>AP025070.1:5452234-5589272 GCA_036186865.1 Eustoma russellianum
TTTTTTTTTTTTTTTTTTGTGGTTGATGTTACGATTTCTATTTTTAATGGATTGAAAGACACATTTTTTTTTTACTTTGGAATATAATTGAATAAAGTAAAATGACTCATTGAATTGGTTACGCTTTTTATATTATAATGTAGCACTTGATCGACACAATTTGATGCAATTTTCATTATTTGTCATCGAAAAACAACTCTTGTGTGTTTCTAACATATAAATATGATTGTGTGCATTCGACCCTCCATACTCCGCCATAGGTCGAAGCCTCTAAGACACTAGAGTAATTTTGTTATTGTTATTGTGGTGGTTGATGTTGTATGGCGGGCCAACTTGATTCTTATGAAGTTTAACATATTTTCGTATGATTATCAATTTCTCTATGCTTTCTTTTCAAGTTAGATAGAAATAATTAGAATTTGTTACCGAAAAGCACAAAATACATATCAAGCTGAGCAATCAGTGATTGTTCAGAATCGTGTACCACATCGTTTAGCTTGTTTTAGTCGCTAACGAATGACACATAACTAGTTACTTAATCGATACGTAGTTAGTCATATATCATCACATTTTAGTCTAATACAAAAATTTCTTTACAACTTACCCTCTTAAGATACTTTTGTTGTGTTTGTCTTATTTCTGCAACCAAACTTTCTATATCTTGAGATAAAAATATTGTTTATCTATCTTTTATTCTTTCCAGTTCCTAACGACATATTATACTGTTGTTGGAATATACTGAGTTTAGTTGTTGTTATTTGATATAATGCAGCCGTTTATTATTGGTTATGTGAATGGGATTAAGGAGTGATAGATGTCAAATACCAGTGCAAATCAGTTTGAGTTTTTTATATATATATACACACACTTATTAACAATAAAGGAATAATAATTTTTTAAAAAAAGATAATTATCTTTACACTTGACGTAATCCTCCCGACACTTTCTCTAACTTAAATCTCAACCTTTAAGACTCTTATAATTAGAGTTTTCGGTCAAAACTAATAAAAATTCTACTTTAACCTGAAATCACATGAAATCTAAAGATAAAAAATTCCAAACCAAAAAGTGTCATGAATCATATATAAACTATAGGATGTTAAAAGATAATAAATTTGATTAATTTTAATTAAAAATTCTCGTTTTCAGTTATCAAGAACATATAACAATTGTAAAAATCGAATTTTAAATTACAAATGAACTCAAAGTAATTATACATAGACAGGGGTAAACGTATTTATCAAAAAAAAAAAGTTTTTTTGGAGAAGGTGCAAATCTGATTTGGACTTTAGTTTTCAAAGAATACGGAACTCTATTCAGATTGGGCAGCGAGGAACTATATCCACCGCCTTCCGCCCGTCGGCCCCCTTCTTTTGGAGCGTTCTCATGATATATCCGACCATTTCATATGTCGCACTAGCATTTTGCTACTATCATATGTAACTTCACAGCGGGAACACGCAGAAAAGTATTAGGTAACTTCCTTCCGAGGCTGAAAATGGATCGTCCGGCTATGTACCGGCGGAAAATATGCAAGGGAATGAAATCGGAACCGGAGGAAGAAGGAGAAGGGGAACCACGACCGGGGGCTTCGGTGGTTCTTATAGAGAAAGCCACTAACTCCACGAGACCAGAGGTGGAACCTCATCTTCTCAAGGCTATTAAATTGGCTGTCCGTTACTCTGATTCGGAGCTCCGATTAGCTGCTCAAACCCTAATGTCCCTTATGAAACGAGATCACTCACAGGTTCGCGTGCCCCTTTTTGGCCTACATTTTAGCTCAGTAATGTTTGTTAGCTCTTTTCCTCTTTATTGTGAAATTAGATTTTCAATCGTCAAGGTCTCAGCTTTATTCGCTAAATTTGGATTTTTGATTGGTTTTTTTTTTAATGATACCTCGCGTTCTTCATGTATGGCGTTTTGTCTTTCTTCGTGTCTGTGCTTGTTTTTTTCTCCTTTATTTATTAAAACTAAGGAATTTCCGGGGAGACTTGCTTGAAGGGCTTGCAAATTTGTTGTTGTAAATTGTTGATATGTACCATATACAACTGTGAAGAACTGGTTTTTTCTTAGATAAATAAATATTGACACGATAGAGAAATGACGTGTTATGTGAATATTTTTTTGTGAATCCATGAACAAACGGAATAAGTTCGCAACTTTGGTAAGCATAGAAATGTTTGAGGGAGTTTCTTCATTAAGAAACTGTTAACTGAAACTAGAAAGCATCAAATACTAATTCCTGACCTAATCACTAGCTTGCTATGTGATTTAATCAGCTAACTAAAGCTACTAGCTGATATACAAGCTGTTTCCAGGATAGGTTACACACAGCTGTACGATTTAGTAAGACAACTGTGTATATGTTTCCCTCAACCATTTTCCTTATGTGTCACTTGTATGTGCTTTGCTGGCAAGAGATGCAGTTGTTGTGACATCTGATCAGCTGCAACAAAGCATTCTCTAGTGGAACGTTCTTGGGTAGCGGAGGAAGTTTTTGACTTCGCTTCCTGCTGGCTTAATCACCATACTCGACATTTTTTTTGAAGCAATACTCAACATTTACCCCTTACACCTTGCAATTTGGCAAGATTCGTCATTTTCCAGAGCTTTTAGAATTGGGCAGTATGCAATTACTACTTTCGTGGAGTAGGGAGCATAAGTAATGGATGGTGTGGGTATGACTACTATTTCATGGGTATGGATCTTCTATCTCTACTATATCCCGTTCTCTATCCGACTTAATGTTATGATGCCACGTGTAACAATTCAAGATGAATTAAATGCACATGGCATGATCCCAGTAAGTGGGATAGAGAATGGGACATGGAATGAGTTAGAAGATCCCAGCCCCTATTTCATGCATCACTGCAGCCATGAGAGTGCATCTTGTCTAGAAAAAGATATATATATATATATATATATATATATATATATATATTAAATTTAATTCGCCCTTGAGTTATATTCTCTGAAAATCCTCTTTTATGAGCTAGCTTGTCAAGAAAAAAGGTTCTACATGCATGTATGTATGTGTGCGTGTGTGTCTATGCTCTATGTATATGTACTAGACATCATATCATGGTACCCATTTAATGAACTCTTTGGATGACCCTTATCTAAATTGCACCTAATGCATGAGAGATCTGGTTGCAACTAATTTCAATGTATGTAATATACAGGTAAGGTATCTTGCACTTCTGATAATAGATGAGCTATTCATGCGCTCCAAGGTTTTCAGGACGGTCCTTGTTGAGAGTCTGGATCAGCTGCTGGCTTTGAGTGTAGGTTTCAGAAGGAATCTGCCGCTCCCTGCTCCTACTTCTGTTGCATCTGCTTTACGATCCAAGGCTATTGAATTCTTGGAGAAGTGGTATGACACTTTTGGAGTTCATTATAGGCAGCTTAGGCTAGGCTATGATTATCTGAAGAACACCCTTCGGTATCAGTTCCCTAATCTGCAAGCTAATGCCTTAAGGATTCAGCAGGAGCGGAGGGAAAGGGAGACTAAAACAAAACAAATTTTGCTGAGCAAATTTGAGACTTTAAGAATGAATTTTGCTTCATTCAAAGGTGATATCCAGTCAACTGTCGACGAAATTTGTGAATGTTTAGATGTTATCCAAAGTAGAAAGGATGATGACATGCCTCCAGCTATTCTAGATGATGATGAGGAAATGGAAGAATTCCATAATTCTGAACTGCGACAGATCCGCCTTGATTCTTTGAAAGAGGGACAAAAGATTCCTGAAAACTCTGAAAATAAAGTGATTTTTGATGCCTTGAGGGAATCCTACAAACTTTTGGTCAGAAAGCATTTAGTAGCAGTGCAAGAATCAATATCTACTCTAGTAAGAGTTGAAGTATCAGATAACAGGTTCAGAGACACAGCACTGAAGGAGCTGATTGATATTCGAAATAACCTTCACTTAGTAAAGAAAAGATGTGAAGAGGCTGGTTGTTTTCTTTCAGAAACTTCGAACAAAGAGGAAGAAGACATCTGGGAAGAGGCTACTCCTGGATCATCTTTAGAACATAATCCTATTATGATTGAGGATTTAAAAAAGTTACCTGTGGCGCCAGTTCCAGAAAAGTCGAAGGTGGAAACTCCTCGCTCCAGTGATAGTAGGTCGGAAAAGAAGAAACCCGATCATGTCTCTGGTGTTACAAAATCGGACACCTTTAAGAATAAGCTTTTGGCTGAAGCCCCAGTGGTAACATGGGGTCCTTACTTGGACAATTGGGGTTCAAATCGGGATTTTTTGGCCAACCAGAGAGGGCTAGATCTGGAAAGCCATTGGGGTAGAGTAGATGAAGATGCAGTTATTCCTGCTCATAAAATAGCGGAGCTGAGTGTTCATGCTACTGTTTATGAAGAAGAGCCTGTTGAAATATTTCCATGCCGAGCCCCTTTAAGGAAAGGAGGACTTTGCCAGAGAAGGGACTTGAAAACATGTCCATTTCATGGGCCCATCATCCCTCGAGATGATGAAGGCAAGCCAATCAATTCAAATTTGCTAGTGGAAGACATTCCCCATGACGTAGCAACTACTAGCTCCACAATCCCAGAGCTGGCTCCTGATTTAATGGAACACTTGGCGAAACAAGCTGTAAAGAATGTTCGCGAGAGAGATGAGGAAGAAGCTAAGAGGAAACATTACGACAAGCTAGCTCTAAAAAGAGCAAAACTTGCCAAAGTTCGAGAACACAATCAAGAAGTTCTCCGAGATGCTGCCATCGCGTCAACTTCACGATCATCATATATTGGAGAGGACAGCGAGACAGCAGATGGTCTTAGAACTACACATAGAAACAAGAAAGAGACTCTTGCATCGATGTTGAGGAAAAAAGAAACAGTGAAGGACAGATTAGCTCAGAAGTTACTGAATTCGCGCGCTTCAGAAGCTACTGTAAGACAGTTGACGATGGAGCAGGAAGGGACTTACAGAGAGGCCTTTCCTAATCAATGGTAGAGGAAATAATCTTGTATATAATTGATGATTATTGTGATTAATACTAGCGATTTTTTTTTGATATACTTTCTAATCTCTTGTATCTATTGCAAATAAAGAAACAGTGGGAATACAGCAACATGTATTTGTGTTCAAAGTTTTTTTGGAATCGTATGTGTTCAAAGTTAGTTGCCGCATTTCTTCCGTTTTTAGATTCTCTGTAATAATATAATATCTAGAAGCATAAGTTCAAGAAATTAAGGGAAAAGTTGGTAGAATGTAAAAAGACGTGTAAGATAACATTGTTGTAGAGGTTCACAGTAAACCCTTCAGACATCAAATGCTGATATGATACAATAAATTGTGCATTCATAATAACATTTCAAATTAGAACAACATTATCTCATTGTCTTAGAATCTTCCGTCTATGACGGGTATGGAAGGTCGGATGTACGCAACTATATCCCTATGTTAGAACACACAGAGTTTGTTTCATGATGATTTATAATGAAAATTGCGTCAAGCCTTGTCGATCAACTGTTCCTTCACAAATATAAGAAGCGCATTCAATTTAGTGACTCATTTTGTTTTATTTAATTATATTCCAAAGTGAAAGAAAATTGTGTCTTTGAATCCATTGAAAATGGAAGGAATAACATTTCAAATTAATGATATGTAAAACATATGTTACATGACATAATTTTAAATCTAAATTAAACATACACATGTGGCACAACTTAAGAGTTTCTCCTTCATAAGTCTCTCACAAGCAATAAAAGGAAGGACGAGGATTCTTCAGGGGTTTAGTTGCTCTCATGGAGCTTCCGAATTCCACAATCACAAGCGGTCTTCTAGTTCACCCTACTCCCAGTCCATTTCCAATCATATTTTCCGTCAACCCACTAAGAAAAGCGAAGTGGGCATCTTCGTTATCACGAAAATCTTACAAGTTTCCTCTGCACCCGCACCCACCATTTTCGTTCTATCCGCCGCCCTCTACATCATCATCAAGATTCAGAATTTCAGCTCAGTTTGGACGACACACCGACCGCCAAAATCATATCCGGAAGAAGCTCACTCAACAACCACAGGTTAGTGAATGCTCGGATTTTTCTAAGCGCCCTCTTGAAGATTTTGATACTGATGGTATTGATTCAAAAGCTGATAGGTTTAGTGAAAAAAGGGCTAATCTTGATGGTTATTCTGGGGTTATTGATAATGTTGGTGAGTCCTCTGGTGTCCTTCTAGATTGCTTGGTTGATAAGCCTAGGGAGGAGTCTGGGTTTTGTGGTATTGGGACTGAGCCTATTTTTACTGTTTATCAACAATTTAATGGAAGTGTGGAAAGGGTTGTGGTGAATGAGGATGAAATTTTGAGGAGAAGCGGGGTGGATCCTGTTTTGTATAAGGAGGGTCTAGTTAAGGGTTTAGCTCAGGTGAACTCTAGACTTCTGTTTGCCGCGACAGTGGCCAGAGAAATGGGGAAAGGAAGGAGTTTGCTTCCTGAGACTAGTTCAGCGGTTAAATATGTTTCCTCCAGTAGGGATTCTCGCATTATCAATGATACGTCTGTTCCCGCTCAGATCACGATTAAGGATGCATCTTTTCCCCCTCAGCTCACGATTAATGATACATCTGTTACCTCTCAGCTCACGATAAATGATTCATCTGTTCCCCCTCAGGTCACGATTAATGATACATTTGCTCCCGCTCAGCTCACGATTAATGATACATCTCTTCCCGCTCAGTTCACAATTAATGAAACATCTGTTCCTGCTAAGCTCGCGATTGGGCCATTTTCTATCTCTGATAACTCTATTTCCTTAAGCCAAGTATCCAGATTTGGAGTAGGAGTGATGTGTGCTTTATTTCTGTTTTCGTCTATTAAGAAATCTTTTACTAACGCGGATAATGGTAGACGTGAGAATTCTAAGATAGAGGAGGAAATGCTGAGGAGAAAGGTAAAAGCTAGGATGAACAAAGAGAAGAATGTGACTGACAGAGTGGAAGTCATTGAGGATTCTGAACAGCCAGGAAGTCTGTGTGGTGAAAAGCCTGAACTTGATGAGGAAGAACTGATGGAAAAGATTATCGAAGCTAAGGGGAAAACTAATAGGATACCATTGCCTCCAACAATGGGCAGTAAAAATACCTTTCCCGTGCATTTAAATGACAAGATTCAGGAGATTAGAGAAATGGCTCGCCGTGCTCGTGAAGTTGAAAGGACAGAATCTTCTAAAAAGACTGATGAGGGGGAAGATGATCAAATCTTGAAGAAAGTGTTACAGGAAAAGGAATCAATTCAAAAGCTCACGCTTGCCCATGAAGCTTCTGGTACTGAACTTCCTGATGGATTCATGGGACAGACAGAAGATCCAAGTGGTTTTACATTGTCAAATGATAATTCTCATGGAGACAGTATGTTGCTTACTGCATTGGTATCAAGTGGAAATAACACGACAGAAACTGATGAAATTGCAAATGTGGGAGTGCAAGAGGATACTGGAAGTTCTGGATGGGATTCTGATGTATCGGCTGTAAAATCTTCCGATGCTGTCCAAATGAGAAAACAAGGTGGCTTGAGTGACCATCAAGCAACTGCGTCTGCTGAAGATCCTCCTAAAAGAAGGGTCAGGGTCATACAATCTGTGAAGGAAGCTAGAGAATACCTCGCAAAGAAACTTGGAGTACTGGAAAGAGTTCCGGTTGAAAAAATCATCTCTGGAGATTTCAATGCTGACCTATCTAAGACAGTTTCTGGAACTAGCGAGAGGTTAGTTCCGGCTGGAAACAACAGGTCTGGGCAGTTCTCTTTAAACCAACGTGAAACTGTTGTGAATGTTTCCGAAAATCCTTCGTCTCCAAAAGCAGCAAGTTCTCCATTCATAAATGGAAAGCCTGAAATCATGATAAAAAGAGAAGAACGAATTGTTGATTTTGAAACCCCCAAACTTCCAGAGACTGACGCATCTCCTTTAGCTCCTGACGAAGAAGAATCAGATACTGAGACTAACCATGAACTCAATGGTTCTCAAAAGGTGTCCATGGATGATTCGCTTTCTTTTTCATCTTCAATTGGTTGTGAAAAGCCTCAGTTTGAAGAGAATCAGGTAACTTCAAACGAGCAAAATTTTGAGAGTGGGGACAATATGAAAATGGCTGGGAGTTCTGTCAATAGGAAAACGAACAATAAGATGGTTTCAGAGCTGGCTCTGTCAGACAGCGGTGATAAATGGATAGAAAAAAACTTCCATGAACTTGAGCCTCTGATTGCAAAGATTGGAGTTGGTTTTCGTGATAGCTATATGGTTGCAAAGGAGAAAACAAGCGAGGACATGAACTCAGCGGTTGACATGTTGCAGCTTATGTCTAATGATAATGGCAATGAACTCGAATGGATGAAAGATGAAAGTCTTAGAGAAATTGTCTTCAAAGTTCGAGATAACGAACTGGCTGGAAGAGATCCATTTCATTCAATGGCTGAAGAAGAAAAACTTGCCTTCTTTGATGGACTTGAGAAAAAAGTAGAAAAAGAGAATGCAAATTTACTGAATCTTCATGAGTGGCTCCATTCCAACATTGAAAACCTTGATTATGGAACTGGTACTGCACTGCAATTTAACAATTTTTCTGTTCTAAAATCTTGGGTATGCAGTTTCGTATTTTCGTACAGCTCTAGTTGGGTAATTATTTTTGCTTTCTGTTTTACCTTCAAAAAATGTTAGGCTTCAAGACCCCCTATTACCCCCGCTCCATAAGTTTTTGCCCCTCTTCTATATTTTATTTTGTCAGTACAATTCTTATCATTATATTGAGGAGTGGAGGTTAGTAAAAAAAAAGAAGAAGGGGGGGGGGGGGGGGCTCATGTTTTGCAAATTCTGACTGACAATGGCGCTGTGCTTCTGTTCTTTAGACGGGATTAGCATATATGATCCACCAGAGAAGATTTTACCTCGCTGGAAGGTCCCCCCTGCAGACAATATCCGTGAGTTCCTTAAGAGGCCAAGAGCAGAGCACAAAGCACCTTCAGATCTCATGAAGCATACTAGAGACTCATCATCCCCAGACATGGGTAATGAACCCCTTTCCAGCAATAAGTTTTCGACAAGATCACCATCCCCTGATCTAAATGCACATCATCCAAGCAGTCCTTCCATCAGCTCAAGGACTATTATAGAAGGCAGTGATGGCTCCATTAAAGCTGGCAAAAAGTCTGGGAAAGAGTACTGGCAGCATACTAAGAGATGGTCCCAAGGTTTCTTAGAATCTTACAATGCAGAGAGTGATCCTGAGATAAAAAATGTTATGAAGGATATAGGTAAAGATTTGGACAGATGGATTACTGAGAAAGAAGTGCAGGAAGCTGCTGATTTGATGGATAAATTACCAGAGAAGGGACAAAAATTCATTAAAAAGAAACTTGAGAAAGTTAAAAGAGAAATGGAGCTTTTTGGTCCTCAAGCTGTTGTTAGCAAATATCGTGAATATGCTGATGAAAAAGAAGAAGATTATTTGTGGTGGCTAGATCTGCCATTTGTGCTGGTATATTTTCGTTCATGTCATCCTATATTGCATAACTTGTTGGCTACGCTTCTTATATTGTGAAGTAGCAGTTGATCGACATGCAATTTTCATTATGGGTCATCAAGAAACAACTTCTGTGTGTTTTTAACACATGGGTATGGTTGCTTACATCCGACCCCCATGTTCCACCATAGGCGGGAGCCTCTAAGGCAATGAGTAATGTTGTTGTTGTTGTCGTCGTCGTCTTCCAACTTGAAAAATTCAATTTTGTGAAAGCATTTCGCATAAGCAATTCTGTGAGTTTCATTGTTACATGACTATAAGCTGGTTGGGTTTGGTACTGGAACAATGTGAAGTACCTTATTTTGTTTATACCTCCTGCTATGCCGGAGATCCCTCTTACATTGTTACAGGATTTTACATCACTTCTTGTATTTTGAGCAACGCTAGAATACTAAATAGCTTGCTAGCACCAACAATCCGTGTGAACGTGTTGTAAATTTATCCTATAAGGGTCTTTATTAATGAATTTTTACTTAAAAAATTCTGTGAGTTTCTGACTTTCTTTATCACGGTACTCTCAAGTATTATGTCATCTCATTCTGAATTAGACATATAAATCCTCCTCAACTTTCTGCTTTGTTAGGTCTTTTTCTATTGGGTCCCAAATTTTTTAAGATTATATATGTTAATTTTCTCTTCTTTTCCTTCAGGAATACTAAACAGTTTTGGGTGTGATAAATTAGTTATGTTATCTGTGGTTTGAATGTCTTTCTGAATTATTTCTTCTTTATCTGCTTTCCAGTGCATTGAAATGTACACTGAGAAAGAGGGAGAAGAGCAAGTAGGATTTTATTCCTTAGAGATGGCTGCTGATCTTGAACTGGATCCAAAGCAGTATCACGTGATTGCTTTTGAGGATGCTGGTGATTGCAAACAGCTTTGGTATATTATACAGGCCCATATGGAAATGGTTGGTAATGGGAATGCCTTTGTTGTTGCGCAAAAGCCTAAGGTAGTGAGCTCATGAGTACTTCTTTTACAGACTTGTTTCACCTATATGCTTAAAATTTTTCTGGTGTTAACATGAAACTTGAATGTGCAGTAGGATTACAGCATTCTACTTAAAAGGCTTTTGATACTGTCTTACACCAAGTCGTTTTTCTTTGGGATATTTCAAACATGTTTCTAATGATGCTATGCAGGATGCTTTTCAAGAAGCAAAAGCAAATGGATTTGGTGTTACCGTGCTCAGGAAGGGACAGCTGCAGCTTAATGTGGATCAGACTCTAGAAGAGGTGGAAGAGTTAATTGCTGAAATTGGAAGTAAAATATACCATGATAAGATCATGCGTGAACGTTCTATGGATATAAGCTCAGCGATGAAGGGTGTATTTGGTATGAAGCGACCTGTGAGAAGGTAAAAGCTGGTCTCTCAGGATATTGTATATTCGTGCAGTATTTTGTTAAAATGGTATTGTCTTTACTTTGTGAATAGCTAATAGATTAATCCCTATTTTTTTTTGGTTCTAGGAAAAGATCGAAGAAGAAGCTGAAAAAACCTTCTGAATCCTGAGGATATGTTGGCATGATAATGAGAAGGCTGTTATTTTAGTAGGTATGTAATTTATCCAAGCTCCTCTTACAGTAAATCGCTTGTATCTTGACAAATACATTTATCTTGAATGAATGAACCCTTTTGCTCAAAGTTTCAGATCAATTGACTGATGTTATTGGTAGACTACGCGAAGCCATTAAAGTGTGGCAAGTTTTTGAAGTTGTCTGAATGAAAATATTAATGCTGATGGATGTGGCCGTGGGAATGGAATCTTGACTCGTGCTTCTTTCACGCTGAACTTGCTAGTTTCTTAGGCACACCTACAGACAGAGAAAATGGTATCCCAACCCCTTTTGAGAGACACTGCTCTGGGTTTGGGAGCAAAGCGCGCTGAATTCTTCTCCAAATGCATGTTCCTTGTGCCAAATACAGCTCAAGCTTTGTTGCCTTCTGCCAAATGCAGCTCAAGCTTGTTGCCTTCCACCGTCATCCAACGCACAGGGGCATTTCTTGTTGCCAACACTGTATGGAGTAGGACACCGGATAGCCTTTCTTGGGTCGGCCCTATCAATTTTGCCTTCCTCTGGTACACTGCTGAATCAATATCTTCTTCAGTTGTTGTCTCAGGTGGTCATTATCTCTGGACTCCTCTTTCAAGAACAAGTGGAGGTCTGCTGGAACTAGTCCGGTAGCGGTGAGATATAGCTACATTCGTTGGTGCTATCTTACATGTCTGCAGATTGAGTTATATATACAGAAAAGTGCATTGTTTATATATATATTTTTAGAAGATATCAAAGGCAGCGATTTCAGCAGAGTCCTTCCAGGTTTGCGGTTGTGTTGTCTTCCTCAAAATTTGCTTGTGACCAAAACTTTGTTTCAGTAATGCTGTCAACATCTTGCCTAACATAAATTACCTTACGAAAAGCGTGTACAACGATGAAATAATCAAACTAGTTTGTCATCAACTAATACAACAATGACACAGGAACTAATGACAATAATGACACAATAAAATGATGTCACAAAAGAATTTACATGTCATTGATGATTGGTCATTCCGGAACAACTAGTAAGGTTACTGTTGCTGCTTTGTGACCATTACGTGTGCGAGCTGCGGAAACAGTCTCTTGTACAAAGTGTAGGGTAAGGCTGCGTATATCAGACCGTAAAGCGATCCGATCTCTTCTTGGACCTTGCGAAACTGGGAGAGATTAGTGTAACGGGAATGCTTTTTAGTTGGCTTAGAGTGACTATTCAATACTTACTCTGATTGTAAAATTTCTAGTAGTAACTATGGCACTCATCTAATATTATTTCGTATTGCAGGCTAACTCTGTGCGAACCTTCTGAGCCTCAGAATGTTTGCCTTTTTCATATATAATATATGTATATATCCTTAATAAATGAAATAGCTTTAAATTTGTTGTGATTGTTAATCATTTTCTTGATGCGATGTTCTATGTCAAGAAAATAAGTGAGATTTATTTCTTAGACAACCAGAAAAAGTGTTGCACGTAAATTGAGAGAAAGATATCTCATCAAGCAACAAATTCGGAAATGCCACCCGAGGCCATGTCAACTGTAGCGTTATTAACCTGATATAATAAGTAATTACATATAAGATCTTGACATGCATAAAATAAATAAGTTTTTTTCAAACTAATGTCACAGCGTTATTAACCTAATATATACTAAACACTCTTCTTCATCTAATAGAATTATTGGATTTCCAGTTCAGCTATTTACTTTTTTGTGATGAAAAGTTTAGATTGAGGCGAAAATTTTTCCATTCAGAATCAGCCTGGCTTTGCTGGAGAAATTTTTCTACCACCTAAACTTTTTGTTGACAAAATAAAAATGAAATGCAGCAAGAAAAGACACATTTAGGGGATCCTCTCACCGCCCCCTATATCACCCCCCATGTGACCGCCCGCCACGTGGCAGGGGAGGGGGTGGTGAGACTGGATAGGGGTCACCTGCACCCAGCCTCACTACCCTCTCTCCTGCCACGTGGCAGGGGGTCATTTGTTACCTCCATTTTTGGAGATGAGGAGATCCGGGCTCCACATTTCCCCACTGCAATGTTCAAATTAATTACAAGTAGAAACATTTCGGCAAGAAAATGCACAGCTTTCTGTGCACTCTCTGCAACAGATTCGAGAACAAACCAAGTTCAGATCTGAGAAGGCTTAGACAAAAAAAATGACGTATACAATCAAATGACGCTACATGTATACAATTATTTTAAAAAAAAGTCCATCAACTTTTTCTTTAAAAAAAACTGATTTTGTACACGTACCAACACATAATTCTGATGCCTCATATTTTGTCTTAACTTTAATCTCATCACATGTAAACATCATACATTCCACCAAAACTTTTTTTACATCTTACTTCTTCCGTACAGCTTAAGACCGCATTCAGCTTCTCAAGAACACCCCTCCCCGGGCTCAAACACGAGAAACAAACGGCGAGGATTAACTAGCAATGGTAACCCAAAACAGTACCACGAACGGCTTCAATCACCACCGCACATCTCCTTCCACTATCCACTCTATGTGTGAACACCTTCAGCACCCTCACCCTCCCCACCAGCTTCATTCTCGTCTCTATCTCCATGGTGGGCCCACTCCCTCCTCCAATAACACTTCCCCCTTGGCCATCGCCGCTGCTCATCAGACCACTCACCCTCGCCGGCAGAGGATACGACGCTACGTCGAATTTCGCCGACATGTGCTGTGCCCGTCCACCGTCGATCTTCCCCGCCGGAATGAACACCGTCCCCAGCGGCTGGCCGGAGTAGACGAGCTGCATCGAGCTGTCGTAGTGGGTGAATTCGTCGCGGTTGGGGTTGGTGACGGTGAACAACTGGAAGAATGTGAAGTTCACAGTGCCGTTGGAGATGGAGAAGTTTGGGAATTGGAGAGAGTCGACGGCGATGGTGGGGGTTTTTGGTTTAAACAAGAGGAAGTAAACGACGATGGCTCCGGTGATGAGCAAGAGCAAGAATAGAGTGGCTATTAAGCATGAAGACAGATTGGTACAGCCTCGGCTGGATTTATTGGATCTAGGAGCATAAGGGTCATACATGATGGAGCTAATAGAATTCTGTCGATGGTGGGCGAATTGGGAATCTGCTAACTAGGTACTTAGCTACGTCCTCGACGCGGTGAGTCGGAAACTTGGGTGTGTGTTGGGTGGAGGTGGGATGGGGGGAGGGACTGAAAGATTAAAGCTAGTAGGGACTGGTAGAAGAAAGAGTAAAGAAAGGAAGGGGAAAAAATGGTGAAGATAATAGATAGAAAAGAGTAGTATTAAGCGAGGAGGTTACTTTCATCCGAAACAAGCAATGTGAAAGGGCACTTTGCATCTTGGGACGTCAGAGTGGTGTACTACTTTTGTCCAGAGAGCAGTTGGTTGGTCATTTTATTTTTTCCCCAACGAAACGCATCTTACTTACCACACATGTATTGCAATCGTTACATCCGCATTGGATTTTTGTTGGTAGCATAAAGACGAAATCACTCTCGTTGGTCCTACTGTCCGAACCCTATGAAGTTTTGTAGATGATGCAAGTTAGATGTCTAGCATTTTTATAGGTTGGTGAGACTGAACACGAAGACCCACACAAGTTGTCTCACAAACTAGCTGAAGTTAAGCAATTGTCTCCTACAGACTAGCATAAGTATAACACCACACTGCGAGTATCTCCGGATTAAAACTGTTGCATTGTTGGTATCAATTTTCAACTCGAGTACCAATTGTACTACGCCCTAGGCCGAATTGGATTTTTCATTCATTATGCGTATAATTTAAGAAAACATTAAATACTTCAAAGAAAGCTAGTTTGGAAGCCGATTATGATTGTGATTCAATCTAATGTTCCGATTATCGTAATTAAACATATATTATATTTTAAATCAAATCCATGTCTAAAATATTCAATTAGGCTTTGTTAGTTTCAAGTTTAACTTATCTTTTCTTTTTCTTTTTATATTTGTTTTACCATAGAATAACTTTCGTCAGAAAGTAGGGATGAAAAACATATCATGTTCGGATAATAGAGTTTCAAAATATAACTCAAACCCAAATCTGTTAGATTGTCGAGTCATGTTCGAGTTTATCCATTAACATGATTTTTAACTTGGCGAGCCTAGCGGATTTGGTGAGTTGACGTGTCAGATTAGCAGTTGGCATGTTATTTTTGAGCTTCACATGTTGGGTTAGTGCTAAGTTTGGGTGATAGACTATTTTAGGTTTGGTGGAACGGGCTTAACGAATTTGGCATGGTAGTTTGGTTAGACGGGTTCGTGCTGACCCAAATTCATGAAGGCTAAACATGATTCCAAAAAGGCATGTTTGGGTTTATGTTAAGAGTGTTTGGTTTAAACTTAATATCGGTATTAAAATCGGAATGATAAATGTTGGAACCAAAATGAGTTTGACCTGTAAATCCTTATATGTTTAGTATAATAGTTGGAATAGATATCATTATTTGCTGTTTGAACCACATTTGAAAAGAAATCAGAACCCTTCTCATTTTACCGACCTTATCATCTCTTTCCTTATGCATTTAACATTGATCCTGAAGACTCCCCCTACCTCCTCATTGCCCCATATCCTTCTTCCTCATGAATAAGCTCGTGAAAACACCAAAAAATTCCAACACCAAATAAAGTTTACCGCCTGCCACCATCGTCTCTCTTTTTTAACATTCTTTCTGAAGCACCCTTTTCTCTGGTCGTCTCATCTCCTCCGTACATGAATAGTTACGTCTTTTGAGCTAACATAATAATTAAATTTAGTGTACTAATTTTGAGAATAATAATTATTCTGGATTTACTTATTATATTAAATCATTAAAATGACAATAGTTTTTAGTGCCGAAACAGTAAAATAATTATAGTTATACAAATGAACAAAACTGCTTCTCAATAAATATTGTTTCATTCATTAGGGTAGGAATTTATGAAGGTAAATAAGTCAAACGGCTCATTAGTCAATTGAGTTCTGCTTGCATTTTTGCTCGATCAATTCGGTTCGAAAAAAATACATACAACTTGGCTAATCTCGAATACTTAACAATCCCTTCTTTCTACAGCAACAAACCAATATTGGTCATGTTGATTATCGATCCGTTAGTTTATGATCATGTTCAAACTTAAAGTATATGCAAAATGAGGTATGAATTGGTTGTATACTTGTATACCTATTTGATGTAAATAATAAAATAACATGATAATTCACAATTATGAAATGATAATAAGTTTTTGAGAAAGAAAACAACACTTGTTTAATGATATTAGTTAGATACGAATGTTTATAATTGTACATACTATTTTAGGAAAATGGTTGTGTTTGTTCTTTCACCCCCCCCCCATTATCACCATGCATATTTTCTAATAAAGTTCTAACTTATGTTTCACTTTTTTAATTTTCACCACACAAAAAATAAATTTTATAAAAATTAGTAGTATTATTTTTTTAAAAAATTATATCATATTAAATAACGCATTACAAGGATTAGAAAAGCATCATGTTGAATATTATTTATATTGCTAAGTCAAAGATAGGAAATCAAATATTGCTTACATCATCATAATGAAAAATGTAAAATGAAAAAAATGCAAAATGAAATATCCGTTCAAGTTTGACTCGACTTTAAAAATAATCGAATTTGAGCCTGAAATCCAAAGACACATAAATATTATTTTCGAACTTAAGTTTGAAACCTTTAAAAAATATTCATCATTTAAAAAAAATATTCAGCTTTATAAAACAATACTTAATTCAGCTTGGATGGTTTTCTCTATTGTAAGATGAAGTCTTGATATATACTCTATCAAAACAGAAAGTCTTGATATATAGAACTTTTCAAATAAAAAAAAAAGGAAAAAAGACAATAATACCAACGGACTAATTACGGTTAAAGTTGGGATGTGAAAAAGGAATAGTTAAACCTTTGGGGACTAGTTAGCCAATTTGTTCAAATTGAACCGATACAGCAAGCAAAATGGTACAAGATCCCCAGTTCCACCCGTTGTGCACCGACTCCCACGGAATCTTAATCCAAACTCCGGAACGCGACAACCTCCACGGCGGAGAAACGCGTCTTAGCAAACCGACTACGACTAGACTTTCTAATTTTGACCTTCCTTCCTGCAATTTCGATCTCCAAATTGCTGAATTCGTCGGATAGATCGGAGTCGATCGCTGGCGGTTAGGGCGGAGTCGCCTCGCGGATCATTGATTGGAGCTAAAGCTTGAGAGAAATCTAGCAAGATGGAGAACTTGATACAATTGGTTAATAGACTTCAGAAAGCTTGTACTGCTCTTGGAGATAATGGCGAAGAAAGTGCTTTACCTACTCTTTGGGATGCCTTGCCTTCCATTGCCGTCGTCGGCGGTCAGGTATCTTTACTTCACTATCAAACTCTCAGATCTTGGGCATTTTAATGGTAGCTGTTTGATAGGATCAGGTATATTCAAGGTGACTGGTTTACACTGTTCTAGGTCGTGCACGATCGTAGTTATCGTTATCGGTTCTTTGATATATACGTCCCGAAGTCGCTTTTCTTTATTTCTTTATGATTGCTCTTGAGGCTCAGATCTTCTCCACTGTAATGATATTTGATAGTTTCTATGTTTCCCATTTTCTTGAACCTGAAGTAACGTGTCCTTCTCGGTCCTAGCTTATTAGTTATGAAGTCATCACACATAACCAGTCAACGCATTCTCCTAAGTCTTGAAATTTACCTTTTTCCCCTTTACTTTATGAATGAGATGATACAAAATTTTTGAAAGATGTGTATTCTAAAGGCGTTTATTATGCATTATATACTAGGAGACAATCAAGAAGGGTAAGATTTAGGCTATGACTTAAAATAACAAAAAAAAAACACATGAGAAATGATTCATCCATATAGCCGACTCCACGTAGTGGGAAAAAGGTTTTAGTGTTGTTTCTTTTGTGAAGTTTGAGCTGCATCTATAGTCCACTGACTCATAATTTTTGTTTTAATGTTAAATAAGAACAACCTGCATCTTTGTTTCACTTTGGGAAGAGGATCTTAAAGAGGATTCCTGGAAATTTGGTTTGAAATTATGCTTCCAATATGCAAACATATCTACTGATGGATGAGCAAATATCTTGTACGGGGTTGAGTTGCTCGAAATCCTACTTATTCATGAGGAAAAAGGCTTTACACATCCATGTGGAGGTCTGTGTGACATAGTGTGCTAATATACAGCATGTATAAGGCTTGGGTTTTTATTTGGGTGTCACTCTTGCTCACTCCTTGGTAAGTTTTTTTTGGGTGTCACTCTTGCTCAGTCGTTGGTATGTTGGTACTGTAAGGTTAATCATGAGTTCTGTAGCTCCTTTCAGTATCTGTTGCAATCTTCTTGATCATTAGTTTTCCTATTTATAAGTCATTATGGATTGTCACAGTACCTGCACCTTGCCCCCCACCCCCCTATTTATCCTTTTATTAATTTAACTATTTATTGTTCGTAGAGTTCTGGAAAGTCTTCAGTTCTTGAGAGTATTGTTGGAAAGGATTTCCTTCCTCGTGGATCTGGTAAACCTTGCATTTTAGATTTCTATGCTCTGAGCTCTTTTTATCATTATCTTGCAGTCTCTTAGATGATCATCATGTGTTGGAAATGAACGAGTCTTGTTGGATGATTTTTTTTGCTTGTAATATACAGGCATTGTCACTCGGCGTCCTCTTGTCCTACAGCTCCATCGCATTGATCAAGGAAGAGAATATGCAGAGTTTGGTCACTTGCCAAGGAAAAGGTTCACAGATTTTGGTATGTTTTCCTTATTCAAGGATATCTAGTAAAGGACTGTTCTGGGTAGAGTCCTCTCACTCTCTCTCTTTATTTGTTATTTGTGTTAAACTGGGTGTATGGCATCTTAAGTATACAAGCCTAATGTAATAACAGGCCTTGGGACATTGTTGTTCAAACATTGTAAACAAAATCGTTTGACATATTTTATGCTTCACTTTGTACTTGTCTGAGACTGACATGCCTTTGCTCCCTATGCAGCTGCTGTAAGGAAGGAAATTGCTGATGAAACTGATCGCTTGACAGGAAGAACAAAAGAAATATCTAGTGTCCCCATCTATCTCAGCATATACTCTCCAAACGGTGAGAGAGAATAATGTTCAGGCAAAATTTTCTCATTCCGAGTTGTCTTGTAATTATGTGGACTTTCCATGTGAGTGAGGGAAAACCTGGTGGAGTTTAGGCATTTTTCTTCTCATGAAGAACGTGAATTCTTAACATTGTTTTCCAGCAGTATTGAGAAGGATGATTTTGAAATAAATATGCTTCTCCATACTTATCTTCAGCTGTTTTTTTTTTCTTGGACCATATCTTTGGTTTTTTTTTTTAAAGGAATTTTACGGTTGATAGTTTGTGACTGAAACTTAGTGCATTCATTTTTGTGCCTTGGTGACTTACTTTCCCATCATAAATCCTTAATGTACTTTTCTCTTCTTCTTTTTTAATTGTTCTTTGTAGGCTGAAAAAAGAGTAATTTTTTTTTAAAAAATGTATTCTGGTCAGATCCATTATTTGAAGTATTATTTCCCTTCGTTTTCGGCTTGATGTTTCATTTTTGGGATTTTGACTTTGCAGTTGTGAACTTGACACTAATTGATCTTCCTGGGCTTACAAAAGTAGCTGTGGGTGAGTGCAGCGTCTTTTTGGATACATTCACATTATGGTAGCCGTTTTTCTGTCTTTTATGATGACAAGGATTGATCTGTGCAGACGGTCAATCTGACAACATAGTTCAGGATATTGAAAACATGGTCCGTGCCTTCATTGAAAAGGTAAATTATGGTCTTGCATGGTTCTCCTCTTATAAGTCAAAATGAAGGGCTATTTGATATGAAATTATATTGCTTGTGGCCAAGCATGCGTCATGTGGGGGCCTGGCAAAAGGTTGGGCATGGCCTTACCTTTTCGTTATCAGAGCCTTTTTCTGCAAAACAAACATGTGACCTTAGCTCACATGGAGATTGTGAGCTGCCGGCGTATATTTGTGTGATATTAAACGGACAAGTGACAGGCATCCAGAGTACGGACAAGTGACAGGCATCCAGAGTAATGCCATCTTGTTGTTTGGGATCGATTACAGAAGAAGCTTTGAAATAGTTTACGGAACTTTCTGTTTTTTGCAGCCCAATTGTATCATTCTTGCCATTTCTCCAGCCAATCAGGATCTTGCCACATCAGACGCAATCAAAATTTCTCGTGAGGTGGATCCAAAAGGTATGAGTTCGAAATTTAGAATATCCGCAAAGCCTTCAGATGCATGTTGCACTAGAAGTTCTTTAATAGTGTATCAAGTGTGCTTTAACTTCTGTTTGGCCTTGCAAACAGAAAATATGATGCGTTAAATGACAGTATTGGTTGCAAATTATTAATCTGTGGGAAAAAGACTTGAGGGTGGTTGTTGTTGTAGTAGTAGTATAGTAGCTATGCGTTGCGCTGGCTCTTGGAAGCCATGACCAAGTCATGTGGCTTATGCTCTAATGAGAGGTTTTAAGGTCGTCTTGGTTTAGGCGATTTATGTTATGATATAATCAAACCAAGTATCCCAAGTCCCAACCAAATTTTGTTAGCTTCTTATTTCTTACTTTTCCGCCATATGAGAGAAAAAAGATTTGCACAAAATTTGACATCTGTAAAAACCAATTATCTTGTATTAAAGAGCGCATTATAAGGTAATGAATACCATATTAAACTTATTATAATAACTATATTAGTGTGATTGTATCAATTTTATTTAGTCAGATGATTTGAATCGAATATAACGCAAACATGATTAAGTCTTATGATCTAAGTCTTTGATTATAATTTTTCTCCCAGACGAATTCTAGGCCTTCCTGTCTCGAAAAGTTATTAGGTTTTCCTTAGTGTGTTGTCTTTTCTGATTCACCTACTATTTTGTTAAACAATTTCAAATAACATGCATAGGTTGGTAACTAGTTTATTTTCTATGCTGATTGTCATGGATGTGACGATGTGATGGTTTATGGTACTTGGACGATACTAGTGGTTTTGTTGCCTAGATGATATCTATGTTCCAGTCCTGCACTCAAACAATTGTTCACTTACTTTTTATTCCTCTCTCTTTCTCTCTACAATATAAAACGCACATTCTTCTTGTTTGGGCGGAAGGGTCAGATCTTATAATCAGTGAAAATGTCATTTCAGGAGAGAGGACTTTTGGAGTTCTGACAAAAATTGATCTTATGGACAAGGGAACCGATGCTGTTGATGTAAGTTCATGATTCAGGACATTTCATGATAGATGTAAAGTTGGTTATGATTGGTGCGTCCATAAATACCTGCTGTATATCCCTAAGCAGGACCTCACTTTTCTTTATATATAAAAAAAAAAGGCAAGCTTTAGCTCTCTAACAAAGCTTAGGGTGAGTGTTGGATTGGTTATTTAAATGTATTTGTCTCTTCTTGCGCCATTACTCTTTGGTAGAATAAGTTCAATTGAACTTAGAGACCTTCGTCATAGTCTGAACCCATTTTTTTTGGGAGAAAATTTCTAGCATCTTTTGGGGCATCCATTTCTTATGTTTGGAAGAATGCGTTCAAAAGCCCATTTGATGGAGACAGCACGCGTCGTTAAGAAAAGAAAAAGAACATCATCATGTCCCTTAAATAGTTAGAGAATGACATGGTCTTGGATGTGCTGTGAAATTGTTATGGATCATTGTACAAGGCTTAATCTAGGGAAGGCTATAGGTTATGCCATGATATACTCATGTAGTTGTTACTTTTAAGTCTCTGACTCCTGACTTCGGTATCCAAACTTCCGTGTAAGGTCTTTGTGATGTGCTCTTATCACTCTGGGTTCAATGGGCTGGCTGTTACGTTTGGTCTTGCTTTTGAGATAATAATTGATTATTCTCTGCTTCTCTCTTTCAAGGACACTGGACATCAACTTCCTTGCTTAAATATGGATTCTTGTATTGTTGGAACTTACTCATATGCAAGGCTTTCAGGCCCTTTTGGTTCTTGCTCTATTTTTCTGTGCCAATTTTTTTATCCCAAGGAGACGTCTCCAGTTTGAAGTCCCTTACTAAGAAAGAATTGGTTAATATCGTGTTCTGCATTACTTTGTAACTGGCAATTTGAGTGGCAGTTTCTTTTTTTTTCTTGTGTTTCCGTTGTGTACTTTTGTCGTCATCTAATGCGTATTGCCCATGCCGCATTCTTCTTGAGATGCAAGGTATCTGCCTTGATTTTCTGCAAATGTCTTCATTTCTTATTATATGAATGGTTACCTTCCACGTCTTTTTGAAATGAAACATCCTTTTTAATTTATTCATTCTTTTTTCCCCCATCTGTTGTGGAATTTATAGATATTGGAAGGAAAGGCATATAGGCTACAGTTTCCCTGGATAGGCGTTGTGAATCGTTCTCAAGCTGATATCAACAAAAATGTGGACATGATTGCTGCTAGGCGTAGAGAGCGGGAATATTTTGCGAGCACCCCAGAGTACAAGCATATGGCTAACAGGATGGGTTCTGAGCATCTTGGGAAAGTCCTTTCAAAAGTACGCATTTCTGAAGTTCTATATATGCTCAACATGTGTTTTAGGTCTCTTTAGCATAGATTGCAGAAGTTTTGAATAGTTGTTTTCCTTTTAGAGTATAATTTGATGGTTGTTCTTGTTTTCCTCTGCTGTAAGACCCATATGTATAAATAGTGAAAATAAACTTAAATTATTAGGTATTACTTTTATTACATGTAGACTCTAATAACCTTCTTATATGGGCTAAAAACACACATTTGATAATCAGCCCATCTATTCCCGTGGATCCAATCACTCAAAAAGTCTGCATGCTCAAAACAATTCTTTTCTAAGGAAAGGACTGAAAAGGAATCATTATTTTTCTATGCACTTGCTTTATGTCATTTTAAGTCTCACTGTAATTTATTCATTATTGCACTCCAAGCATGTCCTTTGTATCATCAAGTTATAGTGTGTACAACCACACTTCTTGACTCCTTCAGATTCTGCTAGTTATGGTGATTCATCTACCTAAATGCATATACTGTTACAATTTCTGGATTCTGACACGGGAAAAGTCATTTTTTGCATGTTACGTATTAACAGAAAATCAGGTTTCGCTTATCATATGTATATATTTTAATTTTTTTTTAGCATTTGGAGACTGTCATCAAGTCTCGAATTCCAGCTCTTCAGTCTCTTATTAATAAAACTATCATCGAACTGGAATCGGAGTTGAGCCGTCTTGGGAAGCCTATCGCCACAGATGCTGGAGTAAGTATGCCTTTCCTTTTTCTTTCCCCCCGTATTTTATTATTATCATTGCATGCATCTTTTATTGTTCTATGCTACCGTTGTGAATTTACTGCGTAAAAATGATTGAAGATGCAACCTTAAAATCTAAGCTATCGTTTGGAGCCTTGATTATAAGCACGATTTGTTGTTTCTACCTAAATGATGTTTGGATTCATTTGATTTAAATTATATCATTAAATTTGTGTAATATATTATCATATGGATACTCTAAAATTTTCTATTTGTTATTCGCTTTTAATCTTCGTAATAGGCTCTTTAATATAAAGTAAGCGGTTTTGATAAATATTGTAATTATTTTGTGCAGAAGTCAATTCTTTTTCATATGGTGAGAAAATGTGAGAGAGAAAAAGAAAAGTAAATCTTTATTGGGTATTCTGATTCCATTAGACTCGGTTGCCGGTACCTAAGATTCCTTTTGGAAGGTGATTATAATTGTGAAACTCAAGTAGCAGCATTTGAATCATCTGACTGAATCAGTATTTGACTTGAATGATGGTTTATTTATTTATATATTCATATTTGTCCTATTTTGGCGGAACAAAAGTAATCAACATTAATTAAAAATTAAATCAATATGTTGCTCGATTTAATTCTAGAAATGTGCTTTTAACATGGATTTATTGGTCTACATTATCAAATTTTTTATAGAAAGTTGAAGCAATGTTATTCATAAAACTCAATAACTTGATCTTTGAATGTACAAGTGATCCTTATATATCGGGTTCGATAACAGCGCCTCAAGTGGCCCAGATAGGCCTAGGCAACCAACGGATAAAATTCCAGCAGCCATAATTCTCTAACAACGGCTATATTGGATTAGTCAATAAACTAGTGACTTATGCAAGGGTATATTAGTTATACAAGTGTATGTGCGTGTATTCTGTGTATACAATGTATATGTGTATGTGCAAGTGTATTTTTACTATACATTTCTTCACTCTACCTCAATCTTGGTGTATATACTTATACAACCAAGCTTGACAACTAATGTTTGGAATACTTGTGTTATCACTGGCTTGGTAAGAATATCTGCTACTTGATCTCTTGAAGGAACATGTTCTACATAGATCACTTAATCTTCAATCTTTTCCCTTATAAAGTTCCTATCTATCTCAACATGTTTGGATTTATCATGTTGGACTGTATTCTGTGCGATGCTGATTGCTGAAATATTGTAAGAAAAGCTTCACCCCAATAAATGCATTCATTGAGAACATAAGTGCTTTAGTGACTTATAGCAAATGTCTATTATTTTTTTCTGCTATTCTCCAGTCTGTTATGGTGTGTATATACAAGATGTTTGATGATATATCCCAACTTTATTCATAAAATCCTTTACTGATTTATCCATGTACTTTTGTCCCATTATCAATTCTTAGAGTTTTTACTGTGTCACCAAATTGATTTCTGATTAAGTTAATAAAATTCTTAAATATCTGTCCTACTTTAGTTTTATTTTTTTTTTATGTTAAGTATACTCAAGTAACTATTGTGTGATTATCAACAAAAGTGATGAACCATCTAAAGGCATTAATATTAGTGATCCTAAAAAGCACCCAGATACCTGAATGTGCTAAGTTAAATGGTTGAGTAGCAGTGTATATTTTTGCAAGATATGTAGTTCTAGACGGCTTTGTTAACTGACAAACTTCACAAAGCATGTACCGACCTCTTAGGCCACATCAAAATATTCTCAGAACTAGTCTTGACAGTATTATGTGTTTTTTTTTGTAAGTTAAATTTCATAAAAGGCCAAAAGGCAAGCTACAAATGTTAGTTACAAAATGATGACATAGCCAAAATAATGGATTGGCTATGCAAAAGAAAGGCGGCGTACATTTGCGAGCTATAACTAGTGCCAACCTTTGAACAAAAGGTGGACCACAATGGCCACAAGAAACACAAGCTAACTACAATGCTAATTACAGAGAACATCCAGCAACAGTGGCAGGTAGGGAACCGACATTCCACCCAAACAAAATAAGTAACAACTTGAAAGCAAGTATGGGTATCAAAACAGCAGGGAGGCTGGTATCCGACGATTCCGAGAATGAGCACCGAAGAGATAAGAAACATCAGGCCCAAAAAAATCAACAGTGACAACTCCATCAGCAAAAGGGAACTCCAATCGTCCAACAAATAGACTGCATTATCCAAGCAGCAGCGCAAACAACACAAAATGCATCTATCGTAATGGGGGGCCAAGGAGGCCCAGAGATCCAAAACGCCTACACTCCAGATGATGGCCGCAAAGATGGAACCTACAAGAGAAGAAAAAGCAGCAGTACCCAAGAAGCAAAAGACAATGCAGCAAAAGGAAGCACAATAATGTAGGAAGATATGGACAAAAAACAATAGATGTAGCATTAAGATGAGTGAGAGAGTTATGTATAAAAAATTGACATAGGAAGTCCCAAGTTCACCGCAATGTGCCAGTTGTTTTGCGTTTTCCGATAATTTCTCCATGTAGTAGCAGCCATTCGGACATTTTGTAGAATATCCCCCGTGATCGTTTGGGAGGTTCTACACAAGGAACTGTGAATTCTTTGGTTTCGTTCTTTCCAGATACCATAAACAGCGGCAGATAGGCTTAGGCAAACTAAGTTCCACTGAAGTTTGGATTGCCATACGTTGGCGAGGAGCCACTCTTGAATCGAGTCCAGGGAAAAAACAAGGCAGGTGCAGTTTAGTTTCTCCAGCACAGCCTTCCAAATCAGTTTTGAAATATGACAGTTGAAAAACAAATGATCTTGAGTTTCCGGGTGACTGTCACACAGTTTACAATGGTCCGAGTCGACAATACCCCAAATAGCAAGCTTTTGAAGAGTAGGTAGCCTCTTCCAAAACGTAAACCAAAGAATGATAGCATATCTAGGAAGAAGGGACCTACTCCAGAAAAATTTTTGTCCAAGGAATGGGAGTATAGGAGGGTGTTAAGGCAGACATGTCACTGTGCACAGAGAAATGTTTACTGGGTTTCCATTCCCAGTGATCATTTCTAGAGTGAATTGGGATCCTAGTGCAAACATTTAAAAACTCCATAACCTGACTGTCCCAACCTCTACCAAAAGGCAGATGCCAACAGTTGTTTTGAATGACATCCGAAACCTTTGCATCAAGGCAGATGTTAATCTTCATCCTGAGGTTTGGGTGGTTTTTAATTAGTATGCCCCAGGGATGCCAGGGATCATACCAAAAGTAGGTGGATGAGCCATTACCAATAACACGGGAAATGTGCTTTTCAAAGATGTCTCGAACCGAAATCAGTTTCTTCCACAGCCAGGAATCCTGCTGCTTAGGGGCAGCCATCCAAAAAGACTTACCTTTAAGAATGACTGAGTGAACCCATTTAACCCAAAGGGACTCTTTGCCTTCACAGATGAACCAAATCTGCTTCATGAGGTAAGCGTTGTTTGTCTGAACAAGATTTGGAAGACCAAGACCACCAGCTTCTTTAGGCATACAGACATCCAGCCATTTAACTCTGGCTTTCCTCGGGCTACCCCAAAGAAAAGTCCTAAGGAGCCGTTCAATCTCCCTAATGACCTTCCTAGGGAGGAAGAAAGCAGCCGTCCAGTAGCGGACGATAGCCAACAGAACAGAATTGATTAATTGGAGTCTCCCACCATAGGACATCTTGGAAGCTGCCCAGCTGGTGGTTTTGGCTTTAAGCTTATCTAAGAGTGGCGTGCAGTCAGAGTACGAGAGTTTTTTGTTTACAAGCGGAAGCCCCAGGTATTTAATAGGCAGTGAACCGATGGGGATACCTAGGATTGAAGCAAGGGTGTTCATTTTTGAGATTGAGGTGCCAGAAAAATAGACTTCGCACTTTGCAAGATTTGGGGTGAGACCGGATTGACTAGCAAAAGAGTTTAAAGTGCCCTTGATTGTTCTAATGGAATCCTCGTCTGCCTTTGACAAAATGAAAAGGTCATCTGCAAAGGCCAGAGAGGAAATTTCCAAGTTCCCACATTTAGGATGGAAGTTGAAGGGTTGACATTGAGTATGTGTTTTGAGAAGCTGAGTAAATCCTTCCATAGTGAGGATGAAAAGGGCAGGGGACAAGGGATCCCCTTGACGCAGCCCTCTTGTGGATGTGAAGTTCCCAGTGAGGGAACCATTAAGGTTAATGGAGAAAGAGGCAGTGGAAATGCAAAGGAAAATCCAGTAACGAAATTTCTCCGGGATATGCATATGGGTGAGGATGGAGAGTAGGTAGTCCCATTTGACAGTATCAAAAGCTTTCATGATATCAACCTTAATGGCACACCCACTAGGTCCCCCAGGTTTCTGGTAAGTCTTTACAAGGTCATGCATGAGCAGGATATTATCCTGGATGCAACGGCCTTGCACAAAGGCCGATTGGTTTTCTGAGATGATGTGGTTCTTCAGCTTGTAAAAATGAAGAGTTACATTTAATTTTCTAGTACTGCCAATCATCCTCCTCAAAGTTTTTTTTTTTGAAGCTAACATCTAGAGGATGAGAACCATGCAAAGCAGTCATTATCTTGAGTTATCTTTCCTACTGATGTTAGATTAAAGTTCAAACAGGGTGGTTCCAAGTATTCTACCCCTTACAGATTAAAGTATTTATGAAGTCCAGTTAAAAATCTGTAAACCCTTTTGGTTTCAATAATGTTCTTGTAAATTGATCATCAGTTTGGCAAGTGCATTTTATGTACCTCAAAGATGTCAACTATCAGATTCTTGTTAATTGACTCTGGTATTTATCACATGCATGTTTCTCTACTTAATATCTTGAAGCTGTGCTTCATGTTTGTACAATTCTTATGTTGTATTATTTTTGAAGACATTTCTCTTGCAAGCTGACCAAATCTCACATGCAGTGGCATAAAGTATGAAGTTATCACTTATGTTAGAAGCCATTGACCCTATAAGCCATGACATAATCATTGAATTTTCTGATTTTCAGGTTATGAACTTTGAATCTGTAAGGGCAGGAGAGATTACATGTCTAAAGAGATAATCCTCCTTGCCTCTGCTAGTAATGAACATTTCAACTGCCTTGCTCTATGAAAGATAGTTGTTTTCATTGAGTTTGTACGATCATAATAGGAGCACTATCAAAGGTACAAGAGGCATTATACTCTGACCCTGGGGGTTGTTAAGGGTGAAAGTTGCTCAATTTCACTGATTTTCGCTATCGTTTAAACATTGAATTTGTCTAAGAAAGAGTAGAATAAGCAGATGGTGTTGATGGCTCTGATACCGTATAGAAAGTTGAAGCAATATTATTCATAAAACTTGATCTTTGAATGTACAAATGATCCCTTTATAATATAGGGGCTGATAACAGTGCGTCAAGTTGCCAGATTGGCCTAGACAGCCTACATCTGTAATTCTCTAACGACTACATTGGATTAATCATTAAACTAGGGACTTATACAAGGGTATATCAGTTATTTAAGTGTAGATTTTCTATTTTTATGTGTGTACATTCTGTGTATACAATATATATGTATGTCTGTATATACAGGTGTATTTTTACTATACATTTCTACCGTTATTACTGTGCAATTGTATTGTGATGCTTGGAAGGGAAAGAGCGAAACTGTCAATTAAGTTTTTGGAATGAAACAAGCGTAGATTTAGGTTTATGTTTGCAAGATGAAATCCAATTCAAACCGACTAAAAACATGAATACGATTATAATTCCCAAAATGGAGCCTAAGTGTTTTCTCTTGTCTTGGCAATGAGTCAACTTGTTTTCCCATGTGGTCCGCAGTCATGCTTGTCTGAGTTTAATGGTTTGTATTCGAGATCTTAAGAACTTCAATTGACTTCTTGTGTTGCTTATAACATTTCTCTTTTGTGGTTGATTCAGGGAAAACTATACATGATAATGGAAATCTGCCGTGGTTTTGATGGAATATTCAAGGAGCATCTTGATGGAGTGTATGTATAATGAGGCCTGCTCTACATAATAATGATTCTACCCTGTAGACTGTTCTCCAAGAGGGATAATTTTCCTTCTCTCCCCCCCCCCCCCCCCCGCCCCCTCTTTTTTTTTTTTAATTCATTTGGTCTATGTTTGCTCTGCAGCCGACCTGGCGGTGACAAAATATACAATGTCTTCGACAATCAACTTCCTGCTGCACTCAAAAGGCTGCAGTTTGACAAGCATCTTTCTATGGATAATGTGAGAAAGCTAATCACTGAAGCTGATGGATATCAACCACATTTGATTGCTCCTGAACAAGGGTATCGCCGTCTGATTGAATCTACTTTGGTGCAAATTAAAGGTCCTGCTGAGGCAGCTGTTGATACGGTATTGTGTTAGTATAAGGTTTTATTGTTGCTTTTGGCTTCTTAGTTGTTGGAATTAGATGGTAGCAGCGGATTTCAATGAGATATAGGCACTGAAATAACATTTAGGACTTCTTTCGCAACCTTTCTGCTTAGTTGTCCACTAATTAAGCTGGCTTGTCTCATATAAACATTCATGATCACGACAAGTAACTCATGGGGGGTGCCAGTGCAAATAGCCTCAGATAGTGTCCTCCATTCTTCAACATACTTGGATCTATCTAGTTGTCATCATAGAAACAGTGGAGTATGGATATCTTACTCATATGACATAATTCTTACTGAAGAAAGGCGGGGAAATTTATGATTCAAACTATCAAGTCTCTGTTGATTCAAATTATCAAGTCTCTGTTGATTTTTGCTTAACAAAATGAAAAGGGGAACAATCAGTTCTATTTTAATTGCCAAAGTTGGCTGAGTTAGTAAGAATATATCATTTCCTCTACCAAGGTCTTGTGTTCAATTCCCTTGGTTGAAGTGAGGATGGCTTTGGCCGGTAATATGTAAGTACCTCCCTGAATGACTTGGGTTTTTGAGGGGACTATCTTGCCATGTTGGGGTCAATGGAACCAAAACCACCTGTACTTCATAACTGCCAATGAAAGGAAAGATTATGTGTGCTAAGAGCGCGTTTTGGTTGTGCAAGCTGAATCTGTTTAACTTCATTTCAGGTTCATGCTTTATTGAAGGACCTGGTTCATAAGTCAATAAGCGAGACTCCGGCAAGTGTTTCATGCTTTTTCTGTTTTTATTCATTCGAATTTTCTTGATGTAGGTGTAACGTAAGAGGCCAAGGATACTAATTAGTGACAATTTGCTTGCTTTATTGCTGGCAGGAGCTGAAGCAGTATCCTTCTCTCCGTGTTGAGGTTGGGAATGCTGCCATTGATTCATTAGACCGGATGAGGGATGAAAGCAAGAGGGCAACTCTTCAGCTCGTTGAAATGGAATGTAGTTACCTTACAGTTGATTTCTTCCGGAAGCTTCCTCAAGATATTGAGAAGGGAGGAAATCCTACCCATTCAATTTTTGATAGATATAATGATTCTTACCTGCGGCGTATAGGTAAGAATTAAGATGCATATAGTGTAAAATCTCGACATCTTTTTGACGGACTTTTTGATTATTCCTTGTGAAACAGGATCGAATGTACTGTCTTATGTCAACATGGTTTGTGCAACATTAAGACATTCTATTCCAAAATCTATAGTATATTGTCAGGTCCGTGAGGCAAAACGTAGCTTGCTTGATTTCTTCTTCACCGAAATGGGCAAAAAGGAGGTAAGAATCTTTTCCAGGATTCCTCTAGCAACCAGAAGTAAACAGAAAGTTAAGCTGCAGTAACCTTTGTTTCTGTTGTACAGGGTAAACAATTGGGGACCCTTCTCGATGAGGATCCAGCAATAATGCAACGGCGAGTCTCTTTGGCCAAGAGACTGGAGTTGTACAGAACTGCCCAGTCTGAGATTGATTCAGTTGTATGGTCAAAATAGACATCGGACGCGTTCTACTTGTCTTTGTGCCCCTAATGGTGATAATCCCTGGCTACTGTGCCACTACAATTCTTTGTTTTGAGAGAACTTTTTGCAGCAGATGATGAAAGATGGTGGTTGTCCGCCAAGATTTTCTTAGACTAGTTAAACGGTGGGTGAAGAAATTTGTGGGCTCCATGAATGTAGACTTGTTTGCCGAACCTGAAATTTTACTGTAGAATACGCCTACTTTGGTTTCTTTTTCCCCGTCTCCACACTCTTTTTTCTTGACGTATATGTACAATGGGGTTGTATTATCCTTTTCACTGTTCATGGTCATCTATTTCTGCCAATTTTGTGACTTCTTGTTTTGGTACTCGCAATTTCTGTGTCGATTGTACACAAAGGAGAGTACGTGGATGCTGAAGGTATAATTTGGAGATGTAAAGGTGGTCATTTCTGGTTGGTTTTAATATCAGAACCTGATCATACTTGAAAAGTCGGTGGCAACGCAATGTAAAAGGTTTATGACCGAAATCCCAATTGGATCTCTATCAGTCTGTTTTACGGCGCGATAGGGATGAAAGTCATGTCCGCTATGGCGATAGGGATGAAAGTCTGCTATGGCTATATGGATGAAAGTCAGGTCTGTTATAACAGAGTTTGGAACATCTACCCAATGTATAATGCATTTTATGTTGTATTTTGTTTGCAATCTCTAGACAATAGAATGGATATCGTGCTTCCGAAGTTCGATTGATCTGGCTGAAGGCCTCGCCTATTATGTGCGCCTGATGAACTTCTTTAGAAATATTAAAATCCAGGGCAAAGTGTACTGGCAGCTATTAGACTATCTTTGTGGGAATGTTTTAGCTGTATTTTAGCTTTTAAATTTCAGAAAACGTGACATAAAGATACTTTCCACGATTTTATTTGGTGACTTGGCCGGAAGGGAGGGGTGTAATAGTCTTTTCGAGTTTTAATTGTCTTCTCCAATCATCACCGCCAGTTCACCACCACCACCGTCTCCCTCCACTAGAACCTGTGTTTTCCAGACCAATCAATCGACAATCTCAGCCCCTCAAAGGAAGCCGCCTAAGTGATTTCAGTCACATTCTTCCCTTTTAGATCGGTACTGCGTGTCCTCCATCCGAAGCGCAATATGGTTTGCAACCCAATAATCGGAGGATCATGTCGTTTTCATTTTTTTCCCCGTTTAGCCGGAATTCACTGATTGCATCTCACGAACTTGATGAAGGAATTTTCAGAATTTTAGCAATTTCGATGCTAACCTCCTATCTGATATCGGTCCCCTTTCATCTATTTTTTCTATTTTTCAGCCCTAATTTTTCCTCTGTTTTCTACGATTTTTGATTTCGAATTTCCATCAAGTTTTCTCCAAATGAATCATCTCGAAAAAGTAATGAAAAACACAACTGAAAGAATATTCTGGACCGGTGATATTGGAGGCGGAGGTGAAGAGGATGAATACATATTGAGATTTTTACTGAAATGATGATCACGTCCCTTTAAAAAGTCCAAAAGGACAATCATACCCTTTATCTCCTGCAAATTTATCCAAAAAGTTGTCTGAATCATTAAAATATTACGAAAAATAGAGATGGATCATGATCAAGACGTTCTCACGTAGATAATTTACCATTATCATCAATCAATCATACCTAGTATATCCCAGCAATAGCAAGCTATCGTTGGGGTCTGGGGAGGGTGAGAGACAGACAAACAATACCATCCCAAAGGATAGAGAGTTTGCTTTCAGTGAGACATCTGGCTCTATACATAGAGATAATTTACCATTATACTTTGCCAAAAAGAAATGTCTAGAGATCTTGATCTCATACATATCTTCCAGGCAGGTGGTTGGATAGAAAAAAGAATTGTGTAGAAAGATACTTGATTCACATCTTACTACATCGAGTCCATCTATACTACACAATTCTTTGAGTCCGTAGCTAATAGGATGTAAATCAGATACTTAGCAGCCCGATAAAGCCACAGACCTACAAGAAGCCCACTCTCAAGGCTCTCCATTGGAATCTGAAGACGAAGTCTCCCACTACAGGTTACGGGACTCGAACCTTACACGTTATAGTAAATCTACTCCTTCAAAACCAATCGAGCTATGCCATACGAGTCCTTAGGTTTGGGGGAACAACCTTTTGCTACAATTCTTTGAGTATGTACTTCATTGAGTATGTGTTCTTTATAAAGTATTTCTTACTTAAGAGAGGAGAGGTTTAGGAAGAAAAACTTTATGACATGATCTCATAAAATTCTCCCACCTAAATACCTCTGCATAAAAGCATTATATAAAAACATACACTTGAGTGTCTATATTGGATTTACATATTCTAAACAATACTACACACTCAAATGTATGTTCTGTACTAAGTGTTTTTGTTTAAAAAAGAGGTTTAGAAGAAAAGACTTTAAGATATGATATCTCCTTGCCAAACCCCACAGCCATACCCCTGCTATTACGGGGATAGGATCACCTCACCGCAAGGGAGGTGCGGTGACGCATGACACGCGACACGTGGCAGCAAGGGAGGATGGTGAGGCTAGATGAGGGTCACAAAGGAGGTGAGAAAAGTTAGGGTGATGAGATCCCAACCCACTAGTAGGTTGGTGATCCTGTCCTAAATATCATCTCCTTCGTAAAAACACGAGGTAGTTTATTTATTTATCTACATTTTTTTAATTGTCATATATGATATCTAAAGTTTTTTAGTTTTGAGTTTTTATCGAAATTTTATTTTGTATAATTAGCAAAGAATTTTTGACACTAAAATCAAGAGCCGTTTGACGAGCAAATTAGACATATAGTACAACATATTAAATAAAAGCTGCAATTCCAAACGTTTTGAATGTTTTGTTCAACAACTGAAAAATTTAGACAAAAAATATGATTAATTCTAAAAAACTGTAAATGATACACATTTGGATGGGTAATGTACGAGTAGTATATACACTATGGATGAGGCCCATACATTACACATCGAAATAGATAAAGATTCCTCCTGAAGTTTTATTTCTAAACATTTCTTCTAAACATAAATATGTTACAGAAACATATAGTTGACTTTCTAGTATATGTAGACCAACATGTATATATAGGCCGAATGTACTATATGCTCAAGTATACGTTTGTATAGTAGATTTTTATATAAAGAAATTGTTTAGAAGGAAAGAATGTAGCCGATCCCCACATGACGCATACCTGTATCTGACCGGTCTGGATTTCGATGAATTCCCCCTCGAATGAAACGACGAATTAATGCTGAACGTAAGTCAAAACTCCACCCACCATCCAACCATCAACAATACCCAAATGCTTATCGATATCCCCACTCAGAATCAATCGGTTTGGTCATCAAATAGCTCACTTGAAAGATCATTTTCACATGTAAACTGGCTGCATTTGGCCACATAACCAACATAAAATTATTGACCTTCTTGTACCTAGGAATTAGGATGTCCTTTGCATCCTTCATGTCCTTCCTGCCCATTCTCCCCTACACCGCTTGTAGAAATAAGTTTAACTGAGTTAGTGCCGAGCTAAACTGAAGAAGGCGGATCTGGACAAGGTGTGTCGAACTGCACTAAGCCGACCTGAACGAAGGCCAGAACGACGATAGGAAGAGACGAAGTCAGTCAACCGAGCTGATCTAAACAGGAAAGCTGGACTAGGATGATAAAGACAAGAAAGACGAACTGAGATGAAGAAGATCAAACATGCTGAAGAAGAACGAAGTAAAGAAAATACTGAGATGAGGTGACGATGTGAAGCACAATCAAGGCAGCAACGCAACAGGCTGAACTGTTATACTTAGGCGTGTAAATATTGTAATTTTTCACTGTACATAACAGAGATGTATTGGTAACTAACCGTTACCACATCCGTTGTAATTGACATTAGACTAACAGAAACCACTGTTCAAGTCAAAAATTAGCCGTTAGGAGTAGCTTTACATCCCTATCTCGACACCGCTTCTTTTCATACATTAAAATTACAACAACACATATCTAGTATATCCTAGCAATAACAAAAACTATGATTAGAGAATGGTCATACATTAAAATTAATTAGATGTAAAGTTGTACTGCATATAGTAAACTTTTGCAAAAAAAAATATGAAGGAAATAAAAGAAGTATGGTGTTTTTTTTTTCTTGTAAGTAAATGGATCGATAACATATATACACGATAAATCATTAATTAGCTCGTTAATAGAGATTCAGTCTCTATATACATATTTTTAAAAAATGCCAATATAATATATTTGGTTTAAGATTATCTGATTGACAGTATAATACAAGAACGTTCTCCTGTCTTTTCTCAGAAGAAAAAAAGAAAGAGAAAAGGACGAAGGACCGGATTCCCACTAATGGAACATAAACAAATAACTTATAAATCCCTTTGGAAGTTGGGGGACTTAATAACCGTCCTCCTCCTTTCAACTCATATATAAATGAGACCGGGTCTTCTTTCAATGTACTGTGTATTTTCCCTATATACTGTAAACATACATGTCTTATTTTAAAAAAAAACATATCACAAGTGACAAAGTTTTTTTTGGCTATTTACATCGAAATATTGATCCGGATTGAAAAGTAATGAATTTGCTATTAAAACATGAAAGAGTCGGTAGCACTAGAGGTCTGGACTTGTTATTCCAAGAAAAATTCTTCGACACTCAAGTCAGTTACATATTGTTCCACTTTAGGCATTTTGTGTGCGTTGAAACATAAAAAAACTTATCTCTTTGTGGGAATTTTGTGTAGTTTAAGAAGAATGTTCTCTGAATTGTTTGAATATCTATGCAAACATGTCTTCTGTTTGGAGTTGATAATTCCTTTTGTACTTTTGGACTTAACCAGTGCATGTTTAGGGTTGCCAGAAGCTGTCAGATGTCATGTCATGCTTATGTATGTTGGTCAGGTGTCGATGAGCTGACGCATGTGTCGTAATGTCAAGCGAAGTTGCTTGCGTGTTGGTGGTTGTCTTGGCCGAGCTACTTCCAGTAAGCAGTGACAGGCCGAGCTGATGTAACATGGCTTGAACTCCGTGTATATAATGGCATAGCCGACCTGATAGTTGATGCCGATCTAACTACATATTTGGGTCAGTGTGGATGACCTGCATCTCAGACAATCCGTGTTATTGTCAAGGCAACTGGTATATATCCGTAGTATACTAATCTGAATATACTCGACGATTCTGAGAGCATGTCGATTTTCACCTAATCAATCAATGTAACTGTTGGAGAATTTAAGGTTGGGCTTTGGTCCATCGTTGGAGATTGGAAGATTTGGGCTTTGGCCCGTTAATGAGTGTTGCTAAATTTGGTTGAGAAACGTACTTTGAGCTTAATAAGTTTCCGATAATGAAATCGAAAACTAATGAATCCTTAATTATCTACGTCACGAGTAGTTAATGTTAGGATGTGGAATCACTCAATTTTGAGATTGTGTGAATGTGAAATTAATGCTCAAAGTAGATGGAAATGTTGTTAATAGGTGATGTGTCACCCGTGTGGAGGAATGCCACGTTGGAGGGGTCCATGTGGCGTAAAAGGCATCTGACGGACATCGATCGATGACATCGATCGATCGATGTCACTTCGATCGATCGATGTCATCGATCGAAGTGGATCAGAGGGCTTCGATCTCTTGGTAGATCGATCTAAGTGGATCAGAGGACATCGATCGATCACTTCGATCGATCGATGTCTCTTAGATCGATCAGAATGATCGAATGATGTACTCAGTCAGACATCATTCGATCACATCGATCGATCGATGTCACTTCGATCGATCGATGTGATCGATCGAAGTCTGACAGCGGGCAGAATCTCTTTTGATTGTGCGGTTAGGTTTCAAACTTGAAACTAACACTATCCTCCGGTTTAAAATAAGATCAATCTGTTGTGATCTAACGGTGGCAGGGAAGATAGCTTTGATCTAACGGCCGAGATTTAAACTGTCTTAACTGCTTAACCGAATATGGTTTCCATCTAACGATCCAGGTTTAAACCTGCTAATCTATCTTCGATCCAAAGGCTGAGATTAAACCTTCCTAATCTAGATAGGAGGTTTTAATCTAACGGTCTAAATCAAACTTCGGTTTTGATCCAACGGTCACGGTTCCTTGTTCTCCAACCGACTCCCCTATATAAAGATGGCAAAGGGTGTTCATTTGAGACACACCTTTTGCTCTAAGCATCTAAAAGCATTTGCATTCATAAGCACTCCGAGTCTTGCATATCGTCCGGGAGAAGTCAGGACACTCTAGCGTTCGAAGGAGTTCAAGTTCAGCAGTGCCGCTCAACTGAACAGGTACCCGTTGTATCCTGGGAGACGGTTGCTCATACCGGTTGGGCACAGTATACCGGAGCAATACGTCTTAAGGACATAGTCCTCGACTCGCCCCGGGTTTGATTTATTTTGTTGTTTCATATGCACACAGTGTACGACTGCGTCTTGGTACAGGATTGATTGTGACCAACAGTAACGTGTATGATCTTCACAATCTAGGTGATTTTACACCTATAACGTGTAAGACCTTCAATGTGTTGTCAATATTTTCTCTCTTTTATATAGTAAAACTATGCGTCCAGAAAATACATATAAAAAACGTTCTGTATAAAATCTCCTCATTCGTTATGGGTATTAATAAAATTACGTGAATTTACACCTACAAAAAATTAATACAGAAACCTCCACATTAAATTAATATAGAGAAAACGTGAAGAAAAAATCCCGTGCCCTATAAATACAACTTCATATCCACCACTTTCCCTCTATAGCAACCTCTACGTATCTCCTGAGCTCAAACTTTTTAGCTATATTCACTTTTTTGAAGAAAAGAAAAAAGGTTCTGAAAGCCTGATTGATGGGGACAGTAAGATGGAGAAAAGAAGGGCTTAGACCCATTGAAACCAAAAGCAGGAAAACAGATTTAGGTCAGATTTTTAAGGAGGATGAAGGAGAAGAACCATTGAGCCCTTCGGCAATTCTGTTTAACGAACCAAATTTCAATGTTCATATGATTGCCATAATGGGTGGAAAGCAAAGAATAGATCCAGAAAAGATTAAGGAACAGGTGGTTCATACTTTGCTCAAGCACCCCCGTTTTCATAGCTTCCAGGTATGCTGATTTCTAGGACCTTCTTATTTGTATTGTCTTTTATTATTTGTCGTTTTTATGTGTTTATGTGTGTACTTATAGAATTGGAGGTTCCGCTAAAAAACGAAGTCTCTATCTTTTGAGATGAATGTATTGTTTGACTGTCTTTCATTCTTCCCAGACCTAGCGATAATTTTTGATGTTGTTGAGATTTGTTGGGTATGTATTGTTGTTCTCCTCTTTCACGAATCCTATAAATTTACGGTCGTTTGTAAATATTATTTTTTATCTATTTTTTTTCCATAATAGTGTTAATGCAAGAATTGGTTTTGATGATTTGCACACAAGACGAGAGAAGGTTCAAAAACAAGTGTGTTTGAAATATCTTTAAATAATACAAAAAATGTCTTCTGAGAAATCAAACGCTCTATGGAGCGCTACTCTTGAGGACAGAAAGTTTCAAACTGAGCCTAATAGCGCTCTAACATGTTAGAGAAATAAAACTAACTTGTTTAAGGAGCTTGAGAAATCAAACGCTCTATGGAGCGTTACTTCTGAGGACAGAAAGTTTCAAACTGAGCCTAATAGCGCTCTAACAGATCATAGAAATAAAACTGACTTGTTTATAGAGTTTCAAATGCTTTATCGAGCGCTTCAGCTTTAAATTATGATATTAAGCCTTCAGGACAGAAAGTTTCAAACTAGGCAAATAGCGCTCTATCAAGAAAGACAAATGAGGTTATTAAAGTTTCGAACGCTCTATTGAGCGCTACATTCACGAAGTCGGATGCGCGAAGAACTGAAGTAACTTTCTCTCTCTCCTGTACTTTATGTTTGACAAAAAGCACTTTTTGTATTCCCTATGCTATCATGACTTTTGTGGCTACTTTTTGAATTACAAATTCTTGGTTGGTGAGAATATCTTACTATTTTAAGCTTTATGCACAAGACTTCCTCAAGAAGTTTTGACTTCTTCCAAGAAGCAATTTTCAAAAGTGATGAGGTGTCAACATACCATTGGATGTCTTCTCCCAATCTTCTCTCTCTCTCTCTCTCCTTCTCCTCCAACGGTTAGAAGCTCTTCCTTTAAGGCTTTGAAGACTCCATTTTTGAAGACTAACTTTCTACCTCAAGCTCTCAAGTCTTCATTTGTATTTTGCTCTCAAAATCATTGTAAAATTACTTTATTGTTGAGAGTGTGTGATTGTAAAGGAGAAGAGGTCTTCTTCTAAGTGAGGATTGTGAGGAGCAAGATTTAGATTGTTGGTCAAAGAGCAAGGTTGCTTCTTGTTGGGCAAAACTCAAGCTTCCAAGAGCTAGTTGATGGTGTTGGAGCAACATCATTCTCCATACAAGGTTTCTTTGGTGAAGAGAAGATCTTAAGGAGGCTAGGCTTCAAGGAGGTTGAGTGTTCATTGTTGAAACTCAAGCTTCCAAGAGCTAGTTGATGGTGTAGGAGCTACATCATACTCCATAGAAGGTTTCTTTGGTGCAAAGAAGATCTTAAGGAGGCTAGGCTTCAAAGAGGTTGGGTTTTCATTGTTCTTGAGCTAGGTTTGTTAAACCTAGTTTGTTCTTGTATTTTCTTTGATTGTTGTTTCCCCCCAAAAGAGAAATAACAATCCCCTTGTTCAAAATCCTTCTTGTTCAAAGCAAGAAGGTAGAGGAGTAGAGTCTTTGACTTGAACCTCTATAAATTTGGTGTTCTTTCATTTCCGCAATTTATTTCCTTCAAAGAACACATCAAGTATTGGTTTAAACACTTCCATTGCAAAAAGATTCGAAAAAGAACCATACTTGTATAAACACACTATTCAACCCCCCCCTTCTAGTGTGTTTCACGGACCTAACAAATAGTTGTTTTTTTGGAGTTCGTTACAAACTGTATCGTTTAATATAAAAAAAGTGCTGTTCTCAAGTCATTTGAAATAAACCCATCCCAGCTGTGTTAAAAATACTACTCTAACAACAACATTGCCGCATTCTCTTAGAGGTTCTCGTATACGGAGTCGGAAGTACGCAATTATATGTATGTGTTAAAAATAAAATAGTGATAATCAAGTTTAGTGAGTGACTGTTTAAACCAATAGTAGCTGTGTTAAAATAAATTAAAGTTGCTGCAGTAGTAGTGGTGTCTGGTAGTAGATTTTAGTATACCATTTATTTTGTGTCATTATTAAATAGTTTAGTTATCAACTTACTCGGTCAAAGACGTTTCCGGTACATTAATCTTCCGCATTTGTATAGGATCTGGAGAGGGGTCGGATCGCTTTACGATCTGATGTACGTAATTTTATCCTACATTTTGCAAGAGGCTGTTTCTACATCTCGAATCTATGACTTATTAATTGCTCTAAGCTGGTCTCCAGTCAGGAAAAAAAGAAGGTGGTAGTAATGTTTTCTCAACAAAGTTAGTGCCACCGAACAAAATGTTTGTGTAACAATCTATATATGATCCGCCATCATTGCAACTATTGAATATATCAGATCTCTTGTACTTATTGGTCTAAAAAAGTTATTTTTGTTGACATTAAGCATCTAAATAATATTGATACATCGTATGACCAACTTATTTTTTTAGTGTACGGTTTCTTTTTGGTATTTACAGTTTGTGTATATGAAAAATAGGAATCTCATTTATTATTGTTGTTATTTGCTTTTGTCTATTGTTACTCAATTCAACCAGGACCTGATATCTTTTCTGGTTATCTAATACGAGATGTAGACTAAGATCATTAAATGTCCATATAACTAACTTACTTTGACATGTTGGTCAACTTGAAAATAGACTGACAATTTATAATGAGGATTTTTTAATTTTTTTAAAGTTTTTCAAATACATTTTGTCTTTTTCTTTTTCTCTCAGAGTTGCTTCGACTAGAAAAAAGTGAAAAAAAAAAAAGAAGCTGTGTTGTGTCTCAGACGAGCATAACAGGGAAAATAGTTTAGCATTTTAAAGGCCAAATTACATGATTTACTGCAAGTTTAACAGAAGTGGTTCTAGGCATTCTACAATTAATGGCACTCAACAACAACAAGAAGATTATCATATTAACTTAGAGGATTTCGTTTATAACGAGGTATGAAAAGGTCGTATGTGCGCAACCATACCCATGTGTTAGAAACATACATAAGTTGTTTCCCGATGACTCATAATGAATATTACGTCAAGCAGTGTCGATCAACTGATATTCTATAATATAAGAAGCGCAGTAACTGTTTAACATAAATTACTATAATTTATTGGTTACTTATCAACACATATGTATGAGGTCATTTATCTATTGACATATATTTGTAAAAGGAGAAGTGTCACCTTAAAAGGTGATCGTACTAAAATAAAAGGTCGATTTTGTGTTTAGTTAGTAGATAAACAACAAAACGCATCATAAATAACAGAAAAAAAAAGCATCTTAAAATTTAGACAAGTTCATTCAAGAAATAAATATCATGACGAAGTTTAACGGGTGAAGAAATGAATACATCTTAAAAGGTGTATACTTTTAGAGAAATGTACACCACATCATATCTCAAATACAGCTATCGATAGAGTTTGAAAAAGGTAAGAGACAGACAAACAATACCTCTATTTGAAGACATAGAGAGTTTGATTTTAGTGAGACATAATAATAGATATATGATATGTTAGTGTGTTAGTAAAGGAATTTATTGTGTATATTTTTATAGAAATGTTAGTTGGCATAATTTCCTCCTCATCATATTCTACTCCATTGCTGCATGATCGACACGTGTGTTCAAGAGCTTGAACAAAACGCAGTTTTTCAGTAGAATGGTTAAAGCCTGAAGGAGAAAACAATCTGGACCGGTTTTTCAATGCACTGGATCTACTTGCTGATTTTTTATTTATTTTTTGAACGTTATTTCTATACGAATATGTAATTTTATTAAAGCATATATACTAGAAAGTGTAGTTTCTGCAAAGAATATATGCATGCTACACCTCTTAACATGTGTTGTTTTACCCTCACATAAATTGCATTTCTCCAGAAAACATGAAAATAATTGACAGGAGGAGGATCCTGTCTATTTATGTAAGAGGCCGAAGATCTCCTAGGGAAATTTTAAATGTTCTAGGAATAGCTATAAGTAATTCTCATAGTTTCTTTATAGGTAATAAAAGATTGAAAGTTATTTCATATCTAATAGAAGATAGATAAATAAAGAGTACATCACCTCACCAAAAACATTTATGTCTCGGGTTGAATATCATTCTTCATACACTAGAGATTCAAGTTTTAATAAGCTCTCGAATTTTTTTAAATAAAAAAAAGGAGTATACCACCTCTTCAAATGCAACCACTTGTTAGCATTACTTGTTTCCTGTACATACATATTTCATTAGTTACACACTGACTAGATGATTAGTAGTTATTGTGGTAGTATTGGTTGCGTTTCTTATATTGTGAATTAGCAGTTGATCGACACAGCTTGACGTATTATTATGGGTCATTGAAAAACAACCTCTGTGTGCTTTTAACACATGTGTATGGTTGCGTACTTCCGACCTCCATACCTTGTCGGGGCATGTAAGGTAATAGAGTAATGTTGTTGTGGTAGTATGTTGAAGTTACCAAATCTTTTGATTCATGTGCTACTAATGCTCTAAAGATACAGCATGTGTTCATCTTGTTATAACATGTGTTCTAACCAGGTTATAGACGAAAAGTCTGGTGAAATGAAGTGGGTTCGAACAAAGGTAAACTTAGATCAACATGTGATTATACCTGAGATAAATCCAAACATGGAGTCAGGGGACAAGTTCGTGGAGGACTATGTTTACAATCTTAGCAAAACCAGGCTTGACAAGTCCAAGCCACTATGGGATCTCCATCTTCTCAATGTCAAAACATCCGATGCCGAGGCTGTCGGAGTGTTCAGAATCCACCATTCTATCGGCGATGGCACGTCTCTAATGTCGTTTTTGTTAGCCGGCATGCGCCAGATTGCTAATCCTGAGAAACTCCCGACCCTTCCGACCGTCAAGAAGCGAGATAATAATGGTTCATGGAGTTTGGTTAAGATGTTTGCTAATTTATTGTTGTTTTTGCAAATGATTTGGAACACAGTTGTGGATGTTGTCATGTTTGGGGCGACTGTATTGTTCTTGAAGGATACTAAAACGCCCATCAAGGCTCCCTCGGGTTCGGAATTCAATCCTCGGCGGTTCGTTTATCGGACTGTTAGTTTGGACGACTTGAAGTTCATCAAAAATATCATGAACATAGTAAGTGAAAAGTTCTAAATAAGAGTATTGAAACTATACATTAACCCATTGCCTTAGAGTCTTCCGTTCATGGCGGGGTATGGAGGTCGGATTCATAGAACTAAGGAGTGACATATATCATCATTTTACCATGAACATGTCTTTCTTTTTGAATGGTTTGGCATTGCTATGCAAATGACAGACTATAAATGACGTCGCTCTGGGGATGACACAAGCTGGCTTGTCTCGGTACCTCAACAGGAGATTTGGTAAGTTAAATATTACCTTTTGCACACCGCATTTGTACTTGTACATCGTAATAACATCATCAAGCAGTATAGGCGTTCACGGTGCACTAGGCTTCCATTTATGCATGACGCAGTTATTTGTTTTGTTTCATTCACAATTGACACAGCGGAAGATAAGAAAGATAAAGGAGCCAGCGAGGAGAGCAACAATTTGCCAAAGAATATTCGGCTTAGATCAACTCTGCTTATCAACCTAAGGCCATCTGCAGGAATTCAGGTGACTTTGAACTTTGAACTTCATTTCAGCATGTTTCAGATGAAATCTTTATCTTATTATGATATGTGTTACGCAATGCCACTAACGTGTTATCTATTATCAAATGAGTAATTTACATGTTCCAAATATTACTAGTCTGCAGCGTTAATTAGCATAAAAACATATACCTTGAATATATCATGCCAATTTTTGATTCTTGTGATTGCGGATATTATGATGCGTGTTTCACGACATAAAAGTTTTGATCTTTTCTGGTTCTAAGTCCTCTGCAAGATGTCTTGTTCGGTGGAACAGATTCAATCTACCCTAGGCCGTGTGTCTTTTGTTTTGGATCGAGCAAGACCCATCGACTTGTAGCATGTGCGTGCTCCAAGAATTGGTGGTCGAAAATTAGGGCATGCAAGACACCACGGACGTGCTTCCTCTATCTCCTTTCGTTGCACATCCTCTTTATGCAATTTACCTCCTTTGACCTTATCATGTTAACATTTCCATTTCTAATAGAGTCAAGAACACATTCTTCCTTGACTTTGGAATATGATGTAATAAAGCAAAATAACTCATTAAATTGGTTGCGCTTCTTATATTGTGAAGTAGCAGTTGTTCGACACAACTTGACGCAATTTTCATTACGGGTCATCGGGAACAACCTGTGTGTTTCTAACACATGGGTATGGTTACGTACATCCAACTCTCTATATCCTGTCATAGGAGGGAGCCTCTAAGACAATAATGTAATGTTGTTGTTGACTATCATGTTAACATGCAGGCTTTAGCTGATATGATGGAGAAAAATACAGAAGCAAAATGGGGCAACTGGATTGGATATGTACTGCTCCCATTTACAATTGGATTAAGAGATGATCCTCTGGATTATGTACGAAAAGCAAAGGCAACCATTGATAGGAAAAAAAACTCCCTTGAGGCCATCTACACTTTTAGCATTGCTGAAGTTGTCCTCAAAATTTTTGGCATCAAGGTACTGGTCACAAACATATGTATATGTATATTTCTACTATTAAATTATTTATGCTTATATGTATTCATATGTGGAAATGGTCTAATACATATGAAATCTATGACCATGAAACAGACGGCAAGTGCGCTATCTCACAGGATAATCACAAACACAACAATGTGCTTCTCCAACTTGGTTGGACCTCAAGAAGAAATCGGTACATGTGGCAATCCAATGGCTTTCCTTGCACCAAGTTCTTATGGTCAACCACATGTAAGTAAATCTGCTAGAACCAGATCCATCATGGAACCAAGTTCCGTAGCTAGATTATTTATACTATGTTGAAAAGTCATCTGTAACCATGTTGTTAGAATAGATGAGCAGTGATTAGTGCGTTTCTATGTTGATATGCACTCACATCCCTCCTAAAATGCAGGGTTTGATGATTAATTTTCAAAGTTATGTGGATAAGATGACTATCGTTCTGTCAGTGGATGAAGCTGTGATCCCTGATCCACGCAAGCTGCTAGATGATATAGAAGACTCCCTGAAGCTCATAAAGGCTGCTGCTATTGAGAGAAAGATTGTGAAGCATAGCTAGCAATATGAGTTCTATATATTTTCATAAGTGCCAGTTTCATGATGATATTTTAATGGTTTGTAAAATAATTAGTATTTACTATCAAAAGGGATGTGTCTGCACAATGACTTTTTGTTTATCGTATTAATAAGAGTTTATTATGCGTAAGACAAAGTTATTATATATTTGACCATCATACATAATTTGTACTTCAACTGGTCTTGGTGCCCTGTTTGTATGTCCAACATAGCAGAAGAGTTTATTGACCCAACACACCATGATGTCCTTAATTGAAGAAAAGCTACTGATATTATACATTATAACTTTCGTATGACTCAAAAAATTTAAATTTTATATTATACATGTCACTCCAAACTCTACAAAGCAATTTCAAAAAAAAAAAGAAGAAGAAAGAGAAACTATTATCTTTTTTGGATAACTAACACGGTAGAAATATATTGAACCAGATTAGTATACGTTTGTTATAGCAGATTCTAGTCATTTTTTTCCTTTTATATTCTCTTGCTGATAGGGCAATCACTTGTAACACATACTTATACACACACGCATATATGTACATATACATATATATACACACGCGTGCGTGCGTGTGCACATACACACACACAACAACAACATTAAGTCATTGTCTTAGAGGCTCCCGCCTATGATGGAGTATGGAAGGGTCGGATGTACGCAATCATACACATGCGTTAGAAGCATACAAATGTTGTTTTTCGATGACACATAATGAAAATTAAGTCAATATGTGTTGATCAATTGCTACTTCATAATATAAGAAGCGCAACCAATTTAGTAATTCATTTTGCTTTATTCCATCATATTCCTAAGTCCAGGAAGAGTGTGACATTGATTTTATTGGAAATGAAAACGGCACACACACACACACACTCACACACACACATATATATATATATGCATATATGAATACGTGTGGGCGCATGTATATATAAATACACACACAAATATGTGTATATATGTATATGTATGTGTATGTGTGTATATATGTATATGTGTGTGTGTCTATATATACGTATATATGTGTGTGTGTGTGTTTGCGTGTATGTACACATATATGTGAACATGTGTGTCTCTGCGGTGTGTGTAATAGGATAATCCAAGTAATGTGTTATTTATTAAACTAAATCAACTATTTCAACTATCTGCAGTTTACCCTAATTCAAGACCAAATTATCAAAGTGTTTTAATATACTTTTTGCCAAAGTAATTTCCACAACATGTAAGATGCTAAAAGAAATGTGTTGAACTATTTTACCAAGGTTTTAAATGATATTTCTGAAACTATATTTTGATAATCTATTATAAAAATTTTTAAATGGAAGGCGTAATGACATTTTTTTTGTAATATGATACATAAATCTAAGGGAAAAGATAATCTTTCTTTGGTCTCTTGGATTGGGAGTGCAGCAATTTTGGAGCAAAAGGTGAAATCCCTGGTCTGGAGGTCTCCACCGTCTTAACCACAAAGAGCATTGTGGAGGATGTAAATTAGGAGCCCAACGATTTTCTATATTAGGTGAGGACTTACGCAGTGACCCACACAAGGTGTTTCCTGCAAACCAGGCCTTCGGAGTAACAGCAGTGGAACACCCATACTGTGCGTGTCCCTAAAATCGAACTCTTGACCTCTTAAAGCAAATCTCAACCAGAATACCAACTAGACTATACCGAGTGCAGAAAATCTACACAATAAACAGACAAGCAACCTACAAAATGAGACACTTTATGGTGAGGTTTGCAAAATTTTCTAAGTTTTTATAAGACTTATCATAGTTATCCACCAATCAAATTATGTAGTAAAAGAATAGTACATCAACTTTAACCACTTAATGGCACGTATTATTATTACTCTTGTAAAAAAAAGGAAAACCAAGAAACGATAATTTTAGTTTTTGATTTTAAAATTTTAAAATTCCAAATTCTCTTTTTTCTTTTCCATTTTCCATGGAGCATGGAGGACGGTGGAGGCAAATAAACATTTTTTCGCCTCATTTGAATAATGACATTCCCGCGCCTATAAATAGACTCAGTGCCGTATTCGCTTCTATATTTCAGTGTTTCACCTCTGATCATAAAACAACCACCATTCTCCCGAAGCTCTCTCATTCAAACTAAATCTCCAGAAGAAGAAAACGATAATATGGGGAAGCGATTGCGAAGAACGAAGTCGATCTGTAGCTGCGTTTCTCCACGATTCTCCTATCTCTCTCCTCACTCCATCTTCTCCTGGTTCGGTTTCTCTTCTTTTCTCTTAACAGATTGTTTTACGTGCATTTCTTGTTGCAAATGCGAGAATAATCACATTTCAAGTAGTTCGAACTTGACGAGGGGTTTTTGTTAACTGAAATACGAATTTTAAAATTTAAATTAGTATCGACGCTACGTGAATTCTACATCTCCTAATGTGCGGCGTCCGCTGTGAACGCGTGCAATATATCATGCACGTTAAACGCGAGCTTGAAACAGCCTCACTGGTGACATATAGAACTTAAGTATGCAGACCGCGTCTGTTTATGACTATTCTACTGCTTCAGAGTTTCAGTTAAGTGTGCGAATTCAAATCACTAACATGCTCGAGTATCTATTCAAAAAGGACTTTACAGACGTCAGTTTCCTTTGGCGTAATTGGTTAATGTCTATGTTTCAACTTTGCAAAAAACTTACGTAATTGTTTTCGCGTGGATTCATAGTCTCATTTGCTTTCGTTGTCACTTCCAAATCCTAGCCGAAATATAATTCAACCTGAAGCTCCTTCCGATTATCTCTGTGCTCCGTCGGAGTAATTATATGGGTGCTTACCTTGAAATACGTTTTCGAGTATAAATTGGAATATTGGATCAAGTTGACATGACTTTCTCAAAACAATTTACATGAAGCATATCGCGCAGCTGATGCTGGCATTTTTATTTTTTACTTTTTGACTTTTGATGCTTTCATTTTGAATGTTGATATATGTTAGGTTTGAGATCACACGGTAAGAAGAAAATATTTTTCCTTGTTATTTCTTCACAAAACTGCCGTACACTTATACACCTCAAGATTGGTATGCCTATGGTAAGTACAATCAATTACATGAATCACGGATCCTAATTTCCAGTGATTCCTATTTTAGCATGATTAGCAAATCTACACTAATTACACAATATCTCTAACTATGGTAAGAAGATATATTCTAACACTCCCCTCAAGTTGAATAGTGGGATCGCCAATATTCAACTTGCGTAGTACAAAGTCAAAGATTCGTCCATTAACAGCCTTGGTTAGAATATCTGCAAGTTGATCTTCTGAACGCACATGCGGAAGTGCAATGATTCCATTATCCAGTTTTTCTTTAATAAAATGTCGATCAATCTCCACATGTTTAGTTCGGTCATGCTGAACCGGATTCTCCGAGATACTAATTGAAGCCTTGTTATCACACATTAGTCGAGTAGGATCAGTAGCTGGAAAACCAAGTTCACGTAACAACTTTCGGACCCATAGGATTTCAGTGATGCCTTTCGCAATACCTCGAAATTCTGTCTCTGCACTAGATAGTGCAACCACCTTTTGTTTCTTGCTGCGCCAGGTAACAACATTTCCACCAACCAAGGTGAAATATCCAGACGTAGATCGTCGATCCACTTGATTACCTGCCCAATCAGCATCAGTATAAGCTTCAATATTGAGATGTCCATTGTTTCTGTAGAGCAATCCTCGTCCCGGAGTTCCCTTTAAGTACTTCAGAATCCTGACCACCGCTTCCAAGTGATGTTTCTGTGGATTATGCATGAATTGACTTACGAGTCCGACAGCGTACGCAATATCTGGTCTAGTATGGGATAGATAGATGAGCTTCCCAACTAGACGCTGGTATTGTTCCCGATCAGTGGAGGGAGCGCCTTGAACAATATCCAACTTGTGATTCTGAATCATTGGTGTGTCAACTGGTCTGGCATCTAGTAGACCCACTTCTGCTAGCAAATCAAGAATATACTTCCGCTGAGAAATATAGATACCAGCTGCTGATCGCATAACTTCGATTCCCAGAAAATACTTGAGTCCACCAAGATCCTTCATCTCGAACTGTGTAAACAAATAGTCCCTGAGGCGCAAGATTTCATTAGTGTCACTACCAGTAATAATCATGTCATCAACATAAATAATAAGACAAGTAACGAGACTCCCCTGATGTTTGATGAATAGCGTATGGTCTGCATTGCTTTGCTTATACCCATCATTCTTCATGACCTGCGTAAATCTGCCAAACCACGCTCGTGGTGACTGCTTAAGACCATAAAGAGCTCGAGTAAGTCTGCAAACCTGTCCTGGTGAAAAATCATCTGAGAATCCTGGTGGTGGGTCCATATATACCTCCTCTTTCAGCGTCCCATGGAGAAACGCATTCTTCACATCGAACTGCTGTAGAGGCCAGTTTTCAGTAGCAGCAATAGCAAACAAAACCCTTATGGTATCAATCCGCGCAACTGGGGAGAAGGTCTCCGAATAATCCACCCCATACGTTTGTGTGTATCCTTTGGCCACTAACCTTGCTTTGTGTCTTTCAATAGATCCATCCGCTTTATATTTGATCGTGAACACCCATCGACACCCAACTGTTCTTTTACCTGGAGGCAGTTGGCAAGGCTCCCAAGTTCCGATCCTTTTTAGTGCATTCATCTCCTCGATCATAGCTTTCTTCCATTCTTGTCTACTGCATGCTTCCTCAACTGTTTGTGGAATTGTTTCGGAGCAGATGTTGGTAAAGAAAGCCTTCACAGTATCACTCATGTTTTTTGTGGGTAAGGATATAGGGTAATTGGTGGCTCGGGCTACCTTTGTGGGTGAATATCTGTCAGGTGGGACGCCCCTGTTTTTCCTTGGTGGAAGTGTCCGTCCTGGTTCCGCTGCACACAAGTCAATATGATCCAGACTCAAGGAAGAATGATTAGGAGTAGCATTATCAGATATGTCAAGAAGGATAGGACTGGCAGGATTATCAGGAGCAACATGGGGTGAAAGGGAATGGGGTGAACAACTTGAACTACCTGTACTATCATGCATACTCCCTTTTACCTGTTGCGGTACATTCATCTGAGGGGTATCATTGTCGGATACCGGAGTGGCATCTATATCAGCGCAGGGAGCTGTAGCACAATCGGTGTCAACTACTTGCCGTGTTGGATCAGCCACAGTCCAGGGTAGGCTAGGTAACCAATCGAGGGATCCATCAGTAGCTATCTCCCCCTGAGACCGAGATTGGGTGCCAAAGAAGAACTCGGTCTCTAGGAAGACGCAGTTCAGGGTAACATGGATCTTTTTGGTGTGGGGGTTATAACAGCGGTAGCCTTTTTGGGAAGAGGCATAGCCAACAAAGACGCATTTTTCGGCGCAGGGGTCAAGCTTATTGCGGTGTTTTTTGGGAACGTGAATGTAGACGGAACACCCAAACACTTTGGGTGGTAAGGTTAGAGAGGAAGGAAGAGTAGTTTGGGAGGCAAGAGTATCAAGGGGAGTTTGATGGTGGAGAATGGCGGTGGGGAGACGGTTGGTAAGATAAGTAGCGGTGGACACTGCCTCCGGCCAAAGGAACCGAGGGACTGAGGAATCCAACATTAAAGCGCGTGTTATGTCAAGAAGGGTATGATTTTTGCGCTCTGCAACGCCATTTTGTTCAGGGGTATCAGGACAAGTTGTTTGGTGAATAACCCCATTATCTCGAAAAAACTGTTTAAGTGCCCCATCTAAGTACTCTCCCCCGTTATCAGATCGTAGAATTTGGATAGTGCGCTGGTATTGGGTGCGCACCATATGATAAAACTCAACAAATTTAGCTGAAACCTCGGATTTATTTTTTAGAATATACAACCAAGTCATGCGGGAGAAATCATCAACAAACGTAACAAAATATTGAAAACCCAAGGGTGTAGGGTGTGGGGAGGGACCCCAAACATCAGAGTGTATCAATGAAAAAATTTTGTCAACACGCGTATTATTCAAACGATAAGTAGCCCGGGGTTGTTTGGCCCGGAGGCAAATGTCACAGGTGGGGGGTAATGTATTACTGGAAAACAATTTGGGAAAAAGTTTCTGCAAATAGCTAAAGGATGGGTGCCCTAACCGACGGTGCCATAACCATAACTGGCGAGTGACCGACCCGGTGGCAAGATTTGACCTCCCGTGTTGCACCACTGCATCTACGTAATATAGGCCGCCCCTCTCAGTACCACGTCCAATAATCTCCCAAGTATGAATGTCCTGCAATACGCAAAAATGAGGATACATGAGTACAACGCAGTCAAGTTCTTTGGTGAGTTGACTAATAGAGAGAAGTTTAGTGGAGAGAGAGGGAACAAGTAAACAGTTTTTAAGGGTAATGTCGGGGGTGATGGAAATAGTGCCACTGCTGTGGACTGGGATAGTGGAGCCATTAGCAGTTTCAACATGAGTTTTGAAGGGCTGTGAGTGTGTCATAAGATCGTTAGGATCATAAGTCATAGTGTCAGTAGCGCCACAGTCAAAAATCCACCGCGGATTTTTAGAAAGTTGCTCCTGTTCAGTATGTGGGGGTAATGGGGTAATTTGAGAAAAATCCTGGACCAAATTACCATGGGCCGGGGAAGTCAGGGGCGGGTCACGTCCACCTGCAGAAATAAGGGGTACGGGGGAAATATTGGAAAGAACTGGGGGGGGAACTGTATTTCATTGGAAGGAGGGACTGAAAGCATAATATGAGGAGGGGCTGAAAGGGTAATTTCGGGGGTATAAAAAGAAAGTTTGGGGCTAGGGTTTTGTCCCAGCCCCATACCTGCGGCAGCAAGACCCTTGGTCTCTCTCTGTTCTGCTCCGTCTTCTCCCTCTCTGCTTGTGCTTCCTCCTTCGATTTGGGGGCTGTTGTTGCTGACTCCATCCCCAGGTGTCATGGCAGCAGCAGCTTTGCCCTGTCCTCCGGGGAAGCGCTTCCCTTCCCACCAGTCGGGATAGCCGTATATCTGGAAACATTTTTCTTTATTATGTCCCTTTTTTCCGCAATGTTCACAAAGGATTGAGCTTTTCTCTATTCGTGATGATGTTTGAGTTGAACGAATAGAGAATTGCCCCTGCTGTGAATGATTGTTGCGTTCTGTCTGTGGACCTCGTCCACGGCCACGTCCGGTTGAGGGTTTTACTGCTAACCCTTGTCCTATCCCCAATGATGAACCTGTTTCTGAGGGGCCATGCTTTATTAGTCCAGCCTGAGATTCAGCCCTCTTGAATTCGAAGAAGGCTGTTTCGACATTGGGTAACGGTGTGCGTTTTAGCAGTTCTTTCTTTTCTGACTCAAACTTGTCATTTACTGCTGTTAGAAATTGATAAAGTCTGAATTCCTGCATCTTCTGATTATATAAGGATATGTCATCCGGGCATTTCATTGGATTTGTATCCAATGTGTCGATGGAGACCCAGATGTCTTGGAGACTATTCCAGCAAGCCTCCAGTGTGCCTTCCCCCTGTCGTATGTTGTTGGCCTTGCGATGTAAATCAAAAACCTGTAATGAATCTCCACGAGACCCATATGTGAGGGCCAACCCATCCCAGAGGGTTTTAGCTGTGGGATAACGTGAAACGTTGTTAATCATGGTGGCATCAACATTCTGCAGAATCCAGGTAAAAACGGTATTGTCATCTTGCTCCCATCGAGGGAACTTCGGATCTGTCGTTGGAGGGGGCGGTGGTACCCCTGTGAGGTGGTATTGCCGTCCTCTTCCGAGAATGGCCCTGTAAATTACATGGGACCAGAGGGAATAGTTGCTACCAGTCAGTTTTACTGCAACATTCAAGTTTTCAGGTAATGAGGTTGGTTGATGTGGTGGTGGACCGAGGCTATCCTTGAGTATTTGGGCTACTTGGATAGCCAAATCCCCAGGGGTAGAACCAGTGGATGACTCGGGTTTTGGCTCTCGAGAATTATCTGACATGGTTGGATTTTTGCAGGTATGAGTTGCCGTGAGGACAAGATCAAATTGTCTGAGCAGCGATGGAAACCAACTGGTCTGAGAGGGGTATAGCCAGCTGGTCGGAGAAAGGTATTTTTCAGGCAAGGATGAGATTTTCTCTGAGCCTTTACTCAAAGATCTCACAATTAGTGGACACAGTCAGGAAAAACAATTCCTGCTCTGATACCATGTTAGGTTTGAGATCACACGGTAAGAAGAAAATATTTTTCCTTGTTATTTCTTCACAAAACTGCCGTACACTTATACACCTCAAGATTGGTATGTCTATGGTAAGTACAATCAATTACATGAATCACGGATCCTAATTTCCAGTGATTCCTATTTTAGCATGATTAGCAAATCTACACTAATTACACAATATCTCTAACTATGGTAAGAAGATATATTCTAACAATATATTCAAGAGAGGCCTGAACTAGATGGAAATATTCTTGGACTTTGCTTTGGAGAGCATTTTGAACTTTGCATTTCCTGTATCTTTTCTTAAAACATTTGAAGGTATGAAGAGGATGTTTGGACAGAGATTGCCAAGTTCATGGATGGGAAATCTCTGGTGATGCTTGCATTGGCTTGTAAATGGTTTTGTCGCATCCTCATGAGTGACAGTATCTGGAAGTATGCGTGTTTACGCGGTCTCCAGGTCCCTGATCCTCAGCTAGTGGGAATGGAATGGATCAAGCTTTATGCCTCTGCATTTGGTAACTAACAGTTCCTTGAGTTCCTTTTAATGCATTTCTATACTTACAGCAGTAAGCTTGCTAGAACTTGTGGTGTGGCCTTGTATCTGATCTCTGAGCGATACATCATTTCATTTCAGATGGAAGTCACTCTTTCAGGTATCGCCAGCAGGAAAAGCATATCGGTAGGTGCTTTAATTTCTGCTCACTTCAGCTAATCTTTTGCTGCAATCTACGTCTTAAATTTAAACATGGTGGATTTTACAATTAATCCTCTAATGATGAGTACCCTCGCAATTATTGTGAATTTCCAGGAAGAGTGTAGTGAACATAGCTGCATAAATGCATCTTGATTTTTACTCTCAAACAAATTCATTACATCTAATTGCTGGAATTATGTGTCGGTAGGAGTTGGAATTAAAATTAGGACTGATTATTTGCTTCTCCATAAGGAGCAGAGTGCTACTTGTAGAACTGCTTTCTTGCTTTTAATAGTCCTTCAGAAAAGCTCAATCCATATGCATTTGTAACATGATCTTCTGGTTTTGAACAAGCCTCTGATCTCCCATTGGTTCACTGCAACAGAATGTTTACATTTGATGCTTGCAGCATGATCAATAATATAGTTTTAAACTTGAAACTCATTATTTTGTGTCTGTGTCCCTCAATCCTCTTTTCACTACGAGAATCATAGATTGGATGCGTATTGGATCCTTCCTCTTCAAGTCTTCTGTTGCATTTCTGATGGAGAGTCTGAAAGCTCCGCCAAAATTACAGATAGATGAGACAACAGAGGATACATTGCAGCTCAATGGCTGTTGCCTGCTGAAGAATGTCAAAAGTGGAATATGGTTGGCTGGTAATTCTTAATTAAGTCAGCCTCTGATATATTTCTCTCTTGATGTTCGATTCAAACACTTGCTGATTCAAATTGCTACAACGTTAACAGATCTACAGCTTGTTCGCTGTCCAGTTTGCAATTTAACCACATGTGATGGTGAGATTTCTATCACACAATATATTTCCAAAGAACATTTCTTACTTGATCCTGTCCAACTTTGGCAGCATAATTACTACTGCAGGGTGGTATGAATGATAACCATGATGATAGTTGATATTACAAAAACCACGCATAAGAAGCTTCCACTTATTGCTCAAATCACCTTTCTCCAAACAAAAAATTTTGAATTTTCCCTTTTGACTAATAACCATCTTGGGAGCTAGAAATATCACTCATGAACAATGCAAAGTTCAACTTAAGGGGAAAGATTGAAATTTTGAAGACGAGTGTTGGGTACATTACCATGGAATTCAGTCCTAATATTACACATAATGCAGGAACAATGCAGATATTAGAGACAAGGCATATCGAGCTGTTTCTTTGTCCAGGATACCAGGACGGCGTCTGGGACTACGAGGTGATAGGATCAACTGAAATTAAGAAGCGCTCATCTGGAGCCTCTGGTGCAATTTTTGATTTCGAGTATCTATATGATAAGTCTAGTGCAGGTAATCCAACTCTGTCAACTTCGCAACAATATAAAGGAAAAAAAAGGGTGCGCGTAGTAATTAAAAGTTCTTAAGCTCATGGGGTAGGCATGTTTAAGGGTGTCATAGGAAGTGGTCATGAACGTGGTACATTGAAAATAAGTTATTGTGACAATGGTAAGCTCCAAAGGTAATTCAGTGTGTCTACGTTTCCACTTCAATTGTTGCATTAGAAACAGAGATACTATGATCACAGGTAAGTGATAGGCGCCACCTAGCACAAAAACATTCTTGCTTTCCCGTCTTAATTGTTGTGTATGAAATGTCAGGGTTTTTTGATCTAGATTCATGGATTGGAAAAGCAAACGACTGGCACCCGAAATCATTGTTAACTACTCATGCAGTTGCAGTTAACACCAACTTACAAGAGAATGAAGGTATATATACACGCTGTTCATTTTATTTGCTTTGAAGTTCTTTCTGTAAATGATTACTCACTTTTCTTTTCCTTCCACTGCTAAGCAGAATTATCATAATCTCTCGTCTTTTAGCAGTTCTTCAAGTGCTTTCCAGCTTAGAAGGAAAAATTTCTCGAGGTCTCAGAAAAACTATTTTGTAAAGCAGGTGTTCATGTCAAATTTCTTGCCATGCGAGCTGGGAAAGGAGGCGAAATTGTTTCTATCAGGATATCTCAGCAGCTACTCTAGTCCATCTCAAATGCCACCCTCTCTCTCCCTATTGCCCACATAATTTTCATTCTCTCTTTCTCCTCAGGAAAATGCTGGTCAAAAAGTTACTTAAAAAGAAGGGCTTAATAGCATATCGTATTTGATCCACTCTGCTATGTATCACTCTGGCTGTATATCTCGTGCATATATATACGCACTTCAAACTCTTAATACGTAGAATAATGGGTTCTCCAATCAGGTCAGTTACTTCTACATACTGTTACGTTGGTGAATCGCCAGGTTGTTCTCATGGTGACAACAAATGCACCGATATAACAAATACTTTCCGGCACTTAATAAGCGAGTATGTAAAAATTGTTGGGAGTATAATAAAGAAAACTCATTTATAACGGCTTAGCATCGGAACTAATGTACATATTTGCGATAATCAAACACACATTGAAAGCATGTTCCGAATATACATTTAAAATTTTAGACACAGGGACAAGATGGTAGAACCACCAAGAAAATTTGCGTTCTCTTCTCCCCTTCTTAGGGCGCATGGGTATGATACCTTCCTACATACACCCAATACCATTTTATTTGTACCATACTAAAATCTAAAAGTGTTACCTCCTTTCAACAACACGATCGTAAACGACCAGCAGGATAAACTGCACTACTTAAGGACCCAATAACGGATTACCCGTCTCAACAATATACAACTACTTCTTAGCTAGTAACTTCTTAGGAAGCATCTCAATGGGCGTGCTTTTAAGAAGGAAAAGCCTTGCTGCACGTTCCTGCAAAGTACCACCGCATTTCAATCCTCGTGCTTGAAGCTCCAACTTCAACCTCTCCATACCAAGTACCTGCATGTGTATGATACATCACACGTCAACCATCAACCCAAATATAGCAAGCTTAAATCTATCTCCATCAGTTAGCGAAAACCACAGTCCATATAGGCCAGCTAAGAATGTCTACCATCCAACACAACTAGACACCTTTACATGAATTATCAACAAAAACATAGGACCCATTCAGTCAACATATTACTAGCCCATGTTCATGTGCAACAAGTTGCACTAATCCTAAAGGACATGCCAATCAGACTAGTCATCACCATCAGCAGAACTGAATTGTTAGCTATAACTACAAAGAACATTGGATTTCAAAATTTTTGGTTCAACAGCAATGGCCTACAAAGCTGATGCTTTAATTTCCAAAGCCAATAGTCAGTGGTCTTTAGAGTAACCTCCCAAATGGACTTGCCTTTCAATATGACTGTGTGAACTCATTTGACCACCAGTCCCTCTTTGAGTTCACATACATTCCGAACACTCCGTATAAGATATGCATTATTTATCAATCGCATATCAAAAATTCCTAGTCCACCCCTATCTTTAAGATGACATATCGAAGTCCATTTGACCTTAGCTTTCCTTGTTCCTCCCCATAGGAAGGATTTTAGGATCTTCTTTACTTTTCTGATCGGTTTCCTAGACAAGAAATCTGCAGCAACCTAATACCTACATACTGCCATTAACACAGAATTTATCAGTTGGAGCTTACCTCTATATGAAAGATTCTTGATTGTCCAACTTCGAACTTTACCATTCAGCCTGTCCAGAAGGGGATTAGAGTTACAGTAGGATAACTTACCTGACACCAGTGGTACCCTTAAGTATCTCATGGGAAGCAAGCCTAGAGATATACCTACGATATTGGACAACACCAGCTTATCCTGAGAGTTTATCCAGAAGTGTAAACCTCATACTTCTAGAGGTTGGGTTGCAAAACCCTAAAGGTAATGCAACCACGACAGATATGGGCTCAGCTTTAGATGGAATAAACAAGTCATTAACAAAAGCTAGAGAAGAAGATAAGCCAATGTGATCACATTTATGGTGAAAGTTGAAATTGGAGGTATAAATCTTCCTTTGAGTTGGGTAAAACCTTCCATAACAAGGATGAATAAGCTTAGAGAGAGTGAAACACGTTGTCATAGCTCTCTAGGTGGAAATCGACATACCAGTCAGAGCACCATTCATACTGATAGAGAAGGAGGTAGTGGAGATACATAGCCTTACCAATTTAAGTACCTTGGAGGGAACTTCATTTTCTGCAAAATCAACATAAGATAAGACCACTTTACCGTGTCACATGCTTTCATTATATCCACCTTGATAGAACAACAGTTGGGGCCTCCATTCCTCTTATAGTTTTTTAGTATCTCATGCATAAGGAGGATATTATTTTGGATAGTTCTACTCTTGACAAAAGCCGACTGGTTTTCATCAACCAGATGGGAAATCAACGGTTTAAACTTATTTACAAGAATCTTGGAGGTGACTTTGTAGGTTACATTGCAAGGGTCTAAACTGCCTAATGTTGTTTGGGATATCTATCTTAGAGATCAATGAGATGGTTGTGGCATTTATAGGGTAATACATGAAGTTCTCTTTAGAAAAGTATTTAATTGCCTTAATTGCCTCAGAGAACTCTTCACCTAAGTTTTCCTTAAAGAACATTCTAGAGTACCCATCAGGCCTAGGGACACACTCACATTTTAATGAAAAAATTGCATCTTTGATTTCTTTCATAGATACTGGACAATCCAGGGAAAGGCTCTGAGTATCAGCCAGTGTTCTGCCTAACCACTCTATGTCAGGAAGGGGTAAGGCAGATGGCTCAGTAAACAGCTTCTTATAAAAATCAACCGCCATATCTCGGACTAGGTTATAGTCTTCTATCATGATCCCTTCATCATTTTGAAACCTCACTATTTTATTCCTAGCATTGTTCACTTTCATTGTTCTATGAAAAACTTTGCATTCCTGTCCATCCTTCATTCAATTTATCCTAGAAACATATGCATACAAACAGCATTGTACTTAAACAATTCAGCCTAATCTTTTCAAAGAGAAACATATGCATGCAAACAGCCTTTCTATAAAGTTGAACTTCGATCATTGATTTAAAAACTTGCTTGTGTTAAATGATAATAGCATTTCCGGATTATGATTAATTAGCCAAAAGAAAAGCACCAGCGCAAAAAAACCTAGGCCAAAAAGCGTTTAGGGACAAAGCTGGGTTGTGAATCACCTAACATGCATAAATCGAGGCCGCAATGTGGATCATCCATCTTATGAAACTTGATTTGAGAGCACAAACCATAAAAAGAACTCAGTTGGGCGAAAGAGGAAAGTACATATAATAAATACGATAAGGTCATCACATTTAATACCTCCAACGCCGTCACTGAATTAAAATCATCAAAGCTAAACGGTTTCAAGTTTGAGGTATCCGCCACCAGAGTTGCTTCATCCTGAGAACCAGAAACAGAAGTGGAATCACCATTTACTACAGCAACTGTATTTTCTTCGCCTGAGTTAAAGATGGACAGTGGTTGGGTGATGCTTTCAACCAAAACAGAAGAATCCGATAAACTAGAGAAACCCTCTTCAGGCTTAGATCCAAATACTTCGGGTGCTTCTGAAGAAAAATTTCCTTCATCAAGAGAGGAATTCTCTTTTAGATTTCCAGGTCCACCTTCAGCCAGAGCTGATCTTGTAAACTTTAAATGCTCTTCGGCCATAGTTTCCTTCTCTTCCTCAGAGGCACCATCTGACAGTCCCTCATCAGAAGATGCATTACCACGCACAATATCTGTTACGGAGCCAGAGCTTCCATCAGCCTCCTTGATTGAATCAGAATGATTCCCATTATCTGTAACAGCAGATTTGTTCTCGCCCTCATCTTTATCTGTATCACTACCCTCCTCATCTCTGTCTTCACTATCACTATCATCCACCTTCCTCTTGCCCGACCTAATAAATAAACCAGATGAAGTTAACAGGATTCCATGCTAAGTAAAAAATTTAACACAATTTCACAAAATAAATAACTCGTTAACTTCTATTGAAAGAAGGAGCTTTTCATTAAATCAATAAAAAAAGAAGATGTACCACTGCTTTTTATGTTTCTCATTTCCCATTAATAGAGGCAAAATTTTAAAAAGTTACAATACCTCAAAGTAGTTATACTTCAATAATGTTCAGCTCCCAACAAGAAATCAAGATTGTTAACAGACAGGATGAAGCAAGAACTGTAGAAAAAAATGCTTATCAAGGGCCAATAAAGTAAACACCTCATCTTGCTTAAACACAAAATTAGTTGTACCAAAAGTCTTTGAATTCTAGGTAGTTAATAAAAACTTAGGAGTCCAAGTTTCATGTACTCTTTCTGATTTTCTAAAATGCAAAACTAAGTCATCCTTACACAACAGCTGCTCCACTTTGGTGCTTCCCTCACTACATCACTATAGAAGACCCTTGTATTATTGGAGCACATCCCATGCTAAAGTCAGAGAACTTTCAAATCTTCTTTTTCGTCTTTTCTATGGGAAGGAGCGGGGTGGTGGTGACGAACATCCAATGTTAAGTGATTATATTATGCTCATCTCCTGTTTTTCTCATTGACCAAATGATGCAAACCTCTCAAACCTTCAACTGTAACCAGAAAAGTAAGAGAAAAAAGAAAAGGGAAGGTGCCAATCTTTTTTGGTGAGTTAAAATTTCACATATAAGCCAAATAGGCAACTTCACGAGGCGGTTGTCAGGAGTAGATAACAACAAACATTGACGGCTCAAAATACAGTTGGCGCAACTTGTTTGCTGATCTTGTTCTAACCACATTCTAGTGCCAAATCTAGTCATTTTCCATCTATCAAAATCAACATCACAAGACCCCAAACTAAATTAGAGCAGGGAACCTTCAAAAACAGCATCAGAAAAATCTGTTGGTGGACAAGTGAAAATAAAATCCCCAGAATTCCAAAATAAAAACAAAATACAACCACCCCATAGATCAGAGAAATAGAAACTAAAGCTATAGCTAGAGACTGATAAGTAAGACAAAGAGGTCCCGTAAAAGCAGAAGGGTCTGTTGATGGAGTGACGAAAGCTGCTGTGAGAGGAATGTGAAGAAACCAAAGTGACAGCATAGTGATATCTTAGGCCATGTGTAGAATAGAACAGAGAGAATCTCGAACAGCAGAGGGACTGTAAGTGAAGAACTAAGCTGCAGTAGAAGGCTATGTACCCCAACCATGCTTCCAGGAGTGACAATCATAATGATACCCCAGTCCAACCAGAAAAATAGTTGGATGCAAAAGCTAGCTAGTCAGGCTTTAAGAACAAAACAAAGAGACAAACATAATGATATACAGCAGAACCAAACAAATAAGTAGATGCAAAACTGCCTAGCCAGGCTTTAAGAACAAAACAGGAGCAGAAACTGTGGACATGACTAGATAGTTGGACTAGGTTCAGAGAATACTTTCATTGAGATACCCAAATTAAGAGAGAGCTCTCAAAATTGCTCTCCACACCTTTGCTCAGTAAGGACATAAAATAAAAGATGATTATGATCTTCCATATAACAGCCACGTGTTAGTTTGGATCAGTCCAAATTTAGGAGTTAGTCTTGTGTATTCATCCTTTCCAACATGCAAGAAAAAATGATTGGATAACATTGAAGAAAATGATTGCACCAAACAAACAAAAGAGGTTGTAAAGCATTTGTGGCTTTTTTCATAGAAAATTTGGAGTTTGGTTTCCAAATCCAGCAGTCCTCCCATTGTGTAATACTTATATTCCAGTGGGCGTTGCTAAATTGAATAACTTGACCATCCCAACTTCTTCCATATGGAATCCTCCACACATTACCATCAATCATTGTTGCCACTCTAGCCCCCTCAGTGATATTCAATTTTCTCCTTAGCTCTAGGTGATTTAGGCTTAAAGTACCCAATGAATGCAAGGGGTCATTCCAAAAAGAAGTATTCTCTCCATTTCTTATCACTCTGTGTATGCAATGTGCATACTTGTCCATGACCAAGAGGGATCTTTACCAAAACCAAAAGTCAGAAGGCTTTGGTTTTACTTCCCATATTGACTTTCTTTTTACGATGATTGTGTAAACTCATTTCACCTAAAGACCCTCTTTTCGTTGACATATATTTCGGATATTTTAAATAATGTATACATTGACAAAGACCACGTCAGAGATACCTAATCCACCTCTATCTTTTGGTTGACATACAATTGACCACTTTAGCTTTTGTGGTACACCCGAAAGAAAAGGCTTGATGACTTTTTCTATCACTCTAATTACTCTTTGGACAGGAAGTATGAAGCAGTCCACTATCTACAACAACAACAACAACAATCATACCCAGTATATCCCAACAACGACAAAAGCTATTGTTAAGGTCTGGGGAGGGTGAGAGGCAGGCAAACAATACCTCCATCCCAGGGGATAGAGAGCTTGCTTCCAGTGAGACCCCCGGCTCTATATATACCTACATATACACAATAATAGGAATATGCACTAATGAAAACAGTCTAGTATCTAACAATGGCAAAATTAATCAGATGCATTTTTCCTCCATATGAGAGCTTTAAACTGCTTTTTACTCTGTTCGTAATCCTGTCCAAAAGGGCACCACAGTCTGAAAATGATAGTTTTCCAACAATGAAAGGTACACCTAAGTATTTGATAGGGAAGTTTCTCAATGGCATTCCAAGTATATCAACCCATATACTTTTCTCCTGAGAGCTGATAACAGCTGTGTATACTTCACAATTCTGTAGATTGAGTTGAAGAACTGAAAAGGATTGAAATTCCTTCAGCACGTCTTTTATCACCACTACAGAAGATGTGTTAGCTTTTGGCAAAATGAAGAAGTCATCTACAAATTCAGAGAAGAGAGGTTAATGTATTCACATTTTGGATGAAATGAAGAGTTAAAATGTTCCCTTTCAAGAGCTGGGTGAATCCTTCCATGACTAGAATGAGTAGACAAGAGGATAAAGGGTCTCGTTATCTAAACCATTTTGTTGCTTTGAAGTTTCCAGACAAAGCTCCATTCAAGTTGATGGAGAAAGAAATTGTGCAAATGCATAGCCAGATCCATTTCATGTAACATTCTGGGAAGTAACCCTCAGTATCATCATTAAATATTGACAACTAACAGTGTCAAATGCCTTCATTATGTCCACTTTGATAGCACAGCACTTAAGACCACCAGATCTTTCATAATTTTAAACAAGTTCACGCATGAGAAAGATGTTATTATGAATTGTTCCGTCTTTGATAAAGGCATATTGGTTTCCATCTGCAAGGGATGGAAGTAGAGGTTTAAGTCTATTTACCAGCACCTTGGATATGACGTCGCAACAAGAATTGGCGTAAATTCATTCACTTTGATTGGATTGTCAACCTTTAAGATCAGACATATTGCCGCGGCATTTATAAGATAATAGATATAGTTTTCACTAAAAAAGAACATTTATGGCATCTAGAAATTCTTCATCCAAAAGAACCTAATTTTTCATATAGAATTCTACACTGTAGCATATTGACCTGATGCACTATCTGACATTAAGGAGAAAACTGCTTCTTTGATTTCAACCCTAGATATAAGATGGGTCAGGGACTGACTGTGTTTCAGAGAGTGTGTTCCCAAACCAATTTTGGGTTGGAGTACTTGCAGGATAAGGGACAGTGAAAAGCTTTTCAAAGAAATCAGAGGCCATCTCGTTTACTTGTTTGTAATCATTAATCATCTCACATTTATCATTTTGCAGCCGACGAATTTTGTTTCTAGCATTATGTACCTTAGCTATCATATGAAGTTTTTTTGTCTCCTTCTTTCATCTACTTAATCCTCGATTTTTCTTTAAACAATGACTCCTCAAAATAAAAAAATTTGGTGTAGACATCCTTTGAACCCTTCACATCATCTTGTAGATGAGTGTTGAAAGGATCCCTTTGCCAATTGAGCTTGAGCTTCGTCAAGCTTTAATCTTGTTTTTCCACTCTGCTTGTGATTTTCTCAAATTTCTTCTTGTTTAACTTTTTGAGAGAATCCTTCAACCTTTTTAGCCTATTTATTAGACAGACTCGGGGGGTTCCCTTTCCCTCTCTTCCCAAATGTCCTTAGGATACTTTTGAAGTTTGGGTGCTTCATCCAACCTTTCATGAATTTGAAGGATTTAGGGCTAAATTTCAGATCCATTGGAAGAGAAAACCAGAACAGTGATCAGAATAGATGGGTGCCTCATAGTCTGCCTGGAGTGAAGGATTTGAGTTTTTCATTGTTGATTACAAAACATATGATCAATTTTTGTGTAAACTCTTTTGTCTTCATCCCTGTTGTTTGACAAGGAGTTTTCAAACCCTCTTGAAATAATGTTTATCATATCTATATCCTTTATCCAATAAGTGAACTCCTTGATTGCATTCATATCAATCTTCTTCCTACCGTTTTTATTTAGACATCAAGGATGATATTAAAGTCCCACATTATTAACCAGGCTTTATCCCCCATAGAGTTGGTTGTGGTATCTTAATTCCCTCCATAGCTCTCTTCTGTTGCTTCTCTAATTGTATCCATATACCATATACTACTGTAATGATGAACTCTTCATCCATAGAAGAGGTTAATCTCATTTTCCAGGTAATTGACTGCTTAGTACAATGCAGCATCATATCTTTAAATAGGATAGGATTCCAAGCTATCCAAATCCTAAAGACAGTATTAGACAGTATGTTATGTACTACCTCCCAATTTCTAATTACATTTCTAGTTATGCTTTCATATTTGTTTTGTCTGACCTTCATTTTAACTAATCATATAAGAGCAATTTTCTTTTCTCTTATGTATTTCTTAACTTCTTGTTGCCTAAGAGAGGAGTTTAATCCACTAACATTTCAGCAAGCCTAATCATTTTTTGGATTTAGCCTCCCTGGGTCTCCTTCTCCTTTTGTTTAAATGAGGTACCATCATTTAAACCTACTTCAGACACATGCTGGTTAGAAGTATCAATTCTAACCTTCACAGTTGATATAGGTGTATCAGTGTTGTGTTTCCTATTTGGTGAATCATCTGCCCTAGCATCCTCATCATCAGAGCTAAAGGAAACATACCTTGTAGCCTTCTATGTCCTAGAGTCGCTACCTAACATGTCTCTTTTTTTCCCGGCTTAACTTTTTACCTTGGGGGTTTATCATTCTCAGAGTCTACTTCAGATGGTGAGGAAGATTCTTGTTCCCTATCCCTTGACCGATGGATGTAGTATGTGACCTCAGTTAGCATATTGTTCTCATTGTTAATGTGCTTAGAGGATACACCTGTACCATCATTGAATTGTCAACCTCTCCTAAGAGGGAGGAATTAATTTGGGTTGATCAAATCATTGAAGGTGGTTCCATTCCTTTTTGACTTGGGTCTAAGAGTAATCATCATTTATATGATCAATGGTGTAACCCTTGGTAGGTTGACTAAGGTCTTTTCCGGATTCTTTTTCCTTCACTTTTGTCTTGTCTTTGTCAAAATACTGAACTGTTCCAAAGAAGTTGTCAGCTCCATTATCATTTTCTACCATCCTTCTACTCTTTTGACCCCAATGTTTGATTGTTTGTGGAGGTTACCCACTGCTGGAGTAGGGCCAGGGGCAGAGGCTCTACTGCAACATGTTGCTTTTCTTGTTAAGGTTTCGCCTACTAGAGCGACCAAAGGTTTTGCATTTCAATCATTGGGCTGGAATCTATTCATACATGACCTCTTAGGTACAATCTTGTCAATATTGATCAATGAAGTTTAAGAATTTGGTAAGAATTTCGCCTGCTTTGATTCCTACATAGGGTTTTGCAAAAGCTACTCAAGATTAGAGGTGGTTAATCCGTACATGAACATGGGCTCTCTAATGAGGCTTACAAGATCACCCAATACCTTTGCTTAGAAATAGTGGTTATGAAGCTTTGGAATTTTATCCATACTGGAACAGCATCAAGCTTAAGCGCTGGATTGGCTTGTCCGCGACCCATAGCCTCAGAAAGAGAACTTTATTCCCAAAAGGCATTAGGGAGAGCTCAATGATGCTTTTTTAGAGTCTTCAGACTGGAATCTAAAGATACAGAGATCCTCTTCTAACCTTTGTATTTCAAGAAGACCTTTGGAGCTCCATCAATCTTCAGCAAATTTCTTTATACTAAAAAAAGGCTTTGTTTCTCATAACCTGACAGGCAACTGCTGAACTTCATTTCCGTTTATCGTCTTCGAAATCTTAATGGTTGATAGCATAGAATCTTGTCACCTTATCCGAGTCAGTTTGAGCATCGGAAAGGGACGATGAGCTTTTAAGAAAAAAAATCAGGTTTAAGCAGAGATGCACAGGACGATTTCGCCTTTATAGAGGCTTACATATTGAAGAACCGGGTCAGATCAAGAAGACCCGACCATTTTAAGAAGAAAAAATCGGTGAAATTGCGTTGCTGAAGAAATGTTTCTGATTTATGAGGAGAGCGAAAGATGTTTTAAGAATAGGTGTGGTGGTGATTTACGCGTTAGCGCTTGAAAAAAAGGGAGGAGAGAGACGTTGGCAGTGGTTGGGGGTGAGAGAAGAGAGAAGAAAGGCGTTGGGGTGGCAAGAAAAAGTTTTTACTCTCATCATCATCCGTACCCAATATATCCCAACGACAGCAAACGCTATCGCTAGGGTCTGGGGAGGGTAATTGGTAGGCAGACAATACCTCTGTCCCAAGGGATAAAGAGTCTGCTTCCAGTGAGACCCCCGGCTCTATATGTACCTGCATAAATGACATAATAATAAAGATATAATGCGCTAGTGTATTAGTGAAGGAATTCAGGAAATACAAAGAATAGGTTTTCGATATTAAAATAAACATAACGTGTATATGTACATGTAATGCAAAACAACGGTAAAACACAAACAAACAAGTGCAAAGTCAACTTAAAGCGTAGATAATGTCTACGTCTATCTATGGCTCTAAATACACTCTATGGTGTCCTTATATACGACCTATACATCACTAACATTAATCTTATGTCTCCATGAACTCCTATCCTGGACCATGTCCTCAGAGAGGTGCAAATCTAGTAGGTCGTGCCTAATCTGCTCATCTCAAGTCAGTTTGGGACTGCCTTTACTTCTGTTCCCCTCTACAATGAGTCTTTCAATTGCTCTGACCGATGCCGTTGTCTGTCTACGCTTGACATGCCCAAATCATCTCATTCTTCCCTCCCTTATCTTATCTGCTATACTAGCCACGCCTAACCTTTCTCGAAACACCTCGTTCTGATCCGATCTAGTCTTGTATGCCCGCACATCCGCTTCAACATCCTCATCTTTACCACTTCCATCTTCTGCAATTGTGACTTCTTGATGGCCTAACAGTCTGTCCCATATAGCATTGCAGGTCGCACTGCCACCCTATAAAATTTTCCCTTTAATTTATTTGGAAAATTCTTGTCACACGGCATCCCTAAGGCCGCCCTCCATCTACACCAGCCTACTTGAACTCGATGTGCTACATCACTATCTATGTCCCCACTCTGCTGCACAAATGATCCTAGGTACTTGAACTTACCTACCTGTGGTACCACTTGACCATCGATGGTGAATTGGCTATTCTCCCTGTCGGCTACGCCGCTGAAGTCGGCTACGCCGCTGAAGTCGGCGTGCAGATACTTGGTCTTAAAACGGCTAATCCTCAAGCATTTTCTCTCTAAAACACTTCTCCACTGCTCTAGTCTCATACTCAGTGTATGTCTACTCTCTGCGACTAATACAATATCGTCAGCAAAAAGCATACACCACGGAACTGCCTCCTGTATCGGCTTTGACAACTCATCTAAGACAACTGCAAAAAGAAATGGGCTCAACGCAGACCCTTGATGGAGGCCTACCTCCACCGGAAAGATGTCTGTATTCCCCACCGGCGTGCGAACGATTGTTTTCGTCCTAGCATACATATCTCTAATTATGTTTATATACTTCACAGGGATCCCTCTTACATCCAGGCTATCCCAGATCAGGCTACGTGGCACACTACCATACGCTTTTTCAAGATCGATGAAAACCATATGTAAATCGCGCTTCTTCTCCCTATACTTCTCCATTAATCTCCTAAGAATGTGTATTGCTTCTGTAGTTGACCTTCCTGGCATAAAATCAAACTGGTTCACTGTAACCTAAGTTTCTCTCCTAATTCTAGTGTCGATAACTCTCTCCCATAACTCCATGGTATGGCTTAGCAACTTAATCCCTCTATAGTTCCCACAACATTGTGCGTCTCCTTTGTTCTTATATAGGGGGACCACGACACTCTTTATCCACTCATCTGGCATCTTTCCTGTTTTGTAAATACGATTGAACAGAGTAGTTAGCCATTGAACCCCTTCCTCTCCCAAATACTTCCACGCCTCAATGAGTATGTTATCTAGGCGGACCACTTTAACTCTTCCCATCTTCTTCAGTGCTATCATCACCTATCCTTGTGTGATGCTCTGACAGTCGGAGTTATTATGTTGTCGTTGTTGGTTAGTGATGCTTTCTCGTTCTTCGTAGTCAGCACTACCGCTGTTGAAAAGATTGTGAAAGTATGTTTGTCATTTCAACTTGATGTCTTGTGCTTTGACTAACACATGTCCATCTTCTCCTTTTATAAATTTTCCGCCTCCTAGGTCCTTTCTCTTTCGATCCCTAGCTTTGGCAATCTTGAACATATCCTGCTCTCCGTCTTTTGTTTCTAGTCTTTCATACATCCTTTTATAAGCTGCAATCTTTGCCTCTATCACTGCCTTCTTCGCCTTCTTCCTGGCAATTTTGTAATTCTCCTTCAATCTCACTTTCTCTTCCCCATTTGTGCAGCTTAACAACTCTTTAAAAATCTTTTGTTTGTCTTTTATTTTTTGTTGCACGTCCTCGTTCCACCACCACGTCTCTTTATGTACGGACGTCTTTCCTGTTGTTACCCCAAGCGTTTCTCTCGCCGCGTGAGTAATAGTAGTCGATATAGTCTCCACATCTGATTTGTGTCATCACCCAGACGATCTAGTTTCGCGAAGATGACCTTGTCTCTGAATATATTAATTTTTTCGTCTTTCAAACATCCCCATCGAATCCTGAGTGGGAATTTTCCAACCCCCTTACTCAGCTTTTGGTTCAATGCTATAACTACCACTAATAAACGGTGTTGCGTCACCGCCGTCTCCCCTGGTATAACCTTGCAGTCCCTCCACAATCGTCGATCTTCGCGCCTCATCAGAAATAGTCGATCTGTGTTTACGTCCTCCACTGATAAAAGTGATCAAATGCGATTCTTTTTTTCCTAAAAAACGAATTTATAATGCCTAGATCATGGGCCGCTGCTAGGTCTAGCAGATCTCTACCATGTTCGTTTCTATCTCCATAACCAAACCCGCCATGTGCTAACTGAAAACCATCGCTATCCTTTCCAATATGTCCATTAAAATCGCCTCCGATACAAATTCGTTCCTACCTGGGTATTGACTTTAACACTACATCTAAGCAATCGAAAAAGTTTCTACCCTATGAAACCTATATCTAAAGAATGGGATTCAGATTGACAAGCACAAAAGCCATATATATTACTCTATGCTCATTGATGAGACAGCGACATAGAAAAGAACGTATACCCCGGTATTTCAAATAAAAAGTAAAGAAAAAGGTAAAACTTATAAATTACTGGGATTGAGGATGGAACAAAATAGTGAATGTACTTGTGCGGTTAACAGGTCCTGCATCTCCTACCTAATATAATTGACCGACCCGTTCTCTCTTTCCTTCAATAACGCCTGAGCTTCATTTCAAGAGGCTATTTACCAGAAACTACTTTTTTGTTTTGTTTTGAAGGTAAGAAGCTTTTTTGTTTTGTTTTGAAGGTAAGAAGCTTTATAGAAAGGAGTGACCTAGCGTTGCGATACCAACTTCAGATTAATTACCCATTTGATAAGAAAACACTAACCATAAAAAAATTACTCCAAAAACAATTCAATGAACAAAGCTAGGATATATTGAGATAGATACTTCACAATATAATTCAGAATTCACAACCAACAATCATTTAAACCCACAAAGAGGAAATCAAACTCAGAGACTGAAGAGGGACCAAAAAGAAGAAAAGAAAAACTCACCATATTTTGAACCTCTTAGCATGGGTTCCATCATCCTCCTTGTTGCCTCTCCTCTTCAATGACTCCCTAACAGACTTGTCTACCTCCTCCCTGCATTTCTCTGAATCCCGCCTATACTTGTCCACATACTTCTCCGTATCCTCACCTCCTTTAACCTTTCCCTTCTTAGCCATCTCTTTCCCCTTTTTCTTTATAAACTCCTCCGCTATCTTCTCCAGCTTTCGTTCACCCGCCTCCGCCCTCCACTCTTCTAACCTCTTCTCCGCATTCACGTGCCTCAACCTCCGCCCGCTCATATCTCGACAAGCATCGAAATTATTCGTCTTCTTCTGCCCTGCTTTAGTGGCCGCCCCTCTCAACAATGACCCAAAACCACCTTTCCCGCCTCTCAGCCGAAGCAACAAGTGAACCACCACCGGAAAATTCCCGCCGAGTTCGAGAGTCTGGTGATCATGGTGGAGCTGGGTGGTGGGTTGGTGGAGGAGGAGCTGTTGTTGGGCGGGGATGCAAGTTAGGTTTTGGATCTTGCGCTTTAGGGTTCCGATTGTCACCGTAGGCGCATTGAAATTGAAAATTCGGTGCTTTCCATCAAGGAGTTTTACTAGAACCTGATGAATTCTCCCTTGCTTGTCTTGAAGATTTGCGTCCATAGTTGATCGATTCAGTAGATAAATTTGTGAAGAGTTTCGAATAAAAAAATTGATCTTGGAGCTTCTGCAACTTCAGAAACAAAGAACAGTAACGGTTTATTTATAAAGAATAAGTTAGAGAAAAGGCCAATTAAGTCCTTAAACTGTTGTCCAACCTCACTTCGGTCCCCAAACAAAAATTGTCGCTTGTACACCATTATTTTAAACGAAATATTTGGCAAGCTTCATACAAATATATGATTGTATGTTAAATATTCCAATTCGAATATGTATACCATAAATAGACAATTAAGTTTGTATACACATCATTTATGTTACTATTTTTTCACAAATTAATGATGAATTATAATGCTCACTATTATAGTTGTTAATCATATACTTGTCTAAATTTTATTGAGGGAAAATTACATTTACCTCTCCTGTGGTTTGGCTAATTCGCCAAGAACTCCCTTGTAGTTCCAAAATAGACCTTTACCTTCCTATGGTTTGGGTTAAAATGGTTACCGGTCAACTTCGGTCAAACCAAAAGGGTGAAATCTGTTGTTCCCGAAATGCCCTTGTGTGATAAAAAAAATCTCTACAACTCTTATTTTTGATAGAACAACATTTTCCATTGGAACTTATCCAGAAAGGCGTTTTGAACTCCTAACTTTCTGTTGTTGAGGAATTGGAGCTTATCCAGAAAGCTATTGGCGGATTGGTGAAATAAAGGACTATCTTCAACTCTTAATTTTTTTGTTCTTTAGTCGCTCATTTTTGATAGAACAACATTTTCCATTGTTTAGATCTAGAACTACATGAGAAATACTCATTCAAAGACTCATTCTTCGTACTCTGTGGATCTTGTTCAAGTTTTAGAGTATCAAGGGAGCAAAAGCTGAACACTTCAAAAAGGTAAAGAGTTGGTAACTATTGTATTGTGCTGTACATTTTCTTATGTTTTTAATTTTATTTTTTTAAAAAAATGGGGAAGAGATTCGAACTCAAGTCCCGGAAATGCTTCTCAACTGGTAGATCTAAAGGTTTTTCGCTATTTTGCTGTAATTTGTTTAGGTGATTGCTTATGCATTCTTGAATCTGCCCTGCCCTTGAATGATCAGATAAATTTATGTCTAATTGTTCTACTTTGTTCGGTTTTCTGCGCCAAAGAAAATAATGCTTCTGTGGCATGGCTCTCGGCTCTCTAATTGGACTGGAATCTTATCTCAAGGTGACTTCATTTTGTACATGGCCATCGAGTTTATCATGCAGCTATCCTTCTCATGTTTTGACCAGAAATATGCTGTAAAACCTTCAGGGTTAAGAATGGCTCCCCCAGAAGGCCCAGTGACATGCCATATGTATTCAATAAGAAGTTTAAAGCTTAAAGCACAAGACTTGGCAGCAGCCATTGATTCTGAACGAAGAAGGAAAGAAAGAAAGTGAAAGCACCAACGAAAAGAAAGAGTGAAGCTCTTTAGCTGCAGAAAGCAGCAGCAAAAATAAAGATCGGACCAAGACGCTTGATTCTCCAAAAGCAAGAAGGCTTTAATCCTTCCTAGCGCTTCATCAAAGTAGTTTTGAAAAGAGAGAAAGACTCATGCTTTTTCTTGGGTTGACGCTAGGAGTAACTTTTTTTGCCAGTATGGTGATGTTATAATGGAAACTTCTGTATTGGATAAGGTTGCTTGGAGGGCAGAATGGTCTTTCTACATAAATATTAAAGGTCCATCTGCACTCGACGGCTAAAAATCATCGGAAATCTCACTTTTTAGGCTTCTGTATAACGCAGCCCCTTATGGTTTAGCTGAAGTTGACCGGTAACCATTTTAACCCAAACCACGGGGAGGTAAAGGTCTATTTTGGAACTACAGGGAAGTTTTTGGCGAATTAGCCAAACCACATAGGAGGTAAAGGTAATTTTCTCTTTTATTGATTATAAAAAAATTATTAAAATGACTAATATTTATTTTTAAGATCAATTAAGACCACTTACATGAACACCTTAATCATATCTTTGGTCCATCTAATTTTCCAGTGTATTTAATTCTTTTATTATTATTTAGCTTCTTAAGTTTTTTTAGTCTACTTATGAATTTTTTTTTAAAAAAAAGTTAACTTTTAATTAATTAGTCCAAAGAAAAGATACAACAAAATTTTTACATGAAATATTTGACAAACACAACTAGTTGAGAAAGAAAAGATCTTTCCACCATATTTATAGTTATTATTTTGTAGACATATTTATATAATTCAATCATTCATATATTATCACTCATATCTCTTGTTAGTTCAAAAGGTTAAAACTAAAATCTGAATTAAAACATTGTAAGAGAATAAATCTTTTGTTTTACATTTTATTATGTTTATTCGTATTGTTTTAGTACATAATAGATCAAAATGAATAAATATATACGTCATATTAAATGTAAATAAACTTAGTTTGCATAATATCCGAATTAAAAATAATGTTTCCGGGTAGGGGTGTTAACGAACCAAGCTGAGTCAAATATCAGGTTTTCGAATTAGGATGATGATTAGTTAAACGAACTATTTGGCTCAGCTCGTTTATTGTAACGAGCTTCAAAATTGGTTCGAGTTCAGTTTGAAAACGCTATAACTGTTTAAACTAGACGAATAGTTGATGAATAGTTCGGTTCATTTTAGTAAACGAACCCAATTAGGTGTTTGAACTCGATTCGTTTAAATAAAATTAACGAACAAACTCGAATCAAATACAAATCAAATGCGAACAGTTCACAAACTGTTCAGCTTGCTTAACACGTCTATTTTCGGGCCATCTACTGACTATATCCTAAACATAGGGGTTTAAAGAGAACATACCAAGAACTTTAGAGTGTCCTATGGAAATCATACAAAAATAAGCTACCAATATCGTTTTAACCCGTATTCACCAGGAGCTGGATTGTTTTACATCACTTTTGAATGCCGTCACTTTTGGCTTAATTTCTCAAGAAATCGTAAAGCATGCTTGGCTCCAATTTCCGTTCGTTATCTTAGTTCTGCTCCGATTATCATTGAGGCGATGAAGAACATCGCTAGCAGCAATGGAAATATTACGGAGGATAGAGGTCGGACCCTGCCGGTGGACCCGAATCTTCCTCGATACCTTTGTCAGAACTGCCGTAATTACCTATGTTTCGCCGGTGTCGATTCTTACGCCGACAAGTACTTTGCCGAAGCCTCTCGTTCCGGTACGTTTAACTAACGTCTTCTGGAGTATGAAATAGAGCATATAGACTTCTAAATTCACAAGGGGTTCGTCACAATGTTAAAGATGTGGCATATGGTTAGGTCACAATTGTTTGATTGCTTGTTCTTTTTTGCATTGTTCTTTTGTTAGCTTTAAGCAGATAGACTGCATTTACTGCTTATCTTCTGCAGTTCATCTACAAATTTTGATTGGCAAAGTCTATATAGTATGGTTGATACTGGGAGAGTGACTTCTTACCTTTAAACTCAACCACAAAAGAAAAAGAAAATTGGTTTCACGAGTTTTTATATAATTATGATGAGCATCCTCTTCACCTGTGTTTATCTGCAGGCACATTGCACGGTTCTTCCATGCATGGGGCAAATAGTGTTTTAGCCTCAATGCGAATGGACAGTTCATTTGTAGTGTTGCCGAAACAGAAAAATCCTGCACCAGGGGTGCCTCCTCGTCCGCGTCCTGGAGGTCCTCAGTCTGAGAGCAGTCAGGCTGGTAGGACAATGGAAGAATCATTTGTTGTTCTGCCTCCACCTGCTGCTTCGGTTTACAAAGGGGAGGCTGCTTCTGATGTGTCTGGGACCCAGTTGCCTTTACCTGATGGGCTGACTAATGCTCCTACGCAGCAAAATTCATCAGGCTTCCATTCTACTATAGCTGTTTTAAATCGTGCTTTTGATATTGCTACTACTCAGACTCAGGTTAAATATTAGGAATTATGTTGTTGATTTCTGTGTAAATTGGTAAATCTACTTGTTATTTTCTGGCCCTTGCCATCCGCAGGTGGAGTTGCCTGTATGTCTGGAGTGCATGCGTCTGCTATCTGATAAACTTGATAAGGAGGTTGAAGATGTGAACAGGGACGTACAAGCGTATGAAGCCTGCATTGAGCAATTGGAGGGTGAATCAAAAAGCATTCTTAGCCAGACAGATTTTCTTAAAGAGAAACTGAAGGTACATATACGTCAAAGGTTATTTCATTTTTTTACTTTTATCTAACAGTTAGTCTTCATATGACAGAGTTTGGACCAATTATTATCGTGTATTGCTGCTAGTTTGCAAGATTGTTTAAGTTGCATTTTTTGCTTCAATGGCAGTTAGTTCAGAAAACATTCTTCTTTTATGGGGACTGCCTTTATTCCCTACAAGCTACTGTACTGGATCATTTAGCCTTCTGTGTTTGTTCTCATAATATAAATCCTTTTGCCTTATTTGCTAGAATATAACATCACAATTTTGCCTTCTGGTGATAAAGTACTTACTTTTACTTCTTGAATTCTCTTTAAGATAGAAGAAGAAGAACGAAAGCTTCAAGCAGACATTGAAGAAACTGAAAAGCAATGCACGGGCGTTACTGTTCAATTAAGAGAACTGGAGATAAAATCTGGTCGCTTCAAAGAGTTGGAAGAACGGTAGCCACCTGACCGCTAAATATTTTTGTTTTGTTTTGTTTTCTCTATTTCGTTGTAGGAGAACCTTGATGTGCGATTTGTGTAATTTTCTCAGATCGTTTACTTTGTTCAACCTGTATGACTAATTATATGTATGCTAGTCTTGTGCAATTGTGCCTAATAATTTTGTCTGTTGTGTCTTTCTGGTAGCTATTGGCAAGAATTCAATAATTTTCAATTCCAGTTGATCTCACACCAGGTCTTTTTCTTTTTCACCTTTCTTTTCAGTTGTCTTTCCTTTTTCCCTATAGTATTGGGCAGATAAACTAATACAGTTTACAGTTTACATGAATCCATCTTGTTCTAAAGCTAGGTGGAATTCATGCAGGAGGAAAGGGATGCTATCCATGCCAAAATCAAAGTTTCTCAAGCTCATTTAGAGATGTTAAAGCGCACTAATGTGCTAAATGATGCCTTCCCTATTACAAATGATGGAGACTTCGGAACTATTAACAACTTCCGGTTGGGAAGACTTCCAAAAGTTCTGGTAAATAAATAATTACTTTAGTCTAGACATCTGCCTTCTTTGCTTCTTTGTGGAAAGTGGAAAAGAAAAGGGGCATGCGTTCTGTCTGCATCTTTTCCCTTTTTTAATTTCAGTTTACATATATACTTAATTTGGAGCCTCATTGACCAACTCTCATGTTGTTGACCATTACTTATGTCTCCACATGAAGATACTTGTTCTGAAGCAGTCTGTGTACTTGAAACTTACCTTTTTCCATGAAGTACCTATTACATTGTCTTGGCTAGAGCAAATAAAAGAGTCACCCAGCCGTAGTTGAACTTTTGAATTCCAGTGAAGTTGAAGACAGATCAATTGAAGATTTATTGTGTAGTTTGGACGGGGATCTTTTAGGTGATAATCATTTCTATAGGTTGTGGATGCTGCCTTATATGAGGTGGTGTTTTTGGATAGTGTTTATTCATATAGTTCTCATGTTACTGAAAATCTTCCCAAAGTGGTTTAAATACTGAATATAACTTATGATCAGGTTGAGTGGGATGAAATCAATGCTGCCTGGGGCCAGGCTTGCCTTCTTCTTCATACGATGTCTCAATATTTTCATCCGAAGTTTCGGTAACCACTTGGAGTACATTTATCACTAATCTTGTCAGCTTGTAGTTTACTGAAATTGCTAATGACTTTGAATCTCTTATTTTGGTTTCCAGGTCTAAGATAAAAATACTGCCTATGGGAAGTTATCCGCGAGTTGTTGATGCCAGCAACAACGTTTATGAGCTGTAAGTTTGTGTCATGAAATTTCAATGCTGCCTTGAGTTAGCAAATGATTTGCGTTCCGAGTTTCTGCAGCATGAGCATTACATCACAACATCCTTTAAATCGCAGTTGAGCCTTGCAACTTCTTTCAGGACTTTCCCAGCCGTACTGCCTAGAATCCTCGAGCAATACAACTTCTAGTGATTCATCTTGTATATTATTGTCTCTTTGAAGACATCCAGATATTGTGGATTTAGGAATGCCTTCGTAGTTGGTGTTTGGTAAAGTCCAGCACCTGTGTTCTGATACTTTGATGGAAAAGGGAATTGTAGCTAACTGAACCACTGGCATAAAAATCAAGAAAAGACATCGGCATGTTGTCTTTTTAGTCCTGTAGAGTGTAAAGGTTGGTGAGATCTCTAAGGGTTAGATACTAGTAGGGAACAACTGCACAACCAATCTTTTCATGCGCCAAAAGCATACATGGTGTACTTGAGGAGTTTGGCATCTGATAGAATCACGTAATTTTCGAACTGTTGGTGCAATTAGTCATTTTAGGTGGCGTTCTTTGTGTCGCTGTCGTATGTATTTTTTATCATTTCATTCTTACGTTACTCAGGTTTGGTCCAGTTAATCTTTTTTGGAGCACTCGCTATGATAAGGCAATGCTATTGTTCTTGACGTGCCTCAAGGATTTTGCTGACTTTGCAAGTGCAACAGACAAAGAGAACAACATATCTCCTGAGAAATGTTTTAAGCTTCCGTACAAGTAAGCCTCTTTGTAATATTCGACTCCTTACCAGAATTTGACTGTCATAATATTTCTGCACTTTTCAGGACACATAGATGACCAAGCTGAGACATTCAGTTCTGGTTTATCCCACACGCCTCTTCTAATCTTCCTGGTCTGTTTGTTTGCAGAATTGAAAATGACAAGGTGGAGAGTTACTCCATTACACAGAGCTTCAATAAACAAGAGAATTGGACCAAAGCCCTCAAGTACACTCTCTGCAACTTAAAGTGGGTTCTTTACTGGTTTATAGGCAAAACAAGTTTTCGACCACTTCCTGTAGAGTTAATTGCACCTGGTATCCATTCTTTTCCACCAAGTTTTAAGTATCATCCAATGTTTCATGAAACACACTTGCCATCCAGACTTATAGGGTTAATAGACACCTGGCATCCATGCTGACGTCATAAAGGCAATTTTCATTTATTTTTTAAAAGTTTATAGAAAAAATAATTCAAAAAAATAATAAAAACCCCACCCCACCCCACCACACCCCCCACCCCCACAATCGACCATCTTCCTCTTCTTCCTCCCATCTTCCTCTTTTTCCTTTTCACCATGTACCAGGGCAGCCATAGAATCAGCTCGTGAGAAGACAAGGACGGTTGGTTATATTTTTTCTTCTGTTAATGGGTTGTCAACTTTGTTTAGCATATTGATAAGAACATATATAAATATAGTTAGCATGAGCTGGGGTTGAGATGTGTTAATATTGTTTGTTTGTTGCTGAAAAGCTGTATCGATGAGGGTGCCAATAATTTTAGAAGGTTACAATTGGTTAATGCACTTTCTTCTTGATGATTTTTGGAGGAAAGGACAAACTTTGTTGCTTTTGTTTTCTTCCTTGGCTGAGCGGAAGGAGGCAAACGCAAATAGGAAAATAAAATTATGGTGGGGTTGAGCAGTTGCATTGGAGATTGGAAGTTAAAGCCCTGGTACATGGTGAAAAGGAAGAAGAGGAAGATGGGAGGAAGAAGAGGAAGATGGTCGATTGTGGGGGTGGGGGGTGTGGTGGGGTGGGGGTGGGGTTTTTCTTTTTATTTTTGAATTATTTTTTCAATAAACTTTTAAAAAATAAATGAAAATTGCCTTTATGACGTCAGCATGGATGCCAGGTGTCTATTAACCCTATAAGTCTGGATGGCAAGTGTGTTTCATGAAACACTGGATGCTACTTAAAACTTGGTGGAAAATAATGGATACCAGGTGCAATTAACTCACTTCCTGTAACTCTCTCTTCTGGTGATGCTACAAGTTCATTATACAGCAAAAAAACCCACTGATATCAAGTTTCGACTGTAGCATCACCTGCAACTTGTAGATACACATATCTTATTCACGCTTGTAAATAGTAGTGTGTAGATGCAGTTTAGCCCTTTATATGGAGCCTTATATTTGATGTATGGAAACGTATAGAATTACCAGAATAAGACTTGCTGTAACAATATGAAAACTTTAGGGAAGATTCTCTATTGTTTTCCGGATCGTCAATTTAAGAAATCAAAAATCTTACAGGTGGTCTTGAAATTACTCGTTATTACAATCTGAATTGCATAATAACCGTCTGCAAATGCAAACGTATAAAATGTCCATAAAAGAAAACAGCATTTTGTCCCCTTTTTTTCATTTAATTCTTGTGCAAATCTTTTAACCAGGGGACAACAATATGAAACTTTTCCATGCCTTTTTAACCATATAGGCTTATTAAGAGCGGAAAAAGGACCGTCCTACAAAGTAAGCATGGGAAAAGAAAAGGAGCAAACATAAGAATACAAGTCTAGTCTTAGTATGGATGTTTGAAGCACATACGTTAAGTTTATGATTGACACAATTCTAGCTAAACAATCTGGCTTTTTCAACAGAATTAGAACCACCTCTGGACTTGGCTACACGTCACATGAAGATGCATAATCTTATTCTTTACACATGAAAGATGATTTCAGTATGTATATATTACTTAGCAAGTTCTGAGCACATTCTCATGAACCGGCACTAGGAGTTTATCGTGCTATTTCACCCCATGGATGCTGGGGCCGTGTCATGCTAACAGAGGTAGAGACAAATAATGCCCAAAACTATAACACGAGAGAGAAATCCATATCCATCAAGTAACTGCTTCACCATCAACCACACAACTTTCCAGTTAATAATACCTACTAAACTACAGCACCATTTCCCTTCAATGCAGGACAAATAACGTCTAACAATAGCTGACAATAATTAATCACGCCAAAAATTGCTATCATGTTTAAACTAAATTAGGTACTAGGAGACACATGGATTCAGGCTACGACTCAAAAAAAAAACGCAAGAAATATGATTAACTAATATAGCCGTGGAAAAAAAAAGCTTGAATGTTGTTAAACTACATGATTTTCGGAAAAACTGAGGTTGTTGACCCAAAAAAATGATCGTTCCCATTGATGCTACTAAATTTGCTTGATCCAGACTAAATACTGAATGAAGCAGGTACAAAATGGTCCCGTGGACCAAAGACCTATCAGTGGGAAAAAGAGACCTGTTGGTAAAGTTATCATACTGAGTTAACCTCTAAATTTTTTACTGATACAGTATCTTAACCCTATGACAAGAAACAAAAATGAAGAAAAATCTGTAACGCCCCTATTCCTCTGCCATGCTTCTGCATCTTTGAAAGGGCTGCAGTTAGACAATGACACAACTATTGTACATACAAGCAATGACATTAAGGAGGAGACTAGGCATGGTTGAACTCAGATCCAACTACACTACATGCCCATATCCTTCTCCATGGTGACAAGAGAAAACTAACCCCTTTAAATGGATGATTTCTGCATAACTTTTCCTCCATAGCGGTTAATCATGCATTTCTTTAGACCACTGGTCCCAACATAATCACATCCTCCTGTCACAAAAATATGACACCATGAATCACATGAGCTACGCAATAATCAGCAGGGAAAGGAATATGGAAACAATAGCTAAAAAAACCTTAACATCCAAATTTTACCCAAAAAGCAAAGCCAAAGAAAAAAAACATGTGCCAAAGAAGCTGATAACAATTTGGATTATGATCACATCCTGAGTCCACAGAATAATAAAGTGAAGATATATCGACCCTCTCTGAAACATCCCCGATGAAATAACCAAGCATTTGCAAGGAAATAGTAGAATGCTAGAACAGAAACAGAATTCTTTTGTACCGCCCATGCCAATCAGAACTAAGTAATCAGGTCAGACACTCAAGCTTCAACAGTAAACAATGGATGCTCCTTTCCTCCATTGTGACTACAGGTTTTTGTAAGAAACAATAAAACAGTCGGTTTTCACAATTTGCTCTTTTCCCTGTTTCTGGTCAATAAACATGTTCACCCTGACATATGGATCGCAATTCAAGAACAGGAAGTGTCCATAAGCGCTACAATAGTCTTGAAAACCAAGTGATCCACCATATCCACATGCCCCACAACTAAAATACTCTATCCAAAACTACGATATTGACTAGATATTTGTTCCTTTTTAACATATATTAGAAATTTGTTCCTTCTTTTCGAAAAAAGAAAATAGAAAAAGGACACCTGCAAATTTCTAATTATTTGTATAAATCCAAATAAAAGTCTCCCAGTCCCAGAGGCAAAGATATATTACCGCCGGTGATGTGGAGAAGATGGTTGATCTGCTGATGACCTTTGACCTGGTGCTTCATGGAATCTATGTTCATCCAATGCTACCTAGCTCGACTTCAATCACTTGGATGTGATGAATCCCCCGGTATCAGTGATTCCAATTGGACCTATAGAGCCAAACTCAAGCTGTTCACCATGTGAGCCAAAGTTGGCGTTATGTTCAAGGGGATACAGAATTACAAGAGGTGGAACACTAGATCCATTTGATGACACTCCAGCCGGATTCACAGATGGTAGAGTATACAAGCTGGAGGCGACACTTGGAGGGCCACTCACGCTGGCATTTGAATGCATAGGACCATTTTGGGATGGGATGGATGAAAAAGATTCATCCCTATACTGCCCCCAAGATCTATCAGCTCGACTCTCACTGGAAGACAAACGATCTAATCTTGAGATTGACTTGTCGGTTTGGTTACGGTCATGAACCCGACCAGAACCTCGGAATTTCAGATTTCCATTCCAGTTCCCTTCCCTATCCTCATGGCTATCGTTCCCATCATAGTGATAATTCCTTCTTCTGGTATTAGATGTCTGTCGACCCCTAACAGAGACCTTCTGCAGCATAACAAACAGACAAGTTACTTTTTTTTTTTTTGTAATTTAAAATTTTCATATATGCATCCGATAGGGAAATTTACAAAAGTTTACACCTTAGACGGTGTGATTTACAAGACATAGGCTAGTCTTGTTCAAAAAAACACAAAAGGACAAGTTCCACTACATTTTTTGTAATTTAAAATTTTCATGCAATCAAGTTTAGATGTCATTTTTTTGTTGTATGTCTCAAATAGTTGAGAGGATGGAACAGGAGGGGGAAAGGGAAGACAGATACATGCATTTGAAAGGCAAACAAAAGAATAAATATACAATATACCAGCCTAGATTTAAGTTCTACAAGCAACTCGAGAGATGAAATATGTCCTTCAAGATTATCTCAAACTTCCAATTAAAAAAAAAAAAAAAAAAAAAAAAGATAAAGCCACAGGATTGTGTCTCCTTTGGTGATTATTTGTTGTCCTTTCCATACACATTGCTCAATAGAAGTTCAATTGCCTTTTTATCTCAAATATTTTCAGCATATAAGGAAATAACATTTGTACAAAGTAATGTCAATGTCTGCAAGAACTATGTACATTATATTAAAGAGTGCATTAAAATGATTAAAATCAATATCATGTAGAATATTTTAATACCATCCGTGTTGGTATATTAAATCAAATTTATTGAGTCAGATAATTTAAACGATAATTCAAACAATCCTATTCCAATAACATAATCACGTCAAATTAAAGCCAAAAACAAACCAACCCAAGGGGACTCAACCATAAGAGTATGTTGCACTTGTATGAGCTTCATACCACTCGATCAAATAAATATAGCAGAGCTAAAGCCAAAGCACGTTAACAAAGAGAGAATAAGTTAGGATTCAGTAAATTAACGAATTATCACAATTAAATCACAGCCCAAAAATAGATAGCTGATGACGAACAACTTACAGGATTTGGAAAATAAGTGCCAGTTCCACTACGATATCTTGGCATGCCATCAGCAAACCGTTGGTACACATTTGGAGGTCTAGCGGGACCAGACTGTAAAGGACCAACAGGAACTACCCTATTACCGTAGCCCATCAAGTGAGTTAACAAATTGATGTTAGTAGGAAGAGGTTTTGCAGGACCATCCCAAGGAAAACGACCTTGCAGGTATCCTGGAGGTACCATAACAGGGGTCTGAGACAAGAGTGGTCCAGGAGACGCAGGACTTTGACAAAACCTGCCAAACTGCAAATTCTGAAAGTGGCTAGCAAAATCACTGTTAAGGATATCAGATTTATGCTCCTCAGATGTTGTGACTGAAGTATCCAATCTGAAGGAGGTGGATGAATTTATATCCTCAGAATGATCGAAACCCCCAGATGAATCAAAGTTTTGAGAAGTGTCATTATACTCTAAGCGTTCCTCCCTACCAAAATGATCATCTGAAGCTCCAGTCTCAGGTGAGGCATCATACACAGGAAGCATCGTTAGAAAAGGAACTGGAGGTCCAGTGGGGTAGAAGGCAACTAAACCAGGATTCTCCCTTTGCCAGAAACCAGATCCCATGCTCATTGGTGTTGGCTCCGATCCACCTACTTGAGCAACTTCATATCCAGGCACCTGATTCCGAGTGGCATGCATAAAAGCCACAGATTGAGATACAGGGTTTCTTTCTAGTATTTTAGTGCCAATGTTGGCTTGTGGATTCCACTCATGGTCATCCTCCTCAATGTGATCAGATGTGTGTTCAGGCATGGTCTTACCTTTTCCATAACCACCAGCTAACTCTTTAGCAGCAATCTTTTTTCCACGCCTCTCCCTTGTTGATCTTGAGACCTTGGCAGATGTCCCATTCCAGTAACTCTCAGGGGTTCTACTTCTCACAGAATTACTATATGAAGCAGATGAAAACCTTGAACTTGACATTCTCTCATCATCGTAAGCCTCAGCGGCACTGTTGTCATGGAAGTGGTTGTTATCTAAATGCTCTTCTCTGTGAGATCCACCCCGTTTCTCCCTGCCATGTCTATGCTGAACTCTCATAGAAGTGCCAGATCCGCTTACCCATGATGGAGGTATAACGTTGAAACTAGACAGATCCGACGGTCGTCTATCATCAGGTGGAAGCATTTCAAGGTTACCATTTTCAGTCTCAAAACACCTTGAAAGACCAACTTCCTGATCTTGCCAGAATTCATCTTCTGCTTCCGCTGAATTCATCTCCATTGAACCAAGATTCTCGTTACTATGCTCGCTAGAATATTCTAAATTTGAGTTCAATCCAACACCTGGAAAACTGTGAGCTAATGGTTGTGGAACCAAACCAGGAGGAAATTGCAAGTTTGAGATAGAGGGGTCGATCAAGGGGACATTCGCAGTAACCAAGCCAGCCATATTTCGCTGGGTATACCCCAGTGAAGCTAAAAATGACGGGGGTATAGCAAAGGGTAAGTGTGCTGAAGGTAAATTAATAGGCAACTGTACTTGACCATTAAAATAATGAAGTGAAGTAGATGCCATCGTATTCACAAGGACTTGCTCTTCCTGATGAAATCCTTGTGTTCCTGTGATAGAGGAAAGTTCTTCATTCAGAGCCTCAGAACCTGAATTATGATGATAGCTATTTGAGCCACTTACAGAGCCCGCAGCAGCATCAAGACCTTGATGAGAAGGGACCACTCTGATAGACGAGGAATCATCAGTTGAAGATCGGCCACTGTGGTTAGGCAGCCTGTCAGATCCTTGGTTCTTCTTTCTGTTATATCCATCTAGCTTCATAGACGTGGCTTGAGTTTTTGAACCCTCTGGAGTTCTATGACGTCTTGCTTGAGGGGACACATCCCCATATGTTTCAGTCAACTCAGGACTAGAGCGTGTTCTAGCGAACATAAATCGCCCATAGATATCATTTAACAATTCATCAGATTTCTTATTTCTCTCGCCTTCATCTACATGTCCAATATGGTTAGAAGAAGTTCCTCTAGCAGTCTGATCCGATGATCTTGAGCTGTTCAAGTGATGTACATGAGTCATGCGAGATTGAGAATGAGAAGTTGTAGAAGGGTCACTCTTGTTAGACATGCTTCCGGAAGTATTATGACTCTGTCGCAAAGCCACGGGAGGAGAGTCCTCAACATCAATTTGGCCAAAACCACCACCATTGGATTTCTTGACCCTGTTAGTCTTCAAATTATCAGAGTCAGAGAGTTGATCGGCTAAAGACGATTTTGAGGACCACATATCTGTTCCTGGAGCATCAGGCCGCTGTCCACAACCATGTCTCTCCCAAGTATTCATAAAAAATTGATCTACCTCATAAATCAGGTTTTTTTTGGGACATTCAAGCAATCTAGCAAGTCTTTTTGCACCAAATGCGAACGCACTGCGGATCCTAAAAAAGTTTCCTGAAAGAAGGAAAAAAGAAAAACAGATGATGAAAAAACTGGAGCTATTCCAGCAAAGATATAACACATCATCGGTAATGGGAAATAATCATTATTGGCACACATGAGTCAGCTCATAACCCATTCCGGATAAGGCAGAAGACACACGTAGATTTACTTTTAGCAGCACGTCTACTTCTTTGTCGGAAATTAACTCCAAAAAAAGATGTAATATTGCTTTAAAAACCTGTTCTAGAAAGTTACAAAAAAAAAAAAAAACAACCCTCAGCGGAAATGCAGTAGGCGCCTCTAACCTCACATCACAAAGAAATCAGAATTTGGCGAGTTACATTTGCCCGAATAAAATACCTTATGCTGAACAAGAGATTATAGGAATAAAGAAAATGAATGTGTCATTCAACTTAACTTTAGAGTACAAAAATTGAGACTTTAAATAAGCTAAAAGGGCTTAAGCATCTGATGGCTACATGCCGAACGGCTATATTCCAAATGGCCACACAATTGCTAGATTGTTTCCTACACTATACACTAGTCTAAACTAGGACTCTAATATATTAAGTTACATTTATATGCATTAGTATGCATATACTGTATTTGTACTAGTGTGTGTGCATTTATACTATTTATAATGTATTTTTGCAATTCCCTTCAAGTGTTGTTGTATTTATATTTATCCAACCAAGCTTGAACAATAATTTGAAAAATTTTGTTAGACAGGCTTTGTCGGGATGTCTACCAGTCGATCCTTGGAAGCAATATACTCAAGACTAATCACCTTGTATTCAATCTTCTCTCTAAAAAAAATGTAATCTCAACATGTTTGAACTTATCACGTGCATATCACATAGTTCCAGAGCAAGTGCTCTTAGCTCTGCCTCTGCAATACTCTTAGAAACAAAAGGATGTCTTTCGCTCCTCCAAGTAACTAAGTTTCCTTACAAGTATGTTCCGTAGCCAATGGTTGACCACACATCAGCTTTAGATCTAGCTCAATCAGCACCAGTGAAGAATTGAATAGTTCTGTCCCTGTTCTTCCTGAAATATAATACCTGACTGGGTGCATTCTTCAAGTACCTAAGAATTCCGAAGTAGCTTGTAGATGTTCATTAGTATAATCATGCATAAAGTGACTAACAAAGCTTATAACATAACATATATATGTGGTCTAGCATGAGATAAATAAATTAACGTGCCAACAAACTTCTAAAACCTCAATTTACCAGTAGGTTTAGTATCTCATAACTCTCTAGGTTTATGCTCATGTTCAACACAGGCATTGGTTAGTTTACTTCCCAGCATTCCAGTTTCAGTTAGCAAGTTTACTATATATATCCTTTGAGAAATACACATATCATTCAGCTGTGAATAAATATTACATTCAGTTAACAACAATCTGACAACATATTGATATCTTTGAGGCACATAAGTGGAACTGTCAAGCTGCTGATCAGCTTTACAAAAACATTACTAAAACCAAAAGAGTTTTCAGATGTCTAGCTAGACCTCTTAAAAATTTTGATGCTATGAGAAGTAGAATACTTGACATTAAACCTCTGTCAAGTCTAAACATTGCTTTCTCTAAAATAAGGCATGAAGAAAGCAGAATAAAACTGATGACGGAGACTTTATCTACTTTGGTAATTAAAGGATCAGCCTTTTTAGTTGATAAAAGGCTTATTCCTGACACACCTAGTGGCTGGTCAACATCTACCTTGGATGATCAAGCATTTGTTTTTATAGCCAGGAGAATCAACGCACCTGAACATCCTGAAACTAATAGACCATTCTGCAAATAATGTAAGAAATCAGGTCATTTGATAGAAAAATGCTAGAAACTTTATGAAAAACCAGAGCAGACCTAAAGACCAACTAACAATCCTTGGAGACAAGCAAAGTCCTATGTTGCTAATTCAATTAAGAGCAATAATCATGTTGGACAAGAAGAAGGGAATTCATCCCTACGAACTCAGAGACAGATTCAAACTTTTCTTTAACTACTGAGTAAACAACAAAACCTTATACACCATAAACCTATATAGGCTACAATCTCTTTTTTTTTTTGTAATTTAAATTTCATATATAAAGGCCAACCGACAGATTTACAAAATGTGTAAAGGTGGCTTACAATATACACTGATGAAATGCCAACCTTTAGCAAGAGTGGTTAAAAGTAACCACGTCAAAATTACTAACTATACAATGTTAAGTTTGCTAGCCCAACCAGGGGAGAGCACCAAAAAGACATCAGCAAAAGAACTCAATAGTGGTAACGATGTCAAAGACCAGCAAAAGCTGAGTTATGCTAGAGAGCTATGCAGGCACAATTGGCCATATGCAGCAGGAGTCCGAAATATATGCTAATACCCTCCGATACAAACAGTGAGACCATGCAAGAGAGCGTTCACGGATGTAACTGGACACATACGTAGCTGGTATCTAATGGATATGTATAACCACACCCTCCAGCGCAGATGATAAATGCAGGACACATGTCAACAAAACAGCAAGAGAAGATCCTGATGATTGGGAACTTGACCGGCCTGGCACCTTGGAACGAGGATGGACAACCACAACGCAAACCTGGAACAAAAGATCCGGGGCCCTGCACGAAGGAAAAACAAGCAACAGAGACAAAACAAAACCGAAACTAAATGCCATTATTATCAAGAGAATGAACATGTCAGTTGTGGAGTTGCGCTGTAAAATTGTTTCGAAGTTGTGTATTACATTTTGTGAAAATTTTTAGCGAAAGGCCAAGATTAAGCACAAGTTCCCAATTTGTTCTAGTATTTTTATATTCTCTCCAACTAATCGCAGAATAAGAAATACTATCCAGAATTTCTTTCAGGACAACTTTCCATTCTTTATTTGTTTTCTTGAAGATTCGAGTATTGCGCTCACGCCAAATGTGATAAACAGCAGAAGCAAACCCAAAGCTCCCTAAATCTTTTTGCAACTTAGATTGCCAGTGATAGTCACTACCTAAAAATTCCATAATGTCGCTCCAGATTGCGCTACGGAACCCAGTACCCAGCTGAGTAAGCAAGTTATGCCAAATTAGGGTAGAGTAGCTACATTGAAAGAAGAGGTGTTCCTGATTTTCGACAGACACATTACATAGCACACAGATCGTGGAGTTAGCGAGTCCCCAATCTTGAAGCTTATCAAGGGTATTCATCCTCTTCCAATATGCAATCCATAGGATTATAGCATACCGTGGAAGAGAATGTTTACCCCAAACAATTGGACCCCAACTAACTAAGGGTTGTTCCACTTGGATAGCTTTGATTACTTCTTTAATTGAAAAGTTCTTGCTTTCTTTTCACATTGCTACATGCCATGCAAAATTGTCTTACTTGCTTATCCCAACCTCTTCCAAATGGAATATTCCAGGCATTATTTGTGATGATAGCACTAACACGGGCATTCTCACTGATGTGAAGCTTCCTTCTAAGTTCAGGGTGATCGGTCCTAAGGATATCCCACGGGTGCCATAGATCGCCCCAGAAGGAGGTGGACACCCCATCCCCAATCTCTATACTAACCATACCTTCATATTTGGTTCTTACACCTAGCATCTTTTTCCATAACCAAGCATCAGAGGGTTTTGGGGTGATTTCCCAAATCGGTTTGCCTTTTAATATTTCTATGTGGATCCACTTAACCCATAGGCACTCCTTCCTTTGACTAATGTCCCATAAGTTTTTCATGATAAAAGCATTATTCATCAGAGCAATGTCGTTCAACCCTATCCCCCCTTTTTCTTTTGGTTGGCAAATTGTGGACCATTTGATTTTTGCTTTCCTGGTGCTACCCCAAAGGAATCCTTTTAAGATCCTCTCAATCTCCTTAATGGTTTTCCTAGGTTTTCCTAGGCAGAAAAAGGGATGAAGTCCAATATCTACATATAGCAATGAGTACCGTGTTTGTAAGTAGGACCCTACCCCCATAGGAGAGGACTTTGCATGCCCAACTGTTGACTTTAGTTGAAAGTATGTCAAGTAAAGGCAGACAGTTGGAATGGCTAAGCTTTCCTACTGTAAGTGGAACTCCAAGGTATTTTATGGGAAGGGATCCCATTTGCATACCCAGGATGTGGGCAATACCCACTTGCACTTGAGAATTGACCCCGGAGGTGAAAAACATGCTTTTTTGCAGGTTAGGCCTTAAACCAGAAATTGATTGAAATAGATCCAAGGTACTCTTAATAGTAGAAACTGAGTTGTAATCTGCCTTGGAGAAAATGAACAGGTCATCAGCAAATGCAAGCGAGGTAATGCTTAAGCCCCCACATTTAGGGTGAAAGGAAAAGAGATTACTTAGAGATTGTCGTTTGAGTAGCTGGGTAAGGCCCTCCATTACAAGGATAAATAGGTAGGGGGATAGGAGGTCACCCTGCCTAAGGCCTCTGGAGGATTTGAAGTTGTCGGTTAAGGTACCATTCAGATTGAGGGAGAAGGATGTTGTACTAATGCACAATCCAATCCATCTGACAAAATAAGCTACAATCTCAAGTGCAGGTAATTTAAAAACAAGAAGTTTTATTCAATCTGATCCCATGATACACAATAAAGATATCATGATTAGTTATAAAACCTTTATTAAGCCTAAGTCTGTTAAAATAACAAGTTTTATTCATATCTGATCACATGATACACAATAAAGATATCCTGATTAGTTATAAAATCTTTATTAAGCCTAAGTCTGTTAAAATAGCGATTACTGGAAAAGGAACAGTTAAGTTGTCTGATAATTTATGCTTATATGACGTTTATGTACCTAACTTAATTTCAATCCAATATCAGTTAGAAAGTTAACCAAAGATAGTGATTGCTATGTATGATCCTCATCTTCTAAGTGTTGTTTTCAGGAAAAACTACATTGGAGATAATTGGCAATGCTAAAAAATTTAAAGGACTCTTCATCTACAAGTTGAAGAGCCATAATATGTCAATAAAGAAGACATAGTGTCTGGTGCATATTCATGTAGTAATGAAAGGTTTGATATTGACCTTAATTTGTTATGACATAAGAGATTGGGATATCCCAAATTTGTATACTTAAAAAGGCTTATGCCAAAATTATTTAAAGGTTGATTTGAAGGATATTCAGTGTGAAATTTGTCAGTTAGTTGACGATCATACAAAACTGACTTGGATTTATTTAATGAAACAAAAAACCAGAAGTAGGACAAATCTTCAAAAACTTTGTTAGTCTAATCAGTTTGAGGTTACAATTGATACCTTAAGGTCTAATAGTGAGACAAAATACTTGAGAAATCATTCAAAGAATTTATGAATGAGAATGGACTTTATCATCAAACTTCTTACACACACACACCACAATAGAATGGTGCAGCTGAAAGAAAGAACATGTCTTTTTTCAGAATGTACCAAATTTTATGAGGAGAAGCTGTACTAACTGCTACTTATTTAATTAGTAAATGTCATCTAGAGTGTTATCTTATAGAACACCTAAATAGGTGCTATGTTCACACTGTATAGTTACTGAAGCATACTTGATATTGTACGAACAGCTCCATGCATTAATGCTCAAGTAAAATAACATAGATATCTAAAGAACATGTATCCAGAGATAATGAAAATCTATCTAGAGTAAATCTGCCTATAACCAAAGTTTACACTAGAAGAAACACAGAAGTAGATAGTGTTCAACAGACTATAGACATAGAAAACTTGTTTCAGCCAGAACCTACTATTTACAACAGACTAGTAGCACTTATAAAGGGTCTAAGGAAATTACTAAGCATCTTATATAAAATTTTATGTCATATGCCCAACTTAGTCCACATTTTAAGGCTTCCACTAGTTCCTTGGATAGTCAAATTGTGCCCAAAACTATCCAAGGAGTCCTCAATATACCATATTAGAAGTCAACAGAGAATGAAGAGATGAAAACATTACTTAAGAATAAAACATGAGAGTTGGTATCAATAGTAAAAGTAATCAAAACAACAGGCTGTAGATGAGTGTTTGTTACTAAGTATAACATTGATGGGACAGTAAACATGCTTAAAAGCTACATCACTTGCAAATGGATTCACTCAAACATACTGGATTGACTATTTAGAAACATTTGCACATGTTGATAAGTTACATTGTCATTTTTTCATTCAATATTAACATGGACTAAGGACTATACCAATTAGATGAAGTTAAATTTTCATATAGTAGCCAAGAGAGACGCATTTACGAAAGATGTTGCTCGTTTGGCATATACAAAATATAGGTAGTGAGCTATTCAATATCTAGTGTCAACCTTTATAAAAAATAGCCTGAGAGTGGCAACAATAGCCAAGCAAATGCAGAATATAAAGCTATTAATAACCAGACTACACCTTATCCTTCTACCGTACAATGAACATCAAGAACCCAAAAAAAGATAAGCAACACAATAATTGGAAAGTGAAGTTGCTAGTTTGGGCACAAAAAAATGAAATACTCCACAGAACTTTGAACAAATGATGTCCAAAATCCCCAACTCCCCACACCATAGAGCTTGAATTACTGTGAACAAAGGCCAGAAACTACAAATCTACCCAACCAACCAAAATATTGAACACCCCATTTGAGGAATCCAGGGTGTCAAAAGTAACAGGGGAGAAGAAGAACTCATGCGGTAGGTGAATATAGAAAGAAAACAAAAGGCCCATAATGGCTTGGACACCAAGATGAGCCAAAAAAGACTACTAACGTGGCTTTAGATAGGAATAGACATACTAACGTAGCCTTGGATAGGAATAGCTATGAAATGCAGGTTACAACATGAGAGGCAACGAGAAGGGCGATGAAGACAAGGACAGAGGCGGCAGATAATAATAAAGCTACCCAGGGGAGCTAGAAGAACAGTGGAGTGATCTAGAGTGCGTGCAGAGGGAGGAAAGCAAACAAGTCTAGTTAGTTGAACTAGGCTTGGAGAAGACCCTCGTTGAGACTCCTATATTGAGAGTCAGTTCCCAACGGAGCTTGCTACATTCATATCTTCTCCATAAATAGTAGCTTATACTTTATAAGACCTCCTTGAGAGCTGCATCCTGGTCTTTTCCAATTTGATGATAGATCATAATGTTCCTTTCTCTTCAAATATGGTAGACCGTGGACGAGAAAACAAAATAAGCCAAGTTTTTCTAAAATTTTAAGCAACAGGTGTTGTTTGAAATGAGTCAATTTATAGTGTTACGCCATTCAATAGTATTGTTTTTGCACTTGATTTGCTTGAAACAGCACTCCATACTGGAGTAGGCACATTGAAAGAATAGGTAATCATGGTCTTCCTGACACCTGTCACACGAGACACAAGAATTAGTTTGGATCAATACCCACTCCAGGAATTTATCGTGTGCATTTATTCTCTTCAAACATGCAAGCCATAAAATGATTGCATAGCGTGGAAGAAAATGTTTAGACCAGAAAATTTTCTCCCAATCAACTAACGGCAAAGAAGGCTGCAAAACCCATTGTAGCATTTGTAACAGTTAATTTGGGAGTTGGTTTCGAAGTCCAGTAGTCATCTCCTTGTTTAATTTCAATAGTTTTGCAAGCCTGACTAAATTACATCACTTGATGTTCTTAACCCCTACCGTTGGAAGTCTCTCTGTTTTACCACCCAACACTGTTGATACCTTGGCATCTACAGTGATGGCTGGTTTTCTTTTTAAGTTCAAAATGGGATGAAATAAGGACACCCCAAGAGTGCCAAGAGTCATATCAGAAGGAAGTTGATTGTCCATTACATAATACCTTGCCAATGCAGTTTGTCCTTGTCTCGAACCCATATGATCCTTTTCCATAGCCAAGAGTCAGAAGGTCTTGGCCTAGCCTCCCATAAAGATTTACCTTTTAAGATAACAATGTATACCACTTCACCCAGAGTCCCTCTTGTGTTCACACAAATTCCATATACTTTTCGTTATGCATGCATTGTTTATTAGGCCCAGATCATGGACTCCTACACCACCTCTTTTCTTTGATTGACAAATTGTAGACCACTTGACTTTAGCTTTCTTAGAGCCTCCTAAATCAATCAATCATACCCAATATATCTCAATGGCATCATAAGCTATAGTTGGGGTCTGGGGAGAGCGAGCAGAAGCAAACAATACCTCTATCCCAAAGGATAGAGAGTTTGCTTTCAGTGAAACCTCCGCCTCTATATGTAACTGCATAAATGACACAATTATAGAGATATGATATGCTAGTATGTTAGTGAGATGCAGTCAACACAAACATGTAGTCTCCGTTATTAAAATAGTCACAAACGTGTATATGCATATATAATGCAAGACAAAGACTAAAACAAAAAAACAAAAAAGTGCAAAGTCAACATAAAGCATATATAGTATCTAAGCCCCTAAATATACTCTAAGGTGCCCCTATATCCGGTCTAAGCCTCGTTAACCTTAATCTTCTGTCTCCGTGAACTTCTATCCTGGACAATGTCCTCAGAGTGGTGCAAATCTAGTAGGTCATACCTACTCCGCTCATCCCAAGTCAGTTTGGGCATGCCTTTACTCCTCTTCCCCTTTACAATGAGGCTTTCAACTGCTCTAACAGACGTTGTTGTATGTCTCCTCTTGACATGCCCAAACCTCCTCACATAAATGTTTTCAAGATTTTCTCCACTTCTCTTATAATTCTTCTACGCAAGAAGTACAAGCTGCCCAATATCTACACACAATCATGAGCACAGAGTTGATCAATACCAGTTAGATTTTAACAATGTTTTTCTAAATAGGGATCTCCAGGAGGAAGTGTTTATGGATATCTCACCTGTATTTAGTAACCACACAAATCAAAACATGACCTGTAAACTAAATAAATTTGTATATGGCCTAAAGCAGTCCCCTAGAGCTTAGTTTAGAAAATTATTCACAAAAGCAGTTATCCAACATAGCTTTAAACAGAGTCGAAGTGTGGAACAAGAAGAATTACTATTCTTATTGTGTATGTTAATGATATTATTATTACTAGCAATGATTTACATGGTACTCAACTAATCAAGAAGCAGTTGTCTTGAGACTTTGAGATTAAGAAATTAGGTAAACTAAGATATTTCCTAGGGCTGGAGGTAGACAGAACTAAAGATGGTATAAGCATATCATAAAAATATATATAGTCTTGGCCTTGTCCAAAAAATAGATATGCTAGGATGTAGGCCTGCTCTCACACCAATGGAACCAAGTCATAAGCCCAAAGAATAAAGGGATAAAACCCCTACAGATAGGTTGAGTTATCAAAAGTTAGTAGGGAAACTGATTTACGTATCTCATAACAAGCCTAATATATGTTATGCGGTCAGTTTTGTAACTTAATTCATGCATGATCTTGCTAATGAGCACCTCAAGGCTGACTCAAGAATTCTCAGGTATCTTAAAGCAACAGCAGGACAGAGGTACTTTGAATGAAGACAGAAGCATTCAGCATGACATGACAGAGAGCCTGACATTAGCACATCAATTTGACTTGTTGTAAGATATTCCTAAAAGGGTAACCAGAGCATCATTTCCCTCCACTGAAATAGCACCGCTTCCCAAAATTTACAAGAGAGCCCTGGAGCACCACCAGATGACTTTTCAAGCAATTCAAGTACTATAAGCACCAGATATAAACACAAACAGACAAGACAGAAAAAGAGCATCTAACAAGTTATAAGCTCTTCACAACATGTCAAGCCACAAACTAAAATCCGTAATTGTACAAACCAACTCAGGTCAGACAATCTCAAGGGACAGCACGCAAATAGAAATAAAGGTTTTGAATACCTTTACTAACACTGCGCCCAAGATTGTTGTTCACACGTAACGGATCAATCACATTGAAATGCTTGGAGACAAAAGTTTGGCCCTGATTTTCTTGGCCAGCGGGAAAGACAGCATACACGGTGTTACAGGAATCAAGAAACAATTTGCTAAGCAGCAGGTTACCACCATCCTTCCGCGGAGGTTCCGCTGTAACATTTTGCCTTACAAATTAAAACCCAGACTTTCAAAGAAATTACAATCACTGCAGGTTACACAAACAAAAAACTTACCAGTCACATCTGGAAGTGAACTGATAGGTACAGGTCCCCACAAGCTGACACAAAAGTTTTCCCAATCAAAGTTACTGAAGAACTCAAGAAATCGATAAAGAACCTGACAACAGTTGAAAATGCGTAAGTATAAAGATTGGTGAAAATAAACCAAAGAGAAAATAACATGCATGTATCAACCTCAAGTGGTCCAGTGAAGGAGTTGTTGAAAACATGAAAGATGTAAAGAACAAGAGTCTCGAGAGCATAAGTGGAGATAAGTCCATGATGAGCACCCAATATTCGGCTCTCGTAGTAACACCATGCCTTAATCAACATAATACTACGTTTGAATAAATGGTTATGATTTATCAGGTGATCAACCTACAAAAACAAATGCAATATTAGTTCCGTTGTCTTAAAAGTTGCACGTCTGAATTACTTTTTCAGCTAAGCAAGAACAGCAATCATCAATGATCTTGGACCATGGTCTCAATTGCCCAATAAAGGCCCGCCCATTTAAAGATGTGAAACAAGATGCAAACCTCTTCAAGGAAGCAAAGTGTGCACAGTCCGCCAAGCTGGTTAAAAGATATGTCTACGACAATGTTCTCCACCAAACACTTTATTATTTTCACCTGCAATCAGTGGACAACTTAATATCAAATATTGAATTAATTGCAAAAATATCCAAAAGTCCAAATTCACTCATGTGTATCACAGCAAATTTAAATGATTACAAGTGCAAAGATATCTGACAAATTTATCCATCAAAGCCATGCTTTCAAGTTTCAAACATGCAAGAGGGTCAAAACATAGAGAAGTTTCTTTTGTCATTGAAATAAGCTTCTGCTTTCCATCATTTTTCCACGACAAGCAAACGAGAGTGCAAAAGCACAGGTTGAACACATTCATTTACTTAGACATAGAGACACACACGGAGAGACAGAGACATTTACACAAACACATATATAAGTGTGTGTGTGTGCGTGTGCGCGTGTGTGTTTATTTACCAAAAAAAGTGTGTGCGTGTGTTTATTTACCCAGAAAAGAAGTGTGTGTGTGTGTGTGTGCATGTAACATATAATAGAAAAGCACATAATATGTGCTTCCCATCTTCTATGGTTAACCTACCTAAAATAGAAAAGATGTGCACTCCCCATGACAAAATCATGGTCTTTGGTCATTTTTACTTTTCATGTTCCTACATAACTTGCTCTTCCATGTAAGACAGGGAATAATGACTTACATTTGAACAAAGACCAAATTTAAGCTATGTACAAGAGTCCTGATACAGGAGAGTAACATATGACTCTACAGACACTACAAACTCTCATTTAAGGGGCTAGCCTGCAGCAGGATGCATAAAGAAAACCATCAACGTGAAACTACTTAATCAAAAAACAAAAATTCAAAGATTATAAAGCAAACACACATAAACCACCGGCACTACCAAAAAGGAGGGGGCAACAAAACTAATACTATTTATTTGGGCAGTTAATTCTCAAGTCTAAAATAGGAGGATTGGGGGAAAATGTAAATTAAGAAATCATTGAAGGAAAGAACCAACTCTTTTTTCCTATAAAGGGGGGGGGGAGAGAGAGAGAGAGAGAGAGAGAGAGAGAGAGAGAGAGAGAGAGAGCATGGTCACTTTTCCAACAGGAACCTTTCTATTCCAGAAAAAAAAAAGTGTGTAAAATTCAAAGGAAAGCACTCCTGGGTTGCTACTTGTAAACAACTACTGGTGCAGCAAACAAAAGGGATTGATAACAATGTGAGTCTCTAGTTTTTCCCGCTTTTCCAAATGAGAAGAAAACTAGGAATATTTCTCTCAAAGCTTTCAAAAAACAGGAGAGAAGTCCCTCATATAGGCCATTCTTTTCTTCCCTTCCCTTTCATCCTTAGGTCTATTCTGTTCTCACCTAGAAACTTCCACAAAAAATAACTCAACTGAGCACTTGAGATAGGACTCTCAATGGATGCCAAATCAATAAAGTCACAACATATAATTATGTCCACAAATTGCACATACTTCAGCTTGAATGTATTGGACTTCCTTCACACGGAATTCAGCCTGGTCATTCTTCTCCTCATTCTCTAGCATATCACGAACTTGATTTGCCCACGTATCTTTCAAATTCTGATTATTACTGAAAGCAGTCACATCTATATCTCCATCAGGCAAATAGGTTTTCAAGGGTACAGACCCAAAAGTAAAAACCTGTTCAATAACATTACAAAAGGCAGGATGAGTAACAAGTCAAAGATAAAAAGAAAAAAAAAAGTAATGCACTGAAGTCCAAGAAACAAATAAACACAAATATCGAAAGAATGGTTCTCCTTTGTTATTTATGTTGCCCCTGTTGGGACAGCAAACAGCAATCCAACAATCCGCATCTCTCCAAGTTGTTGTTGTTTTTTTTTTTTTTTTTAATTACATCTCTCCAAGTTTAGTTGTCAAAATTTGAAAAGCTCCAGCAGCCTTTTTACACAGATGTCAAACAGCATTTGAATTACCTAATTCAGTTATATGCACTGTCACACTCCATAAAATCTTAACCAATAAAGGTCTGATATTGTTGGCTTCAACTCCAGGATGAGGTCACTGGTAAAGATACGGTTAACAGAATATTTTCACTCTTTTGTTTCATTTCTGCATATCAACCCACAGACTAGCGCAAAATCAATTAGGAGTCGGTCCTATCATAATGACTTTGAAGCATTTAACTCATCCTCAACGTAATACTTCACCAATGTTTATTTTGCATTGGTTTATTTCTTTATTTCACCAATGTTTATTTCGCATTGGTTAATTTCAAATGCATTCAGATTCTGATTACTGTTCTGATGTTTGTTTTGAAACAGAAATGCCAATCAAATACAACTGAAAGACTAATAGCAGCGGTTAGCAGCTTTGTGAACTGAATCACAACCTAGTAAGGAAAACACAAACAAATACGCCTACAAAGTACGTTGATTCTAGGTTTTTCTGTGAAGACCAAGGTGAGGGGATGCATTATACATAAGAAGAAATGAACAACCTGACAGGGGAAACACTTCATGATAAGCCGCTGGACATAATCGGCAACAGCATTTCTGCGTTCTTCTGATGGCTGGTTTGGCTGAATGCAGGCAATAAGCTCTGCAGTCCTCTCCTCCGCTTTTAACCATCTCTCTGAGTCCAGGGCACGAATTACCATCCCTGTATTAGGCAATAACCCATTTGGCAAAAGCCCACATGGCTCTGCCCATCCCTCATGCTCCCCCATACAACACAATTTTAAAGCCACCACCCAAATACAACCTCTCAAACACTTCCCTCCAAGCCCACAACAAAAATATCAACTTTTTTTCAGTGCCACGCACAGAAATATCTGATGACAAACCAAACAACCAAAATACTTACAAGTTACAACATTAACCAGACCCGACCTAAGTCAATATCTTCCAAAGGGAAGAAATTAGTCATACAAATTGAGGATTAAAAACCCTAACAACTTGTAAAGGGATTAGCTCTAACAAATTCAATACAACAACAGCAGAAAGTCATGAAAAGCTTTCAGCAATGCACAACACACTATCTATCGATTGACGTCAATTTCAAGCATCTCAGACTCAGAAAACCCCACTAAAGAATCTATGCCACCACTGAAACAGGGTCGACAAGGGGGAAGGATAGCACGGAAGAGATTAAAGAAACCCTAAACAAGAAAAACTTGGACGAGTTGCAAGTAAGCAAAAGTGCCAATCAGTGCAACGTTGACGAAATCATTAGGCCCAAAAACTATCCCGGACGCAAAAAAAAAAATCGAGAAAGAACAAGATAGAAGATTTTGTACTCCCTTCCACGTTGGTAGAAATGCAAATAAAACGGGAATACCGATGAAATTAATGAAAAAGATGAAGTGAAAAGATCTTGAATATCTGGAGAAGGAAAATGGAAGAAGAAAAATGGAGTTTGTTATGTTAGGTTTCCGAGCGTTTGGAATTTTTGTTTGTCTGAAAACGAGTATTTGGAATTTGAGAGGCAGAAATTTCTGAATCTTTGGAAACATAATCTGAAAATGAAGGCGGGGAAACACAGAAGGGATCGGAGAGAAAAAGAAAATAAAAAAGGAAAGGTTAAAAAGAAGGAATTTCTATTTTGTTTGGGTTTTTTTTAATTATTTGTGTATATTACTGGCTATTTTAATATCAGAAAAGTTATTTAATAAATCTCTTAAATAGTACTATTATTATATTGGGTTTCACTATAATCAAACTATCTATCCCTATGAAAGTATTGTTTCTTTGTCTTTAATCCTCTCTAAACTCTAACGATTAGCTTTTGTTGTTGTTGCGACATAGTGGGTATAATTGTTGTTGTTTTTGTTGATGGAATATAGACAGGGGGAGAAAGTGTATTGACGTTGTATGAAAATAAAACACAATTTCAGGAATTGCTTTTGAACGCTATTTCGGGTGTTTTCCATGCTTTTCTTTTTTGATATTAAAAATTCATAAATAAATATAACCAAAGTAGATGAAAATGAAATTATTGGCATTTGTTTTCAATTAATGATAAAATGATGGTATTTTCATTCTGAATAACACTTTTCTTTTAGGATAATAAATTGTGTAATTATATTACATAATATAGATTAATTAAAAAATATCTGAATACATGGTCCAGAATAGGAGTTCATGGAGTCAGAAGATTAAGATTAAGGAGGGGTAGACAGTATATAGGGGCACCTTAGAACATACTTAGAGGACTATATAGTGTTTACATTTTAGATTGACGTTTGTACATTTTTGTTTCGGTCTTTGTCTTTCAACTATGTGTGCATATCCACTGTTATGACTATTTTAATACCGGAAGACTTCCGTTTATGTTTAATAAAATATCTTCACTAGTACGTATTCCTATTATTGTGCTATCTATGCAGATACATATAGAGCCGAGGGTATCACTAAAGTCAAACTCTATATCCCTTGTGATGGAGTTATTGTTTGCTTGACTCTCACCCTCCACAAACCCTAACGACAGCATTTGCTGTCATTGCGATATATTGAGTATGATTGTTGTTGTTATTGTTGTATTTTCTACACCAATTAATTTCGTCCTTAATTAAATTATTGAGCATTGAAGACACATCTTTGCCCATATCTTCTCCTAAAGAAAGCATCTCCCAACCTTCTTCCAACATTTTTTATCCAACCAATATTTGACATATGTCCCCTTCATTTTATCAAACCCCTTGAGAAGTCCGATCTACACCACCACCGCCATTTTTGCCTCCGCACCTCCTCCCTTCACCCACACTCGCACTCACACCCACACCCACACCACCTGCTTATGTCTCTATCCTCGGCCCCCACTACACTGTATGACTGGTAACGGATATTCTGGTTAAAAAGGTGGTGTCCGACGGTAATTAAGATGGTGGATCTAAAGGAGTTGAAAATAGTGAATCTAGAGCTGTTGAAGTTAGAAGATGACGATGGTGGAGGATCAGGGGGTTGAGGTGAAAGTGGAGAGGAATGGAGCAACAGATGGAGGAGGTTGAATGTGCAAGAGGGGGTGGGGAGGCGGAAGAAAATGGATGGGCTAAGGGGAGACATATTTCAAAGTTGGGAGGGGTTTCTTTGGGAGAAGATCTGGACCCGTAGATTTGACCCAAATACTATCTATGTCCCATTTGACAAGTGTGCATTATCATTTTGGATGCCCAAAATATAATTTTATTTGTTTTAAATCGTAAAATAAAAAATACAATTTACTAAATCTTCCTCATTACATACATAATTTTTAAAATAAACAATATATATATATATATATATATATATATATATTTAGAAACAAAAGTAATATTGAATGTTTTGACCATTTTTTAAAAATATGTGTCATTTTGATATAAATTTATTAAGACGGAGGGAGTAAAGTATTGTACTGCAATTTTTTTTTCTTTCGAAACCACTACTAAAATCAAGTTTAATTAGAGGGTTCGGTTTAATTAAATTTTGGCCACTCATATACGAGGTTTCTTTGGCAAGATATCTCATTATTTTGACAATTACCCATTCCATTCCGAAAATGCTCTTCCTTGTGAAATTAGATAACATGGCAAACCATCATGTTACCAGAGGAGGAACCACTACGAGGACATAGTCCAGTTAGTACTTGTGTTGGAATTTGCTTGAAGAGGTCAATAGTTTAGGACTGGGACGGCGGAGCCATGTGGGGTGAGCGATTCACCTTTTGTTCCAAGAGAAGGGGGAACCAGGTGGTTTTGTGAACATGGACAAAATTAGTCATTGATGAATTTCGACTAGAACAATAACAACAACATTAATTCATTGTTTAAGTGGCTTCCATCTATGACGGTGTGTGGAAGTTCGAATGTACGCAACCATACTCATGTGTTATAAACACACAGAGGTTATTTTCCGATAACCCATGATGAAAATTGCGTCAAACTATGTCGATCAACTGACTTCACAATATAAGAAACCCAGCTAATAATAATTCGAAAAAGAACTATTAATACAATATTAAAAATTTCCTATATCTATTACAATCCAGATGAAACATATACAGGCTACAAGAACATTACATCCGCCCTTCATGTAATTGCATTGAGCAGCAATTACCAATGATTTTTAACCAGAAATACAATATCTGCATAGAACCGGGGGGGGGGGGGGGGGGGGACATAACTGCCCATTCAATTTTTATCAAGACTATCCACTCTTCCTGTACTCTACTGTTTCAAGACAAATCTTCAAGCAACCTTAAGCACTGGTCGTTATTTCTTTCTTGCCTAAAGCATCTTCCAAGTTCTGATCATGGCTCCAAGCACGAGGAGACTCTGAGTTTAACAATGGCCACAACAAACTCCTCTGTTTTCTAGCTTTCTTCACGATTGGCCTCGTACGTTGTCGAATCACCTGGTTTACTGCCTTTAGGTAGTTGCTTGAATCATGATCCCTCAAGATTGTGCCTTCAGAACCATAAGCTGTCGGGTCGCTAAGCGTTTCCACCGGGTGAGGTGAATTTAAGAAGGCCCTCACAGATCTTTCTGTTGTGATGCAATGTGTGTTCTCTAATGCATATAAGCCACTACCTTGGGGTAGCAGAGGATGCCGAGGGGATAATTTCTCGTCCGGCTGGAGGATGAATATTTTCCCCATTGGTGAGTATAGCAATTTCTGGATCCAGAAAAGCAAACAAAGTTAACAATTTGGTGAACAAGAGAAATGGTACAACATGGGTCATTTATTCCCCTTGCATTCATACTTTAGGCACATTTCTCAACCACATTTAAATTCTAAAAATGCAGAATGCAAATCCAACAGGTTCAAATACAATTACAAAAACAACTTAGATTTCACCATTATAATGTGGTTCGAGACTTTGGAGTTAAGAACACACTCTTCTTTGGCTTTGGAATATGATGGAATAAAACAAAATGATTCTCTGGTTACGCTTCTTATATTGTGAAGTAGCAGTTGATCAACACGCAATTTTCATTATGGGTCATTGGGAAACAACCTCTATGTGTTTTTAACACGTGGATATGGTTGCGTACATCTGACCTCCCCATACCCCGCCATAGGCGGGAGCCTCTAAGGCAATGGGGTAATATTGTTGCTGTTGCTGTTGCAATGTGGTTCGAGAGAATACCTTAATACTCCCACCGTCCTAAAAATATTGTCACGGTTTTATAATATGAGTATATTATGTTTTGAAGTATAGGAAGGAGTACCAGATAAGTTTCTGCATTGCAATACGCATCTTTCATATGCAATGCAATACTTTATCTCTAGCAGATTCAAGATAGCATACTTACTTTCTTATTTAGACAAGGATGCGAGCGAAAGGTTCCATTTAATCGCTTGAGGACTTGGGCCACGTAGTCGGGGTAGTTGCAAGAGAATGCTCTGGGAACAATGTCTCTGTGCATCATCACACAGTGAACATGGTTTTCATCCAAACCCAGCTTGTTAAGGATCTTTTGGCCACCGCAGAACACAAATGGAGATCCAAATGTAACAACGGGTAGGAGCGCGCTTGGCTTCACGACTTTCCTCATCAGTAGCATCAAATCCACCAACAGGGAGAGGCTGCCCCCAAGGGAATGACCGGTAAATTTGAGCTTGGCACGGTCTCCAAATTTGTCTAGATGCGCAAGTATTTCAGGCATGAATTGATCGTATATGCCCTTGGCAGCTTCATAGATTCCCCTATGGACCAAGACATTTGTCCCCTGCAGTAGATAAAAGTTCTTTAATGTTACTCCATTTTCCCTTTTCTTAAAGTCCATAAGTACTAAATATAACAAATGAAATGCTCTTGTGAAGCCTTACCTCAAATTTGGTTGGTTCAAAGAGGAGATTCGCCTGCCATGATGCTAAGGTATCTGACCCCTGCAGTACACGTTAAGATTAAGTTGAAAAAAGTTATTTACAAGAGTTGTGGGTGAAAAGTTATGTGGCCCTTCTGAAGAGGCCTAAGTTGTATGATTTGGACTGCTTAAGGATCAAAGTTTGAGATGTCTTGGAGTAATTACCTGGATCACAAAGTAGCGTGTGTATATGCTTGTGTCATCGCAAACAAACCATTCACATGGTGAAGTATGTACCAGGTCCTTTGCTGCCTTCTGCTTTTGTTTTTCATCTGCTGCAACCACTGATGTTATTGCCGATGCAGTCACACAGGCTGCCATCTCTGCATTGTACACTTTTGAGGAACTTCCCTCTTCTCCTCTTTGTTCCTCCAGGTAGTTCTCGGAACACATGTCATTGGTCTCATTGGAGGATTCGGAGGCAAGAGAAAGAAGGTTTTTGGCACGCGATTGGACATAAGATGCAGCTGAAGCAGCAATCTCATAGGCAACAGATGGGTGAGGTAGATCCATGTCGATAGGATTCTCTTTTTTATCTGCACCTGGTGCTTTAGTTCTTGATATCTCCAAAGTTGCACAAGTAGAATTGTCGCCAATTTTAGCCTTCACAGCTTCCGCCTCTGCCTTCTTAAGTACGGAAGATGTTACAAAATCTAAACCATAGTATCTCCTTAGATCTTTGGCCTGCATGTAATTGAAATGACATTCAGGTGTCTAATCTGACATGAACAATTATGCATATGATGCTATCTCAACAGTGCTAAGCTAATTCACATGAAATAAGAGGCAAAGCGCGAATTGATATTCACATACCTTAATCTCTGGGATCACATAAGCTGTATTACACAAGAAAGCCAGCTTTGAGAAAAGCTTAGCATCTGACCATGAAACATGCTTCAGCATGCTCGAGAACGATTCTCTATCGACTTTTACCTCATCCTTCTGTGCATCATCATCATAATCAACTTCACATCCACAGTTGTCCTCACAATCATCCCCATAACACTCTTCTCCTCCTCCACATTCCTCATCCTTCTGTTGATCTTTGCTCCATTTTCGCCGAATCTCCATAATTCTCTCCACCCAATTAGCTCTTCTATCCTCACCTCCCATTCCCTTGTCTTCATTTTCCTCCAGGCTCTCAAAGTTCACGCCTTTCTTAATCTCTGGATCGAACAGAAACGTTCGTAGAGAATGAGGAATAATAGAAGCTGAAAACTGGAAGTTGAAGAGAGACGCTGACGCGCTTTTCTTCAGCTGCGGTTGTGTTGTCGAGGCGCTAACACGATTAATGGAGTAGCAAAGCTGGTGATCGGAACAGGGCCTTTGCATTCCATTGAAAGAGTAGCAGGGGAAGTTGTCAAAATAGGACCTTTGAATTTTCTTGCTTGTAAGCAAGTCAGGACACGAAGACGACTTCAAAAGCTTGCCTTGTTCTTTAAATGTTGTTACTTGAGAGTTTGCTACAGCCAATGAAGCCATACCCATAGCTCCAAATATCACTCTTCACCTGGGAACATATATATAGATCCAAAGGTTATATATTTTTTTTTCCTTATAGAGGTTTTAAGTACATTGATGATTTTGTTGCTATAACTCTATGTTGAAAATTTTGGTCCGGGAGATATAAAAGATGATAAACCAACAATACAGATAGAAGTATAAAGAAAATAAAAGATGATATCAAAGATTTAAATCTCAAAAGATAAGATTTCATTTGTATAAACACAAAATTATAGGGAAAAAAAATTACAAAGGTATGATAATCAAATATAAAGAAAGTGTAAACAAAGAAGAATGAGAATAGCCGATGCGCAACAAGTGTTACACTGTCTTAAAACGAAATTGCCTCCACTATTGAGCAAGATAGACTATGCGGCAAACATCTTTCAGGATATAATGACTCTTTTTTTTCGTTTGCTCTATAAAAGTAAAATTAAACGTGTCTATTTGAAGTGTATAATACTGGATGAAGAAAAAAAAAGACAAGAAAGAAAATCTGCATGTTTTCAGAAAAGACTTGAAAAAAGGTTTTCAAGGATCATTCTAAACCATATCAAAAACCTTTTGATCATTGCATTCATAGACTTTGATTCACAAGAAATAAGTTAATTTGGCAACACTCTGCAGAATTTAACTTCCAAAGTTAGTTTATAAGTTTAAGATTGCAAAGAGTTGTCCCAAGGTGCATCATTTTATTAAAAGATACAGAAATTTTATATTGTCTGCACATACTGAACGTTCAGTCAGTTTGACCAAACACATGATTTGAATTTGAATGTTGTAACTCAGAATTCATTATCGAACTTAGGACCAAAAATTCGGCAAATGGCTTTACAAAACGTTGGGTGACTGAACAAAAATTTCAGAATTTGACCAAACTACCAAACTTAGAGCTCATTCATCGAATAATCGGTCTGACTCATCGAACGTTTAGTCACATCAGAATTCAAAAAATTTAGAATATCATTTCATTCATCCAATCTAAGTTTTCACTCATCCTCTGACCAACATTGTTACATATTTTCATATAAATCTGGAACGATTTCTAAAGTATTTTTATATGTTTTTTTTTTTTCAAGAGATGCATGATTTCGGGATGAAACAAGCGACAAAATGCTGACCAAGTTTTCAACGAGAGAATCAAGATTGTACAGAAGTACGTCATTAATGATAATATCATGAAAGCTTCAAAAATCACCAGCATAACCAAGGTGTGCTTAGACCAATAGGATACAACGAACATGACGTTTGCCTCTTTGCGTGTGCAGGGAATCCAAATGGCTGGATTTTGAGGTATTTTAAAAGGGTGGTTGGCAAGATAGCAATAAACTTGGAGGAAAATGTGAAATCTTTAAACCCGGAAATCCTACCGTCTCAGCCTCAAAGAATATGTATGGAAGATGTAAATCAGGAACCCAGCGACTTTTTAGGTTGGTTGAGATCTTACGTAGTTACTCATACAAGGTGTCCCTCCACAAACCAGACCCTCGGTTTAGCAGCAGCAGAACACCCACACTCTACGCGTTCCTGGAATCGAACTCTTGACATCTTGGAGTAAATTCCAACCCGAGTATCAACTGGACTATGTCCTGGGGTCAAGATAGGAATAACCTTTAGTCACTAATGTGTTGTTTCCTGTTTCCAAACATTGGTTTCCTAATTAAAATTCACCTTCTAACTAATACTTTCTTTCTACCTCCTAAAAATATTGTTGGTTTTAGTTTGATTTTAACTGTCAACCTATATTTTTCATAATAACAAAATATATTTTTAAATAAAGCTAATATGTTTTACTTTTAGATTTCTAACTTGGCTGCCTAACTGTGACATCATATCAGATCCCAATTGGTAAAGATCTTGAAATTACTAACAGCGAAGCAAGAATAAAGAAGCAACACCTTTGAGAGAAAGGACAAAGCTTTCGTTTAGTGCTAACGGTTGAAACGTGGGATTTAAAGATCAAATCTTCAATTTTAACAGGAGGTAAGGAACAAAACAAAATTACCAGAGTAAATGACACATTCTTGAAATTACCAGAGTAAATGACACATTCTTCCTTAAATTTAGAATATGATGGAATAAAACAAAATGGCTCACTAAATTGGTCGCGTCTTATACTGTGAAGTATCGAGAAACAACATCTGTGTATTTCTAACACATGGGTATGATTGCGTACATCCGAGTCTTCCATACCCTGCCATAGGCAGGAGATTCTAAGGCAATGGAGTTATGTTGTTGTGGTATATTATGAAGTAACAGTTGATCGATACAGCTTGCCGTAATTTTCATTATGGGTCACCAGAAAACAACCTCTGTGTGTTTCTAATCCATGGATATGGTTGCATACATCTGACCCCTCATATACCGCCATAGGCGGGACGCTCTAAGGCAATAAGGTAATGTTGTTGTTGTTTGGATGGAAAATCAAGTAGACTTTTAGCATTCCGACGAATATTGTTGGCAAAAGTTGAATCCCAACCCAAAGGGTCTCCACTGTCCCAGCCCCAGCCCCAGCCCCAAGAAGCTGCGTGGAGGGTGTAAATCATGAATCTAGCAGCCTCCTAGATTGGGTGAGATCTTACACAGTTACCCACATAAGGTGTCCCCCACAAACTAGGCCTTTTGCCTGGCAGCAGAGGAACACCCACACTGTGCGCGTCCGTGGATTCGAACTCATGACCTATTGTTGACAATCTCCAACCCGAGTACAAACTGAACTATGCCCTTGGGCATTCCGCCGAATATTTCAACCATAACATGTATACATGAAGCAAGTAGACAAAATTTGAAATGGCGGGTGGAGGTCACATACTGCCTTCAGTTTTTTAATTTTAATAGCGTTATATACTATGTATATATGTTATTCCATTGATATAAGAGCATACTGTTCCCGAATGAGAACTTATTTTATCAGAAAAATGATCAACTACTACTATTTTTTTTTTCCTTTTTGGGTTTTCTTCATCAGTTTTATTTATTACATATTAGTCTAGCTATATTTGTTCTTAGTATTTGCTAATTTAATCGACCTAGTTTTATCATTCGCCTTTATATTTCTTCCGTCATAGAAATCTTTAGATTATTTTATACTGAAATTATGAATTTTATGTTTCACGTATACAACTACAGGTGAATAAATACCATGCAGCGGAAAAATAAAGAGAAAATAAACTAACGAAATATTGAAATATCTTAAAGGAAATCTTAATCAAATTTATAGTTATATTCATTACGGAGTCAAGGACACACTATTATTTGACTTTGGGATATGCTTAAATAAAGTAAAACGACTCACTAAATTGTATACGTTTCTTGTATTAATTGTGAAATAGCAATCAATCGACACAACTTGATGTAATTTTCATTATAGGTCATCCGGAAACAACCTATATGTGTTTCAAACATGGTTAAGGTTACGTACATCCGATCCTCTTTTACCTATCATAGGCAGGAGCGTCTAAGAGAATAGGGTAATATTGTTGTTGTTAATCAAAATAAAACAATCCATCTGAAATTGGCAAAACACAAAACCCTAATAAATTGAGTCGCATTTAATTATTCATTGATGGGGCGTTTACCTTAGCAGCGGTTTTAACCAAGAGTATCTGGCTTGGGACTTCCGTCCGATTGATCTGGAAGGTAAGGAACAAGCCTAAGAAGAATATAAATATCAATTTAAATAGTCAGACATGTCCACAAAACATGGAAAAAGCTAATTACTATTAAACATAATGTAGACAAAAAGAAAGGTGGAGGAAAAAATGTTTTTGTAATTGACATAATCGTATTTGATTGATTGAATGACGATCTTTCTTGTACTCATATGAATATTTGATTTGGCTGCTACATCAAATACGAGTTTTTCATTGTGAAATATTTCGAGTTTGATTTTCTTCTGCTTCTACTACTGATAAATCCATTAACATTCCATTGTGTTATTTATATCTATAAATCTTGTGACTCTTATGTGACCATCTTTTTGACTCGTGTGCTTCACCTTTTGAAATAGAATTTGGTTAGAAGAAATGGTATTTTCCATTCACACTTTTCGTACATATAGTGTTATCTTTAATATAATACAAAAAAGGAACTAAATATGATAACGTTTACAAAAAAAATTAATAAATCATATTGATTGCACTCTAATCATTTCTCTGATTTGCTTTAATTTGTCTTATTTCATTTTGGTGAAAGAATCTTCTAACACTCCTCAAGTTGAGTAGTGTAATCTCAAACAATTAACGCGCTTAGTGCTTCAATAAAAATCTGGCCTATGACAACTTTCGTGAGAATATCCGCTAGTTGATCTTCTGATCTCACAAACGGAAGCTCAATTGTGTCATCTTCGTTTTTCTCCTTTATGAAGTGTCGATCTACTTCCACATGCTTGGTCCTGTCATGTTGTACGTGATTTTATGAGATACTTATTATTGCTTTTTATCACATCTTATTTGACTAAGAAGATTCGATGAGAAGCCAATTTCGGCTGTTTTCTTTAGCCACAAAATTTTTGTTCCGCGATGCCTCAAAATTATGCATTAGCGTTGGAAAGTGGCACTATCTTTTGTTTCTTACTTCTTTATGTCCCTATATTTTCTCCAACCAGTGTAACGTACTCTGATGTGGACTTTAGATCATTTGGATTCCCAATCCAATCTGCATTAGTATAAGCTTCGATGTGGAACTGAACATTCCTTTTGAACCTGATTCCGTGTCATGTTTTACATTTCAAGTATCATAATATTCTTATAACTGGTTCCATATGTTTCACATGTTGATGGTGCATGAATTAACGTACAACTCCGACTGCATATGCTATATCTAGTCGAGTATATGCCGAATAAATCAATTTTCAAACCAGTGTTGATCCTTTTTTTCCGCTTAGTCACCACCTTCCACTAATTGGAGCCCGTGATTAACGTGTATCAGAGTATTCACTGGTTGTTTGAAAGTTTTTCCCTTTGTTGTTGTATTTTTGGTTTTGTATTTTCTGCTGCTAGTGGTTGGATTTATCAGCATTTATTTGCGGGTTAATATTTGGTTGATTAAATTTGGATCAGAAACATTGCTCCGATACTATGTTAGAATAGAGTTTTGTCAAAAGAAATTGTATATTTCAGTCACACATTTTGTATATGTACTATTATCTTTACTGTTTCTCATATTTCTCATATTGTCTTTACCTCTGAGAATTTGTATAATTTGCAACAGCATGGGCTTGATACTTTGAGACAAACATGATATGACAAAATCAAATTGGCTCCATGTTTCTCGGACGTGAAAATTCGTTTCTTGGTCGGGTTATATACGTAAGAGTATAGTTGGACGAATATAACAGCTAATTAATGATTAAAAGCTCTTTCTGTACGAAAATTGCTATGAAGTATTTTTATAGAGTAAAAGGCCAATGGTCCTCTGGGCCCTACTGTCCCAATGAGTTTCGTGGAGGATACAAACTCAGCGGTTTCTTAAGTTGACAAGGCTCTGCCAGATACCCACTGCAAGGTGCATACTGCAAACCAGGTTAACAATCCTCTAACCTAATTGAGCTGGATACAATGGCTTCGCTAGCCATGCGCCTTTATGGAACAATGTCTCAATCCGAGTACCAACCGAGTTATACCCTGGAGTGTATAAGAAGTATTTTTCTGCTTTATAATATGCCGATGCTAGAAGGAAAATTCCTAAGATGCCCTTGTTTACCACACTAATACCCCATATGTTACTAATTGTAAATGAAACTTTAGAATACTAGGATAAAAGAATAAAACCGAAGAATTTTATGCCAAGGTGTTTCTACTTAAGGATGCTAAAATTTAACATCCAAATGTTTGTATGTTTTTTTTTTAGTTTTTCTACGTTGTCATTTTCTTGTCCGTTGTTTATTTTAAATACTCTCCGAAAAAATATTAGAAAAGATCAAAGCAAACAAATACACAAAATATAGGGAAAATTATACAAATATTATGTAAACACCTATATACAAGACTATGTACTGAACTTCAGCATCCTAGCACAAAAAGAACATTCAAAATTAGGCTAGTGATAAAGCATAACAATTATGTTATCCGCAGAGCGTATATATAAATACGTGTGTATATGTGTGTTCGCATGTACGTTATATATATATATATATATGTATATATATATCTCGATTATAATATATGTATATATATGTATGTATACTTATATATGGATAGATGCATATATATAATACACACACACATATATAATATATACATATCACACACACACACACATATATATATGTATGTGTGTGTGTATGTATATATATATATGTGTGTGTGTGTGTGTGTGTCTATATATATATATATATATATATATATATATATATATATATATATATATATATATATATATATATATAATCCGAGGTACAAGACTCCAATTGGTTTAAATACTGAAATACTTACTATTTCTGTTTATCATTGGGAAAAAATGTTCGACTAATGATGATATTACTCAAAACTAAAAAGAATGTCAATAACTAAATGTGTTTGTGCTTTTCTCTTCCTAATACAACAACAATAATCATAACCAGTATATTCCAACGACATCATAAGCTATCGTTAGGGTCTGGAGAGGGTGAGAGGCATGCAAACAATACCTCCATCTCAAAAGATAAAGAGTTTGCTTCCAATGGGCCCCCGACTCTATATGTATCTGTATAGATATCATAATAATATGAATATGTACTAGTGAAGAGATTTTATTAAACATACACAGCAGCCTTCCGATATTAAAATAGACATCACAGTAGATATGCATAAATAGTTGAAAGACAAAGACCGAAACAAAAATGTGCAAAGTCAACCTAAAGTGTAAATACTATCTAATCATCTATATATGCTCTATGGTGTCCATATATCCTGCCTACTCCTCCTTAACCTTAATCATTTGCCTCCATGAACTCCTATCCTAAACCATGTCCTCATAGAGGTGCAACTCTAGTAAGTCATACCTAATCTGCTCATCCCACGTCAGTTTGAGTCTGCCTTTACTCATCTTCCCTTCTACAGTGAGGCTTTCTATTGCTTTGATAGATGCCGTTGTCGCCGCCTCTGGACATGCCCAAACCATCTGAGTCTTCCCTCTCTTATCTTATCTGATACACTAGTCACATCTAACCTTTCTCTGTATACCTCATTTCTTATCATGTCTAGCCTTGTACGCCCACACATTCACCTCAGCATCCTCGTCTCTACCACTTCCATCTTTCGTGAATGTGTCCTCTTGATGGCCCATCAGTCTGTTCCATATAACATTGTCGGGCGCACTGCCACCCTATAAAATCTTTCGTGATGGCCCATCAGTCTGTTTCATATAACATTGTCGGGCGCACTGCTACCCTATAAAATTTTCCCTTTAATTTAGTTGGAAAATTCTTGTCACACAGAACCTCTGAGGCTGCCTTCCATCAACACCAACCTGCCTGAACTCGGTGTGCTACGTCACTCTCTCTATGTCTCCATCTTACTCTACCGTGTTTAGTGAGATCAGACATGTGTTGGAAGATGTCTCGAGAATATATTAATAGATGTCCCAAAACATAATTTAGGGTTATCACATTAGACTAACAGACTTACAGAGGTAGACAAGTAATCTAATTCAAACTGACAAAACGAGATGATTAAAGTGATAAACTGGAAGTGTAAAATTTCTTTCTTCTTCAGTATGGTATAAGTGAAACGTGATGAAGATAGTAAGATGAAGAATACCTCCAAGATTGATGTCCAATTGAATTTTAACAATGCCGGAAGTGTACACGTTGAACCTCTCCCTTCTTCTTCACCAAAGAAAAGTTCTCAGACCAAAGTTTCGTGAGAAGATATATGTTGAATGCTTTTAGTTGAATTTATAGGTTGATTTATAACAATGCACCTGGGGTTGGGGGGGGGGGGGGGAGGGGATTTCAGTCAGTTTAAGAAAGAGAGAGAGAGTTAATGGAGGGATTGGACAAATGTGTGGTTGCATGCAGTGGAAATGCTACGAGAGCAACAGTTGGAGCTGCTGCTCATTTGTTGTCTTCTTTTTAGGAGATGCAATGAGTCAATGATACACTCTTACTTGATTTCGAAATGCAATGGTATAAAGCAAAATGACTCACTAAATTAGCTGCGCTTTTTATATTCGAAATGCAATGGTATAAAGCAAAATGACTCACTAAATTAGCTGCGCTTTTTATATTGTGAAGTATCAGTTGATTGAAACAACTCGACGCAATTTTCATTATAGATCATCCGCAAACAACCTCTGTGTGTTTCTAACACGTGGGTATGATTGCGTATATTCGATTATATCATATCCCCTCATAAATGAAAGCATCTAAAACAATGGGGTAATATTGTTGTTGTATACTTAAATAAATAGCATCGCCTCTTCAATAAATTAAGGAAAAAGCATTCGTAACGTCTTTGCTGTTCATGTATGGTGTTTGTCGTCGCACTACAAGGTTACTCTTTTTCTTTTTCTTTTTTTTCTTTTTAAGACTTCGGAAGACTTTTACTCATGAATTTCAATGCAGTAGAAAGTTGATAAAACCGTGAAATCTGCACGTCATGAGAAATAAATTGCTTTATTCTTCGTATGAATATGTATAAGTGAAACAAGGAAATCATATAGAGTTTAAACACCAAGATGCGTGAAAATCAATTTGTCTAAAGGTAATATCATCGATAAATACAACAACAACATTACACTATTGTATTAGAGGCTCCCGTCTATGATGAGATATAAGAGGTCAGATGTACGAAACCATATCCATGTGTTAGAAACTGTTAAGGAAAAAGAGTCCTAATGGAGGACTCCACTGTTGCCGTGCGTATATGCCATCCGGTTAGGGTTTGGTTGTATCCAAACCAACCAATGCTAGCTATACTAACAACCTAGATCAATCTTCTTGTTGTAACTATTTTTGGTTGTACCAACCTTTGTTATAGTTGTTAGGTGCTTTATCTTATGTCAACCTCTTAATGTAAGATGTTATATAATTCTATGTAAAACATATACATCACATGAATGAAAATCATCTCTTTGATTTGAAATCTTTCATGGTATCAGAGCAATATCGACTCAAACGAGTATAGCATCCTTGCCGTTTTCTTTCACTATGGCCGACGCCTCTACACTCAAACAAGGCTCCCTTGATGGAGTCATTGCCATAAACGTTGCGGCACAACTACCACTTAAGCTAACCAAGAACAACTTTCCATCCTGGAAAGCTCAGTTCGATGCTCTTCTGTATGGGTATGGCTTAATGGGATTTCTTGATGAGAGTAAGCCATGTCCTTCTCAATCCACAGTTGATGAAGCTGGTGTCACGAAGTCCAATCCTGATTATGCTATCTGGATTCGACAGGATAAGCTCCTTCTTCATGCTATTTTGGCATCCGTCTCTGAGGGTGTCGTCCCGCTCATTGCTGCCGCCACCACGTCCCGTGATGCGTGGTTAAAACTTCATCGTTTGTTTGCCAGCAAGTCTCGTTCTTGTATTATGAATCTTAAAGAACGGCTTACCAATATCACTTGTGATACTCAACCAGTTGCAGATTATCTCCAAGCCATCAAGAGTATTGCTGACGAGTTGGCCCTTGTTGACACTCGTCTTAGTGACGATGATCTTTCTATTTTTGCTCTTAATGGTCTTGGCAGCAGCTTCCGTGAGATTGCTGCTGCTATTCGCGCTCGTGATACGGCTATCTCCTTCGAAGAAGTTCATGACAAGTTGGTGGAGCATGAAGCTTTCCTCAAACGCGAGGAAATCCGCAGCAGTGCAGTTGTAACTGTTCACAATACGCAGATGAAATCTGGACAGTCTGGCCATCCGAACGGAAATGGAGCACGGCATGGTGGCAGCCGTTCTCAACCTGGCCGAAGCTTCAATCAAGGGCCTGCTAGTTTCGGCCAGCCCAGCCCTAACGCTAGGGCGTCCCGCGCGTCTTCCCAATCCGGTGTTACGTGTCAGTACTGTCAGAAACGTGGTCACACAGCCCGCCAATGTTACTCTTTGAAGCGGACTCTGCAGCAGCAGCCTGAATCCATCACACCACTCCTGGTCAAATGCAGCACAACTGGCTTCTAGATTCTGGCGCCTCTCACCATGTTACCAATGATCTGTCCAATCTCACCCATCACCAACCCTATGAAGGTCCTGATGATGTGCTCCTTGGTGATGGGTCCAGCCTTAACATAAATAACACTGGTTCTTCTGTTATTCCTACCTCTTCCAAATCATTACTTTTGTCTGACGTTTTACATGTTCCTTCTCTTACTCGTAACTTAATTTCTGTGTCCAAATTCTGTCAACACAATAATACTTCTATTGAATTTTTTCCATTCTCTTTTGCTGTGAAGGATCTCAAAACGGGGGGCGCAGCTAGCTCACGGGCGGACCAAGGGTAGTGTGTATGAGTGGGACTTGCAACCCGTGCCTTCTATTCCTGCCGCTGTTCATTCGCTCAACACCCCACAGGTTCATGTCGCTGCTAAGGCATCAGTGGACTTATGGCATCATCGTCTTGGGCATCCTTCATCTCGTGTTCTACAATTACTAAATCGTCAAAATAACTTGTCTAGTTTGTCTATGGCTGAGAATTTCTATGAATCATGTCTCAGTAATAAAAGTCATAAGCTTCCATTTCATCAGTCGTCAGTAAACAGTCGTGGACCACTTGATCTTGTGTACTCTGATGTGTGGGGGCCTTCCCCGGTTGAGTCTATTGATGGTTTTAAATATTATGTTCTTTTTATTGATTATTTCACTAAGTATGTTTGGCTCTTTCCAATGTCCCGCAAATCTGATGTCTCTACTGTTTTTCCCAAATACAAAAGAATGGTTGAGAAGTTTTTTCGACGATCGCTTGTTACGCTATACACTGATGGTGGTACTGAATATAAGGGCCTTACTCCCTTCTTTGAATCCGAGGGTATTATTCATCAAATTTCCCCTCCATATACTCCTGAACATGTTGGTTCCGCCGAACGTAAGCATCTCCACATTGTTGAAACTGGGTTAGCACTTCTCCATCGTGCGTCCTTACCACCCACATACTGGTCTTATGCGTTTCTTACTGCTGTGTATCTCATCAATCGTCTCCCTACCCCTGTTCTTCAAAACCAAACGCCCTATGCCCGCTTGTTTGCCAAACCGCCACAATATCACAGCTTACGTGCCTTTGGTTGCTTGTGTTTTCCTTGGCTTCGTCCCTACTTCTCTCATAAACTTGCTCCCCGTTCCAAACCTTGTGTTTTCGTGGGATACTCTAATACTCATCATGCATATAAATGTCTTGACATCTCTACAAATCGTCTTCATCTTTCTCGTCATGTGCACTTTGTTGAGACTCACTTTCCTTTTGCTTCTCACTCTCCCGTTCCCTCCGCCCAGGATGCCGCTACTTGGCTTCCTGCCCCTCTCGGCAGTTGCAGCTCTTCATCCACCCGTCACTGCAGTCCCCGCCCCACGCGCTACACTGTCCAATGCTCTGCCGCCAGCTGCGCCTTCACCACCCAGGTATGTACCCCCCTCTCCTACGCCCACCCCTTCCCCGTCGATCTCCCCAGACCCCGCCCCTTCGGCCCCCCTGCCCGCTACCCCCACAAATGTTGCAAACCTTCCCATAACACACCCACGCCCACCCATCAACACACGTTCACAAAATAACATTCGCTGCCCCAAACAGTTTCCTGACTATGTCACGTTTCACCACACCACCAAACATCCCATGCCACCCGCTCTTGAACCTACCTCAGTTAAACAAACTCTTCGAGATCCTAAGTGGTTGTGCTGCGATGGATGACGAGCTTGCTGCCACTGGCACGCAATCATACGTGGGATCTTGTTCCTTCTCCCTCGGGACACAATGTTGTTGGGTTGTAAGTGGTCTTTCGCATAAAACCGTCATCCTGATGGTTCTATTGCTCGCTATAAAGCGCGCCTTGTTGCAAAGGGATTTTAATCAACGGGCCTGGTATTGATTATCATGATACATTTAGTCCTGTTGTTAAGCCTACTACTGTCCGTGTGTGGTTTTATCACTTGCACTCTCGCGTGGATGGACTATCTCTCATCTTGATGTTAATAATGCTTTTCTTAATGATTACTTAACAGAGGATGTTTATATGGCGCAGCCCCCTGGGTTTGTCAACTCCACTTTCCTAAGCATGTGTGTCACTTGAAACGTGCTTTGTATGGTCTCAAGCAGGCTCCTCGGGCTTGGTACCTTGCGTTAAAAGATTTTCTTTGCGTTATGGTTTTCGTAATTCTACGTCCGATACTTCTCTGTTTATCTATAACTGTGACGGCATTACTATCTACTTTCTTGTCTATGTTGATGACTTACTTGTCACAGGCAACTGTCCAATTTCTATTCGCAAGTTTGTGGATAACTTAGGCGCGCGTTCTCTCTTAAGGAACTCGGCCCACTTCATTATTTTTTGGGCATTGAGGCTGTCTTTACACCCGCATGACTTTATCTTTCTCAGGCTAAGTATATTCGTGACCTACTTGCTAAGTTTCATCTAGATGGCGTTAAGGATTCTCTTACGCCCATGTCTTCGAGTAGCAAATTGGTGTTGAATGATGGCACTCCCTCTGCTGATTGCCACACAGTTTCGAAGTCTTATTGGCGGTCTCCAATATTTGCAGCTTACCTCGTCCTGACATTGCCTTTGTGGTTAACAAACTTGCTCAGTTCATGCATGCCCCTACTCACACGCATTGGGACCGCTGCAAAACATCTTCTGCGCTATCTAAAGCACACCTTCATCATGGTCTTCTTCTTCGGCGACTTCAGCCTCTTGTCTTACATGCTTTTCTGATGCTGATTGGGCTGGTGAATCTTGACTCGTATCGCTCTACGACAGCTTTTCTTCTCTTTCTTGGTGGCAACCCTATTCATGTGCTCTAAAAAGCAACGCACTATAGCTCGATCATCTACTGAAGCTGAATATCGAGCTGTTGCTTCTGCTGCTGCTGAGGTCACATGGGTTTCGAACCTCCCTAGGCGAAACTTGCGTCAAGCTCCCTCATCCGCCCCTCGTTCATTGCGACAATCTAAGGTGCGACTTATTTGTGTGCTAATCCCGTCTATCATAGTCGCATGAAACACATTGCGTTGGATTATCATTTTGTTCGTGAGAAAGTTGCTGCTGGTACGCTCAAAATATCGCATGTCACATCTCACGATCAACTCGCGGACATCTTAACCAAACCATTACCCAAAGATCGGTTTCTCTTTCTACGGTCCAAGATTGGCCTTTCCGATGGAACTGCCATCTTGCGGGGGCGTGTTAAGGAAAAAGAGTCCTAATGGAGGACTCCACTGTTGCCGTGCGTATATGCCATCCGGTTAGGGTTTGGTTGTATCCAAACCAACCAATGCTAGCTATACTAACAACCTAGATCAATCTTCTTGTTGTAACTATTTTTGGTTGTACCAACCTTTGTTATAGTTGTTAGGTGCTTTATCTTATGTCAACCTCTTAATGTAAGATGTTATATTCTATGTAAAACATATACATCACATGAATGAAAATCATCTCTTTGATTTGAAATCTTTCAGAAACATATAGAGGTTGTATAAGTTCAATCGGTTTAAATACATTATTTAGCTGAGGTTCGATGATACATGTCAATGATTAGTCATTTTTTAACAAACAAAGACAATCAATCAATCGTATCCAGTATATTCAAACAATAGCACACGCTATTGTTAGGGTCTGGGGAGGGTGAGAGGCAGGTAAACAATACCCCCATCCCAAGAGATAGAGAGTTTGCTTCCAGTGAGACACCCGGCTCTATATGTACTTGCACAGATATCATAATAATAGGAATATGTACTAGTGAAGCTATTTTAAAACATATACAACAGTCTTCCGATATTAAAATAGTCATAATAGTGGACATGCACAAATAATTGAAAGAAAAATAACGAAACAAAATATACAAAGTCAAATTTATTAACAAACAAAGACAAATTTAAAAAATTAATAAGAAACTTGAAAAATTGACATTTATTCGTAATAATATCGTCATACTAAAAAACTGACATTTACTCATAAAATATCGTCATACTGGAACTCACCTCACAGGCTACCCCCGAACTCACCTCAGAGGCTACCCCCACCTCAGTTTTTCTAGCCAAACTGCTCAGGTAGCACCCCAGCTCAGCCGTTAGCATACTTACGCAGATTACTGCCAGCTGAGTACTCTGTTTGCCATACAGCCTGACATCCTGTCCCCACGTAGCATTCATGCACACGGAAATTGCCAGCAGCGCAGCCATATCTCACCACTGGTAGCCATGCAAGCAGAGTCTGCCAACAGGGCAACTATACCCGTCATCTGCATGTCTGTTCCCTTGCCATGCAACCTCTTTGATCCAACAAATATAAGAAACGCTTCCTCATCAGAATGTAGGCGATTTACGCCTTCAGAATCTAGATAATCTATGTTTTTTACATACACACATTTCACAACTACGAGCAGAGGACGTTTAGCGGAAGCGTACCTTTCTCCATGGTATGTTGAGCGGAACGAAACTGCAACTTTGATGCAAGCGATCCCGAACTTGAGAGGTTTTCTCTCCACTAACCCCAACTTTAATGTTTACTTTGATGGATAAGTATAACCAAAAATGAATGGGGTGAAGAGAGGACCTTCATTCATATTTATAGGTAACCAAAAGCACTTCCATCATATACCTTTGGCATAGCACCCCTTTGATAAATGTACATGTCCCATTAATGAAGAATTGTGTCTATTACTTAAAAGACATAACCCTTCTAGATAACTCTTCGTAAATAACCAATTAGGATTTAATTATAAATCATATAACTAAATGTTACAAGGGACACCACCTTACAATCTCCCACTTGTTCCTTGTGACATTTTATGTGATCTATAAAACCATAATGCGCACTTTAGTATTAAATCCTTTAACCATAATATTGGTCTCTTATAATGTTGTGAGTAAGTAAAGTTTAATGTGAGTCATGGCGGTTTGTAAATCACCCATTTTGATTAGACTCCCTTCCATGTACTACATCAATAAACTTGTCCTTACTACAACCTTTGATGATGAGTAAAATACAAATTTAATAAACATTCATTCCGTAACATAATTCTGACACACTCATGTATACACAATAATCAGAAACAGGAAATATCAGAAACAAATAACTTTTATTGAGCTCAGAGTGTCAATACATTAATACATATCATCCACGACGTCTAACAATACCCATACGTTCACCATGCTCATGAAATGTCTTTGGTGGCAATCTTTCGTTAATGGATCTGCTACCATAAGACTGGTGCAAATATGGCTCAATTGACACTCTTGTTTCTGAACTTCTTCTTTAACGGCAAAGTACTTTATCTCCATATGCTTAGCACCCTTAGAGTACTTGTCGTTTTTAGAAAAGAAGCTGCGGCATTGTCGCAATAAATTTTCAGCGGCCTCCCTAGCTATACTATCGACAATCATAAGCACTGAAATAAAATTCCCGCAGCCATCATAAACCTTGAATAGTGGCTTCAAAGCATTGCCACAAACTCAGCCTCCATGGTAGAAGCAGCAATGACAGACTGCTTCCTACTTTTCCACGAGATTGCCCCTCCGGCTTAATTGGAACAAATAGCCAAATGTTGATTTTCTTGAATCAACACATCCCGCATAATCTGAATCTGAATATCCAATCACCTCTAATTAATCCATTCTTCTGTAAGTGAGCATGTAGTCCTTAGTTCCTTGCAAGTATCTGAGAACTTTCTTTGCAGCCTTCCAATGATCCATCCAGGATTGCTTTGATATCTGCCTAACATTCCAGCAAAGCTAATATCTGGTCTGGTACAAGTTGAGCATACATTAAGCTCCCAACGATGATGCATAAGGAATACTTTTCATCTGTTCTCTTTCCAATTCACTTTGCGGACATTGTTTTAAGCTAAAATTGTCCCCTTTCTGAATTGGAACCGTTCCAATGAACATTTTTCCATATTAAATCTTTCAAGAACTTTATTGATATAGGCCTTTTGAGATAACCCTAATACTCTTTGTGATCTATCACAAAAATTTCAATTCCGATCACATAAGTCGCTTCACCCATATCTTTCATTTCACAAAGTTCTTGAAGAGAAATTGCTTAGTCTCGTATAATAGACCAAGATCATTAGTGGCAAGCAAAATATCGTCAACATAAGATTAGGAAAATAAACTTGCTCCCACTGACCTTCATATATATACACCGATCAACGGTGTTCTCTTTAAAACCAAACGAGGTCACAGTGTCATTAAATTTGAGATACCACTGTCGGGAAGCTTGTTTAAGTCCATATATTGACTTCTTTAATTTACACACCATATGTTCCTTTCCTTCAATGGAAAAACCTTCCGGTTGATCCATATAAACTTCTTCATCTAAATTCCCATTAAGAAAGGCAGTTTTGACATCCATTTGATGTAACTCTAAATCATAATGAGCTACCAAGGCCATTATAATTCTAAGTGAATCTTTCTTAGACACCGGTGAAAATGTCTCTTTATAATCAATGCCTTCCTTCTGAGTAAAACCTTTGGCAACCAGTCTAGCTTTATATCTCTCGATATTACCATTCGAGTCTCGTTTTGTTTTGAAGACCCATTTGCAACCAACTTTCTTGCAACCTTTAGGTAATTCGACAAGATCCCAACTTGATTTTGATCCATAGATTTTAACTCATCTTTCATGGCATCGATCCATTCACTAGAATGATCACACAATGAAACTGGATCATCATTAATGATCATGTCAATTTCTGATTCCTGTAGATAAGCCACATATTCATCGGAATTGCAGATTTTCTTTCCCTTTGAGATCTCCTTAATTGTGGTTCTTCTATTATAGAATCATTGTTGACATTATCATTCTGAACTACTTGATCATCAACATGTTTTCTTGACTGTAATCTTTTCTATAATAGTTTTAGGAACAACTTCTTTAATGTTGATGTTACGTAGTTCAACACTCCCACTAGTTTCATCATTTTCGATGAATCTAGCATTTCCAGTCTCAATAATTCTCGTACTATGGTTAGGACAGTAAAACCTGTATCCTTTGGACTTCTCCGGATATCCAATGAAAAACCCACTGATCGTTAAGTCCAATTTTTCGTTTCATATGGATCATTAATCCTTATTTCTGCTGGGCAACCCCATACATGGATGCTTTAAACTAGGTTTCCTTCCAGTCCACAACTCATAAGGAGTTTTAGGAACTGCTTTACTAGGAACCCTGTTCAATAAATACATGGCAGTTTTTAAGGCATACATCCATAAGGATAAAGGCAAATTCGAATGACTTAACATACTCCTAACCATTTCCAAGAGGGTACGATTACGCCTTTCTGCCACACCATTTTGTTCTGGTGTCCGTGGCATTGTATACTGAGCACAAATACCACGCTTTTCAAGGAACTTAGCAAATGGACCAGGATTTTGTCCCGATTCATTATACTTTCCATAGTATTCACCACCTCTATCAGATCTGATGATTTTCACCTTTCTATCTAATTGTCTCTCAACCTCATTGATGTAGATTTCAAGAGCATCTACAGATTGAGACTTTTCATGCAATAGATAGACATAGCCATAACGTGAGAAATCATCAATAAAGGTGATAAAATACTTTTCTTTTCCAAAGAAGGAACATCAAACGGTCCGCACACGTCGTGTATTATTTCAAGAAGCTGTGTGCTTCTTGTGGCGCCTTTCTTTGAAGTGTGCCTTGTTTGTTTTCCTTTAATACAATCAATGCATACTCCAAGATCAGTAAAATCCAAGTCAGGAAGAATATCTTCTTTAACTAATCTTTCCATCCTTTCCTTGGATATATGACCTAAACGTTTATGCCACAAGCAAGCAAATTCTCTTCTATCATACTACGTTTCATTCCAACTTTATGATGCACTGTCGTTAAGGTCTCAACAGAAGAAACTTTAAGATTAATTTTGTAGAGACCATTACATAGGATTCCAGAACCAATAATTGCTGTTCTTTAACAAACTAAAACACCAAAACCAAATTCAACCTTAAATCCCATTTTATCTAGTTTCGGTAATGAAACTAGATTACGGGAAAAACTTGGTACATATAGAGTTTGATATAAATACAGACAATGTCCAGTCTCTAATATCAGACGATAAGTGCCAATTCCTTCCACTGGAGCTTTGTCTCTATTTCCCATGTATACAAACTCATTTCTTACGGTTTGGATTGAAAGGAATCCCTGCATCGAGTTGGAAATATGAGCAGTAGAACCAGAGTCAATCCACCATGTATTAATAGGAACTTCAGTAAAGTATGACTCAAAAAATACAAAGGCAATTGGATTACCTTTCTTTTCAAACCACGCTTTACGTTTCAGGCAGTCATTCTTGTAATGTCCAGGTTTATGACAGAAATGACAAACGCCTTCCTTACGTCCCTTTTTGTGGATTTGAGAAGAAGATCATTCAGATTGTGCAAATCTCTTTTATTCTTCTTCTTTCTTTTATTGCTCTTTCCAGCTTCTGATACTTTGCGAGATGAACAGAATGAGTCCTTTGATTCTTTAATCTTGTCTCTTCTTGAATGAGCATATTGGTCAATTCATTAACACTCCACTTGTCCTTAATAGTGTTGTAATTCATTTGAAATGGACCATACTCTTCAGAAGGCAAGGAATTCAGGATGAATTGCACCAAAAAGTACTCATCCATCCACGTTCATCCCCAAACTCTTTAATTTTGCTGCCAAATTTCTCATTTCAATAATGTGCTCTTGCATAGTACGTGAGCCATCATACTTCATAGTAGTCAGACTACTCATTAATATACCAGCAAGCGACTTGTCAGCACTTTGAGAACATTCTTCCACATTGGCCATAAATTCCTTAGCACTTTCAGTTTTAGGAAGGGTAGACTTAATGTTGCTTGCAACCGCCATTCGCATAAACATTAAACTCAACCGGTTTGATCTTTCCCAGGCTCTATAATGGTACTTATCATCATCACTGCTCTCATCAGTGATGTCACCTGGTTTCTCCTCTTCGAGTGATATCCAGGTCCAACGCACCTAGGTGGAACCGGATTTGTTCACTCCATTCCGAGAAATTCAAACCGTTGAATAATGGAATGGACGCAGCAGTGAAAGCAACGAAGTAGAAGCAGGTACTGCAAGTAATGATCACAGAAATTCAGATTCTACACTAATGGAAATCACATAAAATACACATCAAAACTCTCCTTTGGGAAATATTAAGATATGTAAATATAATAAACTTTAATTTGGTAAAAATATGCTACTTAGATTTATATGCTATCTTTGGATATGCAAATAAACTAAATAACATATACACCAACCAACATTTATTATAGAACATTTAATCAACCTTTGGGCGATTACATGATTATTCTATAATAAATTAAACATATCTATAATGTCATTCTTTAAAATTCCATAGCTTTAATTTTATCATATTATATAACTTGATCACTTTGTACTAACAAATTATATAATATGATAAAACCCCTTATATGACATCAACAAAATGAATCATAATGAAAATGTGAAGTGAACCGATTCGGCAATACCCAGGAAAGATCATGAATCAATTTCCTAGACAGTATTACTATTCCACGTAAAATCCCAGGCCATGCGGTGGGGTCACAGACGGTCCTGCTTAAGTACCGACTTTCTAGATAGAAATTACGTGCACGGTGTATTTATCACAACTTCATTAATAATTCATCTTTGCATCTGCCACAAACTTTCATACATCATCAACAAAATTGCTCTAAATAATAACTTTCGAATGACATGAAAAATTCAACAATAAAATGATATGGAATCAAAACCAGATATGATGTGCGTGCATGAGCAAATTATAATGAAGCAATGAATCAAATAAGATGTTAATTATAGCAATCTTTTACACATGGTCGAAAAGGACATTTGTGTGTTTTGGGGATCCCGCATGATTGGGGTCAAAACATTTCCACATCAAGTCCATAATGGTACCACCATTAAGGTACTGTCAACAATATGAAACCCACATTCTCAAATTATGTCAAACTTAAGTGTTGACTTGGGCCAACCTCCATTACAGTTAATGCAGACATAAACACCAAATAAATTGCACGCCTTGACACCCTTTGACGTTTCAAGAAAAATTTTGTAACATGGGCCATTGAACCAACAAAAGCAACTTACAGAAAACATCAAATTGATTTCTTGCGGACCGAAAGAATCATAAATCTCCCTCCATCAAGAATGTAGATTAAAATAAATTATTATTTATCAAACTTACTGTTCATGCATTTGGTTCTACAGTAAAGTAAATGCAGCAAATTGAGTCTTTACAGATCAAGAAGGCAAATGGCATCATACTCGATAAAGAGAATGTCAATATAAAAACAGAAAGCCAAGGCAATTATTATTGATGAACAACAAAGATTCGTACTACCACATTGGCTGTATCATTAGTGATGTTACTTATTGGCCACCTTTAATCATTTGCACCATTTCTTTTTCCTCTACGTTTCTTGAAAACCCAAAAGGAAAGGAAATTCATCAACATTTGTGGGAAGAACCGTACATGTCTAACCAATTATTTTTATTTGTAATTGTCCGATAAACTTCCTTCAAACATCCAGAAGTTTTGAATTACATTTCTATCCTAACCAGACTTTATGGTTCTAGAAGTAAATGCCCACGACAGAGGCAAATTGTATTACCGTGAACAACAAAAATTATGAAAAACATAAATTTCTAAATGGCTCTGATACCACATATAAGCGATTAAGCCTTCAGAATCTAGAAATCTATGAGCCTTCAGAATCTAGAAATCTATGTTTTTACATACACGCATTTCACAACTACAGAGGACGTTTAGCGGAAGCGTACCTTTCTCCATGGTATGTTGAGCGGAACGAAACTGCAACTTTGATGCAAGCGATCCCGAATATGAACGGAGGTTTCTCTCTACTAACCCCAACTTTAATGTTTACTTTGATGGATAAGTATAACCAAAAAATGAATGGGGTGAAGAGAGGACTTTCATCCATATTTATAGGTAACCAAAAGGCACTTCCATCATAACCTTTGGCATAGCACCCCTTTGATAAATGGACATGTCCCTTTAATGAAGAATTATGTCTATTAACTTAAAAGACATAACCCTTCTAGATAACTCTTCGTAAATAGCCAATTAGGATTTAATTATAAACCATATAACTAAATGTCACAAAGACACCACCTTACACAGAAGTCCAGACTAAGCTGACTCAACGCACAACTTACGCTAAGTGCATCCCTCTTTACTAAAAACACACCACCCTCTTGAAAGAGGACCCTCAGGTTGCATCAAACCTCTACTTCCATCATTAATTTATACAACTATGTTTGAAACTGATTTGAGCGTCGGATGCCCTGAGTCTCTAAAATTGTCTTTACTCATATGTTATTAGAAAGGCCAAGGCGAGGCATTAACGGTGTTACTAGAGAATTGGGGCAAGTAAACTTAAGATTAAAGACTAGAGAATAGGAGTAAGTAATCATTAAGCGGAAAAGGAGAGGAAGAAAAATAAAATCGGAATCATTGATCTAATTTCTCGTAGTATTTCATTGAAAAAACACACCTCACCTTTAGTGTGCGTAATTTTTTTTCCCCGCATACAACGCATGTGCATCCGGACTAAGAAGAATTAGTCCAACTTTCCGGTTTCCACTGCACAGAAATGGTAAAATGAACAAAAATGTAAAAAAGAAAGGAAAAAAGGGAGCCGAGTGCGAGGATTGAAATTTGTAAGTCGGCGGCGAATCGGAGATGGGTAAAAAGAGAGAGCGGAAGGTCGGAGCCAACACAACTGAAGCATCCGCAACCAGTGGCCGGAACATAGACGTCGGGCAGTCTCCTAAGAATCAAAGCAGCAAGCCCTCCACCATTTTCTTTCTTCTCTTGTTCATCGTATCTCCTGCCATTTCCGTCATCATATACCATAGATTTAGAACTCCTGTTAAACCGGATACTGTAACGGGACCAAATGTGCCCTACGTTTATCAGCGAGGCCTGGTTAAGACGGATGTTAACTACCATGAAATACTTGCGGTATGTTCCTTTTCTTTTTATATTTGGGTTTCGGAAAGAAAAGGTTTTTCAGAGAAAGATTGTGTACGAGCTCCTGGTTTATATCGAATTGTATTTAGAAGATAATTGAAGTATTCAGAATCGAGTTAACGGTTAATTGCTAACAAATGCAGGAGCATTTGAAGGTTTCTGAGAATATGTCAATGCGGCAGTTTGAAAACCCTGTGCTAGCCTATGTAACTCCCTGGTAATGTCAAATATGCCGCTCGACCCCCCATCCTCCAACCCCACCCCATCCCACCCCAAAAAAGTGTGTTTTCTTGGTCTATATTCATACTTGCCATTTTATTAACGATTTAGTTGCATTCTTGACGTCTAACTATCCGTATGACTTAGTTGTATTCTTGACAACCAATTGTCCGTTTTACTGTTTATACTACTGTCTTTACTTTAATATTTCAGTTGGTGGAAGATTGCGAAAATTTTACCGGATTAGAATTGGACACGCAAATGAGGAATAAGTAGTATGGAGGGAATATTTAAGTAACTAGTAATATATGAGGTTTCCTTTCCCCCCCTTCTTTTAAGTTTGTCACTTTGTCTTATTTGAGTTTGTTAAAGTAAAGATTGTGAACCCACTTTGACAATGGTATATACTCCCTCCATACCAAAAATATTATCATTTTTGATTTTTCTATCATGAGAATATTTTTGGACGAGAGGAGTAATTTTAATGCATTTTCTTTTTTCCCATCCTTCTTTCAGATGAGAAATGAAAAATAGGCAAGCTAGAAATGATACTATCTTTCGTGCTTTTATTTTGGACAAGCTGATGATTTGTGCTTGTAATTATCATTTGTTGTGGTTTTGATGTGCTTTGTCTTACAGTTGCCTTTAGTTGGCAAGATAATATTGCAATGAGAAATGGTGCAGGAATGCAAAAGGCTATGACCTGGTCAAGAAATTCCACTCTAAGCTAACACATGTATCGCCAGTGTGGTATGACTTAAAGAGGTAATGAAGTCTGCGGCCAGATGGAAGATACAGAATTTGTATATAGTTTCATACTTTTAGAGTTAATGAGTACATTTGATGAAGAATTGAAAAAGATTATCGAGACATTATGGAGAAGAAAGTTTCACTCATAACAGTTCTGGTTATGCTGTGGGATCAAAGATTTAGAAGAAAACAGTTAATAGCAGAGAAATCAAGGATTAAGATGGTTCATGGGGAATAAATAGACTTCTGCACTTCAGTGCCCCTTAATAAAAGCAGCTGCTTATTATTGGTAGGAAAGTGAAAGGCCATGGACCTATACCACTTGCAAGTCATATATTTAATATTTAACTTTTTCTTTAGGATTACTGATGCCATGTAAAATCTCAAAGGATGCAAATGTGCTGCGAACACACGCAAGCATATGGTAGTCTTGAAGTCCATATCCAAAGAGATTAGGAGAAGTTATGTGTCGAAATTGTGTGAACAAATACCTGCACATATCCCTGTCTTAATTTTTATTCTGTGTGATTGTAGCCAAGGAAGCAAACTGGTTTTGGAAGGAAGACACAACGCTGATTCAGGGTGGATCTCTGAACTAAGGACGAAAAGTGAAATTAAGGTATTTTCATATCTTAGTCCTTGAAGCAGTTTTCCCAATATGTCCTTTAGTTTATATTGACTGCAACATCGCCTCACTGGAAAACACATGGTCAATGAAAACCGTTGTGGTTTGAATATGGCGTCTACACAACGAATGTTATTATGGTGACCTCCGTTTGGTTCTTATACTCAATAAGTAAGATATGAGTGAAGCCTTATCCGCCTTTTGCTGTGGTATCTATTCAATCTAAAAGCAAAATGTCTCAGCTTATTCCTGCCAAGCGGGTTAGTTGTGAATCTTTTGTTTTCAATATGCTTTATCAAATACCTTATCTCAGTGCCCAGGTATGCTGAAGGCAAAAGGGGTCTATATTTTATTTCCTGTTAAACTTTCTTGTTTTTAGAATTCTATGAACTTCTGTAAGGTGTAGGATCATAGTCACCAGCTAACTATAACCTAGGTGAAGGTATATATTTTTGAAGAGTATTTTACTTGTCCTTTACCATATTTCCTCCTAGCAACCCTGACTCTTAAGTAGCTATTGGTTAAAATTTCGTGGTAATTCTATGCATTGCAGATATTACCAAGAGTTGTTCTGGAAGCAAATCCTGAATACTATCTAATGACAAAGAAGCAAAGGAACAAAGTAGTTGAACTCATTGTAAGAGAATGCCAGTGAGTCTGAGTTTTTTTTTTTTTTAAATATTTAAACCAAAGTTAAAGTAATCTTCTTGAGGAAAAGGGTTTCTGCTTTGATTTAGATAGAATTATGTTGACATTTTAATATTCCTTGCTTAATAAATTTGGTTTGTCTAATTTTCGTTTTTATGTATTGGAATGTGATCTTAATTGAGGTATTCTAATTTCTTAGGGAAATGAATTATGACGGCATAGTACTTGAATCTTGGTCAAGGTGGGCAACTTATGGTGTCTTGCATGATAAGAAGAGGAGGAATGTGGTAATATGCTTAGCTCTTATTTCTTTGCTTTTTCTCCTTGGAAATTACATTTGTAATAGGCATATCCGTAAGCTGGAAAAAGATACTTCACCAGCCCATTCATGTCTTTCAATTCATTAGAACTGGAGTACCTGTACATTTCTCACTCGGCTCCTCTGAAATCGAGTACCAATGAGCAGATTAATTAACTGGTCTAATTTTTGCCAACTTATATTCTAAAAATGTTTGTAAGTAGCAACTGTCATGAGCATCTGCTTACATGGACTGTTGAATTGTTATCAGCGCAAAGCAGTTTGTTTCATCACCAATAAAGATATTTTCTCCTTTTGCATGTATAGGCATTGAAACTCTTGATGCAACTTGGAGAAGCTATGCATTCCACAAGATTGGAGAGGAAAGATCAGCAAACTTTGCAGTTGGTGTATGTCATAGGCCCATCATACTCGGAAGAACGGCAGCCTCATGATTTTCAACCAGAAGATCTGAGAAGCTTGAGTAATAGTGTAGATGGTTTTTCTTTCATGACCTATGATTTCTCACTTCCTCATAATCCTGGTCCCAATGCTCCTTTGAAATGGATCCGCTCCTGCTTGAGATTTTTACTTGGTGCAAGAAATGAAGCCCCAGAATTGGCAGAAAAGATATTTGTTGGCCTAAATTTCTATGGCTATGATCATCCACTTTCAGAAGGTATGGTCTTGCTTCCATGTCAATATGTACATGTATGCATGCACTTTTCCAGATATCTGAATATAGAAACATGATTATATGGTTGCCTGTCTGACAAGAGTTTTGAGTGCTTTTCCTGTTATACTTGTGTTAGATAGTCGACTTTTTTGTGCTTAATTTCAGCAGTTTTGTTTATTCATTTTTCATTGGAGGCGCTATAAGTATCCTTGTTATATAGGTCGCTAAAATTACAAAATTTTTGTGCCTAATATTATCTTCTGTTATTCATATGTATTGCAAATTTCAGAATTTGGCGGAGGACCAATTTTAGGTGGGGAGTATTTGTCCTTGTTGGAGCAGCACAAGCCTGTACTTCACTGGGAAAAGAACAGTTCCGAGCACTTCTTTACATATCTTGACAAAAAGGGCATTAAGCATGCGGTATTCTACCCATCATTGATGTCAATTGCAAAGCGGCTCAAGGAAGCCCACTCATGGGGTGCCGGGATCTCAATTTGGGAGATTGGCCAAGGACTGGATTATTTTTTTGATGTTTTATGACTTCTATTAGCTGCTGTTAGATTTGTCAGCCATTCCCGGATAAACTTCAGGTACTTGTTTATTATGTCCTGCATAGTTTTGTAAGGCCTATAACAGAGGCAATGCGTCCAAAACATTTTTATAGTTTCTTGTTGCTTCATTGATTTATACTTCGTACAACATGATGCATGCATCATGCAGTTGCTTCGCATCGTTCATAGTTATCGTTAGATCCAGGAAGGAAAATTTGTTGTGTTTATTGTGGGTGCTGGCGTTTGGAACGCCCATCCTTCATGCAGTTGATCTTACACAGTGGATTTGCAGTTATAGTTGAAGTACTTGGCCTTTGTTCATCTACTTAGTTGTAGGATTTTATTCTTAGTCTACTATATAGTCAGTAAGATTTTTCTATTTCTCTAAAATGGAAATTTTTTTTAAAAAAAAAGACCTTGGAGCAACTGTTAAGGTTGCTGTTTTGTGAATTTGAGGTCACGGGTTCGAGCTGTGGAAACAGCTTCTTGCACAAAGTGTAGGGTAAGACTGTATTTATCAAATTACGAAACGATCTAGCCTCTCTCTGAACCCTGTGTAACCGCCGGAGCCTAGTACACCGGAAACATATGAAAAAAAAGTTGGATACTTAGTTTTGGCAGATAACCGCTAGAAGCAACATAAGTAATTCTTTCCATTTTCATTACTAATGACATACAACTTATAATGATAACTAGACCAGTAAGTATAACTGAGGCCTCATTTACATAAACAGGGGTGCTTCTCTCTCTGTTATATATTTAAATGACGAACGATGATGTAGGTATAAGCATGAGACAAATGTTTTTAACTTTTGTTTAGGTGATTCAAACGCTAATTTAGATTAACTGAAACATAATTATTCATTTAAATCTTCCAACTTAAAATTTCAAAATCTTAACCTCTTCAAACTAAATGGAGAATTTAACTTGTCACCATCCTTCTATTTGCTTGTCCTGAAGCTCAGAATAAACTAGCTAGTTTCATGCTATTAAGTGCAACTCCTTTATCGTCAATCCAGTTCAAATGGTTCGAGTCCGTTTGCTCTTAATGCCTGACCAAACCTACTACAGCAGAAGTCAATCCGAAACCTACATTCATATGCCAACGTCACATCATGCCCCAACTTAGCTTCCCTTTACAGTTAACTTATATATGTCAATAATATTCAGTGCAGCACAAAATATATCGCAATTTCATTAATCTTTATAGCCTTGTTACAGCGTCAAACCATGGGTTCAAAACTATCAAATGATGTTTAATCATATTACATCATACAATATCCAGGAGTTATTAGGCCACGGGCTTATAATGCCGTAATGGCAGTACAAAGGTTTCCAAAAATATATGTTTTCCAAAGCTTCAACTATGGGACTATGCCAAGTACAAATGTCACTTGGCATTTGTACTCCTATACTTATAATAATCTCAATTCTTAAGGACTACCTGAACCTCCTTCCACAAAATGAATAACAATCAATCCAGCTTAGCTAATTTACAAGAATACCCCCTGACGACCGACCCAAATTAACCGGACTAAACCTCCAGCCTTCATTTTGCACTTCTTCCCTTGCTGGCTGTATGTCCCAATCTGCACTGCATCATTATGCCCAAGTTTAAGAGTAATAGTGAATTGTCTCATCAAAACGGATTTTTCTAAGAACCAAAAAGGTAACCAGTGTCCCAGATTTATACTTCAGGAAGATGTATAATAAAAATTGGATACTCTTTAGTTACTGGCGCGACATGTTTTTGTCAATAACTTCCTTGAGTTTCATCCCCAGGGCATAAGCTAAAGGTGGAGGAACATCATTTCCAATCTGCCTATGTTCGCTTAAACTGTTACCAGCAAACTTGCTCGTATATAAGACAACATATAATTCAAAAGATAAGCCTGACTGTCATTTTTTTTTTGTTTTTTCTTTTTTAAAACATGAAATTTGGGCCCTGAAAATGACAATGTTTGATCTGATCCCATATTATGCACGCTGGGTAGAAATCTGATCCCAAGCTCAGAAGCCTATGTAGTAGAAATCCCATCAACCTCAGAAGTCCCAGAACCACTTGATGCATCAAAACTATATCCTGATCCATCATCATTTATCATCACCCCTGATCTAAAAATGGTGACATCTATATCATCACATGGTTCCATAGGCAGTAGCTCTAAGCCTCGAGTCTGAGTTGTAGAGTGCCAAATTATGAAGCACATGTCTTGGTAAGTCTATCAATGTAACATGACATAGATCCACTATCAAATATAACATATTCATCTGTTTCTTGGTTACCAGTCTTGTAAGATGCTGGCAATGGATAATGATTGGCAATCTTATCCTCATTATTTTTATATGTAATATCTATTGGAAAGACAGCTGGAATGCTTGTTCTTCTTCTGTTGCATACCTCGCCACTGCTCTTCCTCATTCAGGAGTTTGGCTGGCTTAAGGTCTTCATTCTCTTCAGCTGGCAAGCTATATGAATCAGATTCATTTTCTGAGAATCCTGGACTTCCAGGTTCTGAAGCTATTTTCAGAGCTCCAGCAGAGCTTATATCTTGTGTTTCTAAAATTAGCTGCTTGCCACATTCATCTTTGAGGGCAATCAGAACAGGCAGCTCACTGAATGGTGGCTGATCCAATCCTTGAAGCTGCTTGTAGATGAATTCCCCTTGAGCAATAATAAAATGTCCGATGGAAGCTCCATTGGGAAAGCACTTCATGCCTCTCATGGCACGGACAACTCCTGCAAGCAACTAATCAAGACCTAAGTCATGATTCCCACCAGATGATTTTGACAATTTTTTGTAGACCACAATGCATTCACTAGCCTTGGAAATAACTTACTGCAATTCTCTTTATAGATATTCAGAGGCTTAAGGCAATCGTAATCAGCAATTTCAGTGGATATCCATACAACTGGGGACCCCTCTTCATATCCAGCGATAACCCATTCTTCGATTCGACCAAAGCTTTCACATCAAACTCCTTAATCATATTCCGTGCCAACAGTACCTTCAAGAGGTAAGATAAGACCAGTTATGTAAACATTATCGGCTTCCAACATTTCAAATGGCTGAGGTACTCCATCCGAACTGTGGAAGACATAATCTGAAACTTCTCCTTAAAAGAATGACGATCATCTCCTCGTATTTCCTTTGCAGTTCAAAAAAAAAAAAAAAAAAAAAAGAAAAAAAAGCTGCGCTTAGCTGTAGAGCTTAATATGATTTGAACTGCTTCTCTGAACAGATGCGAATAGCTGAAGAGCTTCATCTGATTGAACTGCTTATCTAAAAGCCTATAAAAGGACCCATGATGGTCATTACTTCACACACCACATTCTCTCTTCCTTTTCTACGAGACCATTTTTTCCTCTACATTTTGTATGCACTCTAAATGTGTCTAGACTATCCGGTTTGAAAAGAATCAAGGCGCTTTCAAAGTTCGTTGAAGTTCATTCACACCCAAATGACACTCAATATTCATCTTGATCTTGTACCACAAGATATTTTATCTTTTCCTTTTAACCCTTTCGTGATAAACCTTTTTTTTTTCTTTTTCCCATTTTCCTTTAATGATGAAAATATCACAATTTACGTAAGAATTTGTACGAACAGGGATCAACTGAAGTACATCGCAATAAAAGTTGTACTTTTTGGTCGAATATAAAGTACATTGTCGATTGTAAAGGAAAAACTCGGAAGATACATTGGCGGAATATACTCGATCTACTGAATATACAAAATATTCAATATAAACTACATTGTCGATTCCAAGAAAAAACTCAAATCTATATCAATGGTGGCAAGCACAAGTCCTGCCAACCAGCATTCTTATATTGAATATTTTGTATTTATCTTATATATTTTTTCAGTGCAGCATATCAAAGTATAGTAAAACATGTATATATATATATGTATATGTATATATATGTAATATCAGGATATCTATTTACGGAACACAGTTTTTGGACAAGCACATTGCCGTCTATCTTGCAAAACCTTCCAAAACGGTGCCGTAAGTCACTGAAAAGTATAAAAGCGTCCCAGGGAAATTTACAGCCATAGAATAACGAAGACAAATGAACATTGGTTGATCCACAGAAGTACATGATCATAAAACCTTGACCTTCCGATCCTCACTTTCCATGTCTCACTCTCCAAGTGGTAGCTGTATTTTGATCCTTTCCCTCTTCCACCACCATCATCGTGCTCTCCTAACTCTGAGCTCGAAAGCCCATGAGTCGAATGAGAATGAAGCCCCTAATGCCAAACTCTTGAGTTAAGTCTTCCGGTGCTCACAAACTATAAAGTTTTTAGCTTTATCCACAAAAGAGTGAAGAATCTTTCCGGGCTCTTGTTGAATTACTCCATGGAAGCCATAAATGCAGTTGGGTTGACACCATTATCAGTTCTTTCTGAAAGAAGAGCTGATAATAGAAAAAGGGTAGCTTGCCATTCAATTTCCCAGCTCAAGAATTGCCCTAATCTTCCTTATTTTGGATTTAACAGAGGCAGTATAACAGATAGTCTGCCCAGAAGCATTCAAGGTGGAATAGTGTTGTTATCTTCTTTTTTAACCTCTGGATTAGCTCAGGCATTAACATATGAGGAAGCATTGCAGCAATCAGTGGAGACCCCTACCATTGATTTTGATGCAAGTGGATTTCTTGATAGTTTTACCAATTTTGTTGTGGAGAATCCTCTTGTTATTGGAGAGGGTGCAGCTGTTTTGGCTGTTCCACTTGTTGTGTCTCAGTTGTTTGGTAAGTCGAAGCCATGGGGTGTTGAGTCTGCCAAGTCTGCATATGCAAAATTGGGTGATGTTTCAGGTGCTCAGTTGCTGGATATAAGATCATCTGCAGAAATAAGGCAGATGGGTAGTCCGGACATCAAAAGTTTGAAGAAAAAAGGCAGTGAATGTGCCGTATAATGGTGAAGATAAGGTGGGGTTCTTAAAGAAGCTATCTTCAAGGTTCAAGGAGCCAGAAAATACCACATTGTTCATCCTGGACAAGTAAGATTATAGATTGCATCTTGTTTATTATCTATTTTGTAGGATGACTAACTTTTCGGCTTAAAATTATCTATTGTGCAATAGGTAGTGTCTTCTGTTTTTTCTTGGCATTTTCCCCTTCTACTTGGTAAGAGCACAATTTACAACTTTAGTTGGTTATTGTGCTCACTATCCAAGTCAGAGTTTTAGATTTTAGGTACTAGTGTTAAACTGGAAGCCGCAAGTTGGTGCATTCATTGGGAACAACTTGATCCTCTGTAAAGAAGTTGTTTGGTATTGAGTGTTATTATTACTTCGGCTCCTTGTAGCTTTTTTGTCATTATGTCAATGAAGTATGAGTGGAAACAATGTGAGAAGGCATGTTAATTATGGTGTTAGTCTCCATCAAAAGTTCATTCCTTCAATGGGATCTTATGAGAACTGAGACAACTGTGTTAATATACATAGTTTGATTACTAAACCTCAGACGATGAGAAAAATCACGAGAATAGTGATGGTTTTACAATTTGGGCAAGTTTATAAGTGCATTCTTTATCACCATAATTTTGATGATACACTTTGATCGGGCCTTGATGGCATCGTGCTTACCGCTGAAGCATCTCCGTGTGAATCTTCTATTTTATCAGATTAACCAAAAGGAAAGATAAAAAAAGAATAAAGATGTTGCAGAATTCCATAATATCATGAGGTGAATCATGAAGCTAATGAAGCATCTCTTGCTCTTCAGTTA
>AP025070.1:5590768-5660006 GCA_036186865.1 Eustoma russellianum
GAGGAGTTGAAAACATACTTCTTCTAATGCAGGAAGGTTCAGTTGCTGCTTCACTGGGTCTTGGCCTTGCTGCTGCTACTGGGTTAGGTTTATTGGCGTTCACAGAGGTTAGGGGAATACATATCTTGATTATCAGCTGATGCACATCGTATACTGGAAAAGCCACTGCCAACCTTTTGGTGCTTTTTTAGGTGGAGACCATACTGCAAGTTCTAGGTTCAGCTGCATTAGTTCAATTAATCAGCAAGAAATTCCTTTTTGCGGAGGTTTGTATAGCTCATCCATGATTCTGCAATTATTTTGAGAGAGCTATGTCCATCAATTGGAGCAAGGGTGACAACAAAGCTCCCTCTGTCATTGTGAATTTGTGATTTGTACTTGTTCTCATTCTTGTGGAGTTTTTTCTTTAACTCTGACAGGATAGGAACAAAACTCTTGCAGAGGTTAATGAGTTTTGACTTCAAAAATTGCTCCTAAAGAACTTGTGGATGATATAAAGGTGTGTTGCATACTTTAATCACGGAGTTATCCTCTATCTATCTCGGTTTAAAAGCTTGTGGTGTGGTTAACTTTCTGAAAGCTGAGTTATGCATTTGTTTGCGTAAATTTTGTTCCTTGATGACATGTTTGTTTTCTGTAGTAGTACACTAGAGTGATTTTTACTGATCTTTCACTTTAGTTACTGTAATTCCTGGATATATTTCAGCAAATTGGCACTGCTCTTTTACCATCTCCTGTTACTAGCAAGGCTCTACCTTCACCTACAGAGGCAAGTCCTGATACGTCCGTACCTGAAACAGTGGCGCAGGCAAAAGATGCACCACCAAAAGTAGAAGCGGTCACACCTCCAACTCCTGAGGTCAACTCAGTTACTAAAGCAGAAGTAGAAAAAGAATCTTTACCAGTAACTCCAAGATCACTCTCACCTTATCCTAACGTAAGTGCCCTTCTTGTTAAGATGTAAAATGTATAAATTGCTATTCTCTTTACCAGCTTACGGTTTTAGATGAGATGGTAATTTAACATAGTATCAGAGCAATATGAGGTTTTCACTTCGATTCCTCTCCCCATTTCTTGAAGAAGTTAATACTACTACTACTCTACTCCGTTATTACCTACCTATTGCTACTGCTGTTACTACTATTGTACACGTGAAGGGGCGTGTCAAGATATACAACAACAACATTACCTCATTGGCGTAGATGCTCCCGCTTATGGCGGGGTAGGGGGGTCGGATGTACGCAACCATACCCATGTGTTAGAAACATACAGAATTTGTTTTCCGATGACCTATAATGAGTGTCAAACTGTGTTAAGATATAAATGTATAAATTGCTATTTTCTCTACCATCTTAAGCTTTTAGATGAGACGGTTACTTCTCATATTTATAGATAATGAAAACATGGCGTGCCATTAGTGTAAATCAATTCAATTTTCCATCTGAGCATGTATAGTTAAATTGTGATCAAAGATCCATCTAGTGTTGCGAATGGAAAGATCTCAGTCTGAAGCTGTCTAGGCATTTTCCACCTCAGAATAATAAAATTTCCACTTAGACATTTCTTTGCTGATGTGCTTGGACGAGATTTAGTTAAGCTGATTCCATCTCACATTTGTGCCGTCTCTCCATTTTTCTTGACTGCAGTATCCAGATCTGAGGCCCCCATCTTCCCCTATGCCTTCACAGCCATAAGAAGAATGTTCAGACTTCAGACATTTGAACTACACGTAATGGTCAGGAATCAGCCGCTTGACAACTCTGCAGACTGGTATCGACTTGCTTTGCAGAAACAGGATTCTTGGTGTTATCCTTTTGGAAGTTGCATATTCTGTGCGGCGTTTTTGGTTTAGTTCATATTCTTTGTATGTCTTGATATCAGGTATTACATTACATGAGAATGTTTCAAAATCTTGGTTATATGGTCATATTGGAGATGATATTTGAGAGAAATCGACAGGTTGGATATGTATGACCAGATACAAGGACAGTTCTTGAATATGTAGTGATACTAATAACTTTTCTTGGTATCTCCCAAGGCATTCTTGATGCGTGCTTAAGGAATCACAAGCTTCCAAAAGACCCATTAATGATACAAAATTTAATGGCTCAAAAAAAGTCACAAAGAATAATGAAAAATACGAAAAATATGATGAATGAATATAATACGAAAAATCTTGTTAGACCCCTCATATGAGAGCAGTTTCGCAACGAATTTTGTTAGACCCGTTATTTATCCACACTACGCAACTCTTGTTTGATCAAGAACCTTTTTGCTAAGAATTTTGATTGACCATTTGAAAGCTTCTTGAACAATCTAGGAATGAGTTTAAACAACAATTTCCGTTCACATAATTGATTGAATTCATCAGATGTAGCTTGAGTTGACAAAATCCGAAAACTCATAAGAGCAAAATGCTCAAATTTCTTAAATTTTGTTGATAAAAGGGATTATCAAAACAATGTACAAGTGGGCCTATTTATAAGCTCCAAAATTCCTAAAACTTAGCAACAAAAAAGAGTCATATCTGATTTTCTTTATAAAATAACTTAAAATAATAAATTAAAGAAAAAAAAAGAAGTGGCAGCATCTAAAATCAGTCCGATATATGTTTGAATAGGGGTGTCAATCAGGTCGTGTATCGTGTTTCGTGTATCGTGTTTTTCGGGTTTCGTGTATCAAAGCGTCATACCCATACCTTACCCGTTTGCTTAGCGTGTATGGATCTAGATACCCAAACCTGTACATGTCAGGTTTCGTGTCGTGTATCGGGTATACCCACGAACTTGACAAGTACAAATATTTCAAGTCATGTACATGTCATTTCATGTACTTTTCAGGTATTTTCAGGTTTCGTGTATTTTTAGGTTTCATGTACTTAAACGACTATTGATACAATGTATGAAACAACAATAAGTACACAACCAAATGTTAAATATTAAAATGAGTGATGTTATGCCCCGCACCCTCCGTAGGGTAATTAAAAGACGAAGAAGAATTTTCGGGAATTAATGGCGGTCAACGAGAATTAAGTTAGGCATTAATATGAGGATTAATTAGAAATTAATGATGGAATTAATATTAGAAATTAATTATGTTTAATTAAGAATTAAATAATTAAGTTTATCCTTTAAGATAAATAGATAATAGTATAATTTAGAAACACCAAACCTTACCCTGGCCATATAAAAACCTGACTAAAGTCAGTTTTCTCATTACGCAGAGAAAACTGACGCAGTCTCCCTCTCCAGAAACGTTTCACCCTGCAGCCCTAGGAGGAAGGATCTCTCAGGAACCAATCCGTAGTTCATTCGTTTCTCAATCCGTCTTCGAGTAATCAAAGGCAAGTAATCTGTTTATAAGTTCCTACGCTTTGTGAAAAGAAAATGGCCTATTTTGTTATCAAATTGGATCACCATGCAGTAGTTTCATTACGTGAATCTATGTGTATGCTTTATGTGTTTTGGATATGAGGTTTGGCCACTGTATATGAAAATCGTCCGTTGCTGTTGTGGATTATTTGAAATCTTGCAAATCCCAATCCCTTGAACCCTCTCTTTTTGCTGCTATTTTTGGTTGAGGGGAGAAGAGAAAGAAAGGTGGGATTTTTGGGTTGTTTTAGTGGATGAACTGAGTGTTAGGCTTGAATCTGTGATTGGTAATTGTGTGGCGATTAATTTGTAGTTTAAGCATGAGATTATAGCAGGGTTTAGGCTTGGATTGATTGGGATGAAGTTTGGGATCAATTGGAGTTATGGTTTTGTAGTTTCTGCGGAAATCGCAAAGTTTCTGTGCTGGAATCGTGGACATCGATCGATCGATGTGAGGGGATGAAGTACATAGATCGATCGATGTGAGGGGATGAAGTACATAGATCGATCGATGTGAGGGTATGATGTCCTCTGATGGACATCGATCGATCGATGTGAGGGGATGAAGTCACTTCGATCGATCGATGTAGGAAGGGCTGAGAGATCGATGTCCTCTGATGGACATCGATCGATCGATGTGAGGGTATGAAGTACATAGATCGATCGATGTGAGGGGATGATGTCCACCAGTTTTGTGGAAAAATAGAGAAAGAAAGAGGGAAGCTCGGGGAATCTTTGGGTGACCTTAGAGGCTTCTTAAGACCTGATTAAAGGTAGTCTAAGTCTTGGGAACATGACCTAGGATGGTGAATCAACTTGGTGACTTCGATGAGTTCTCGAATCGAGTTTCGATGTGAATGACTTAGGTGGGTTAGGAAATGAACGTACGAGGCATTATAGAGTCAACGAAAGAAAGACGAGACACTTGCAGTAGGTTGTGAACCTTAAGATCAAGGCTAAGTGTTGACGAGTTAGTTGAAGCCTAAGCTTTGATGTGTAAGTGAGTGAACTCTTGTGTGTGTTGCTTGTACTTGCGCATGTGATTATGTACTGCATACGTGAATGTGAAATGTGAATGTACAAGGAGTCTGCATCATGGCACGTGCATTGCATAAGGTTTTGAAAAAGAGATGTGCTTCGGCACAGATTTGCGAAGGTGAAATGCAATGTTAACCAGGATGGAAATTTAAGCCGGGGTGCATTGCAGGACACAAAAGGCTGTAACGTTAACCGGGATGGAAATATAAGCCGGGGTGCGTTACAGGGTATAAAGTCCTCTACAATGTTAATCGGGATGGAAATTTAAGCCGAGGTGCATTGTAGAGTTTTACGAGAGCTGTGATGTTAATCGGGATGGAAATATAAGCCGAGGTGCATCACAGAGCATACGAGCTTGTAACGTTAACCGGGATGGAAATATAAGCCGGGGTGCGTTACAAGGTAATGAGTTAGGAACCGGACATTGTGACATGCATTGCATTGATTTGAAAAGAAAAGGTTCATGCATACGTGATTGTGTAGCGTAGTGCATATTTTGACATGCATCACGAGAGTCGTTGTGGAATGAATGCTCATGTTATATGATCGTTATGGATTTGTTAATTGCGTTTCGAATTTTTGTACTTGCTATTACGTGACTCATTTCTATATTTGGAAGTTTACAAGACATGTGCCCCACAATTCCCTTGAATTACCTATTACTCATGTCTTGCCATGTGTTGATCCCGTATGTCTTATAAGCGGGTTACTTGCTAGCGTTTTTCGCTAAGGGTACTGCCTTTGTGTTACAGGAGAACCCGAGTACGATATGATCTTTATTGAGGATGACGGCGAGTGGGCTGAATGGGATACATAGAGACGAGTTGGGAGCTAGATGAGACAGTTATTATTGATTTCAGTTCTCTCCTACTCTTGAGGATTAATCCGTGATTACTGTGGTTACCCTTAGAGATGTTGCTATCACTTGATGTATTGAGTTGATGGTGGAGATTTATTAGATACATGTTTCCGCACTTATTTCTCTTACGTCATTGATGATGTGTAAACGAGAGATGAGACGTCTTGTAGTCTTCTCAGTAATCTACGACGGGTGTACCGGTTCGGATTCCGCTGTCCGGGTCGGGGCGCTACAGGTGGTATCAGAGCCTAGGCTTCAGATCTACCTCGGAGACCTAGGTTATGTCATATAGAGTCTTAAGCTATGATTTCGACTTTAAGTTGATCCATAGGTCTAAGTATATGATCTTAGACATAAGTTTGATTGGGCCGGGTGTGTGCGAGCGCGATAAGAATTTACTTAATCAGCTTTGTTACTCTTTTAGTTTACGAGTTCCGTCCTGTACAACGTAATGGGCTTTCAGGATTCTCCTTGGAATTACTGAATGCTAATAAGCGTTGATCGTACAGACAAATACCTCCCAGAAGAGAAAACCAGGGAAATGGTGGCAATGGAAATGAGGACCCACAGCCACCACAAATGGTAATGACTCAAGCTCTAATGGATGCCATAACGGTGATTGTGCAAAGTGTTGCTCAACAACATCAGCAGCCACATGCCCCCACCAACGCACTCGGACTTGTCTACAAGTGGATGCGAAGGAGTGGTGGCGTAGCAAAACTGACACCGTCGATCACTTGGATCAAACTTTAGAATGAGTTCAAGAGGTATTTCGTGCCGATAGTATGATCTTCAGAGCATGACTTTGGATGCATGGCAGAAATGTAGAATTAGGCCATGATACTAGAAAATAAGTTACGATTTTGGCCTCTAAGTCACAATGTTAGACACAGGTGGTGATTTGAACATAAGGCGATGATCATGAACATAGGTACTGATCTCGGTTATAAGCGATGATTTTGAACATAAGTCACGATCTTAGACTTAAGTAACGATCTTGATTACGAGTTTAGGCATAAGTACGAAATTAGTAATAAGTGTTGATTTTGTACAAATTATGATTTGGAAATAAGACGCGATCTTAGAAGTAAGAATGATGATGCTAAGAACGATCCTAGAGATAAGTTATGATCCTAAACTATAGGGGGCCAACGGTTTTGGACGCATGTACATCTAAGATACCCCATACAATTCTCCCTTATCTAAGGATGATCACAACTCTCTAAGCAGTGATCTTAGTAACCCTAGTTGAACATTATATAATTGATTCGAATGAATTACGATGTTAATCAGAATATCCTAGTACAAACATTAGGTCAATATTACTGAGTCAAGCAGTAACTCGGGCTGCCTTACCATAACTACAACATAGTACCTGGCGCCACTAGGGTAAATTAGAGAAGGTCCATATTCTTACCTGGACGGTAACACCAGAGTAGGCTTAGGACTAAATTGGGACTATAGTTACTAAGATATGAATTGTAATACTGGAGTAAATACTAAGAGATGATCTATAGTAGCATGATATAAATTAAACAACGATTTATAAGCATTATGATCAGCAGAGTTAGTGAAAGATATTGCTAACGAAGTTGATAGTTACAATTAAGATGCCAAATTCAGAATTACCAAAATAGGTCGATCATATTAGTCTTATTAGCGATATTGATCGGTAGCAACATACTAGAACCTACTATATTATACACCTTGGAACGATAAAGTGTCACAAAATCTTTAGCTAAGTGATGAACCCCTAGAAACATAGAGTTACTTGGCTTGAGTCGAGTAGGCTTGAAATTGCAAGGAAGCAAGCATGAACAAGTAATAATTGTTGTTCAGGTGAGATTAACTGAATTAGAATTAGCGGTTAAAATAACCCAGTAAGAAGTGCGATGGATTAGTGTGGTGCACAGAAGTACGGTAAATGAGAATACCTTAAGACGAATAATATTGAGTTGCCATGCTAGGATTGGACAGTCTCAGCTAAAGATGTTAGCATGAATAGAAGAACATTAGACCTATAAGTTACGGTACTTAGGTAGAATTATCCTTGACCGTAAGAGTGGATTATGGAAAGTATACGAAGCATGGACAAATATTTTTCAAGCGGTTAAATATTTACACATAAGCACGTACTCCAAGATATACCCTATATTTCAAAGATTTTTTTGTAATTTTTCTAAGTATTTTAACTAGTGTGCTTATTTATATAGTCTGCTAACTTAACAATGCTATATTTTCTTCTATATTCGTATTTCAACCTGATGGAATTTCAACTACTATTGACAAACTCTGAAATATAGATACATTTCAAAATGTTGATGATTTGAAGAGCAATATGTCTATATATTTCTTAAATTATTTCACGAATTTTCGTTTAGCTAAGTTTATTTTGTTAAAATAATTTGAGTTGTCGACTATTGATATTGCAAGTCTTTCATTTTTGGAATTATCAACCGCTTGCCATGAAGTTACCTAATTTTGCGAAACAAAAAGTAGTTTCAAAACATACATTTTTTGAGAAAGAGATATACCATTTCCAAATTGTTTTATAAAACTTTACGTCGTTGAGTTTCAAATGGTTTTAAGGCGGTCTTACCTATAACACTTTTGTGAGTAGTTTATACCCATATTTTTTTCCCTTGTTTGAGACACTCTTGCGAACAAGTTAGTCTTTCCTTTTATAAGAGGTCACGCAAAACACCACCTGCGAAAACGATTCTATAATACATTAGCTCTCGTGTTTACAAAAAAAAAATTAATTAATTAGGGATACTGTATAAATAATTTAAAGCCACTCAAGCTATATGTTGAAGCATGTCCATACATATAATTCGTATACTAGGCTTATGACGGTATCCCTGAAAAAAAAAAAATTTAAGAGCATGATCATAGAGCTAGTTGGTAAGTATATAAGAATTGCTTTTGAAGTCCTAGTGGTGTAAGGAGGGGTAACGGTTACCATATTGGCATACACAAAAGATGTTAGTATGGTCGAGTATCTAAGTGATAAAGATATGTGATAAGTTTATGGATCTGGTACTGTAGTCTGCAGTAAGTTAGGTGGTACACGTCAAGAGGTATAAGTGGAAGTTTGTAAACACTCATTATCAAGGACTAAGTAAGGATTGAATCTCATAAGGACTAGAACGCCTTGAGAGATGTTAGTATTGACTAAATTAAATCGTACTAGAGTACAACGTATTTCGAAAAATACATATGACCTTAGGGATGAGTCTTGTGAGCAAGGCGTTAAGTTAAGGATTGTAATATACTTAAGAACAGATTTTAGAGGGTTGGTCAGGATGGCAACTATAAGTTCGATATAGACCGACGATTAAGTCATGAAGCGTGTACATTGACGTTACACTTAAGGTTGATTCGAGGACTATATAATAATAGGTTACGATCTATCAGGCGGAGGACAATGGATTTAAAGAGTACATTGTGTGCTTACACACTGAATGATTTGAGAACTTAGTCCTGTACCGAGGAACTGAAATGGGTACCATATCGGAATACGCAATGGATACTAATTTCGGTCATGACCAAAGTAAATAGTTTAGGAATGGGCTATACTAAGCTATTAATTTCGTAACGCACAAGTTTCGAGGACGAAACTTTTTGTAAGGGAGGTGGAATGTTATGCCCCGCACCCTCCGTAGGGTAATTAAAAGACGAAGAAGAATTTTCGGGAATTAATGGCGGTCAACGAGAATTAAGTTAGGCATTAATATGAGGATTAATTAGAAATTAATGATGGAATTAATATTAGAAATTAATTATGTTTAATTAAGAATTAAATAATTAAGTTTATCCTTTAAGATAAATAGATAATAGTATAATTTAGAAACACCAAACCTTACCCTGGCCATATAAAAACCTGACTAACGTCAGTTTTCTCATTACGCAGAGAAAACTGACGCAGTCTCCCTCTCCAGAAACGTTTCACCCTGCAGCCCTAGGAGGAAGGATCTCTCAGGAACCAATCCGTAGTTCATTCGTTTCTCAATCCGTCTTCGAGTAATCAAAGGCAAGTAATCTGTTTATAAGTTCCTACGCTTTGTGAAAAGAAAAATGGCCTATTTTGTTATCAAATTGGATCACCATGCAGTAGTTTCATTACGTGAATCTATGTGTATGCTTTATGTGTTTTGGATATGAGGTTTGGCCACTGTATATGAAAATCGTCCGTTGCTGTTGTGGATTATTTGAAATCTTGCAAATCCCAATCCCTTGAACCCTCTCTTTTTGCTGCTATTTTTGGTTGAGGGGAGAAGAGAAAGAAAGGTGGGATTTTTGGGTTGTTTTAGTGGATGAACTGAGTGTTAGGCTTGAATCTGTGATTGGTAATTGTGTGGCGATTAATTTGTAGTTTAAGCATGAGATTATAGCAGGGTTTAGGCTTGGATTGATTGGGATGAAGTTTGGGATCAATTGGAGTTATGGTTTTGTAGTTTCTGCGGAAATCGCAAAGTTTCTGTGCTGGAATCGTGGACATCGATCGATCGATGTGAGGGGATGAAGTACATAGATCGATCGATGTGAGGGGATGAAGTACATAGATCGATCGATGTGAGGGTATGATGTCCTCTGATGGACATCGATCGATCGATGTGAGGGGATGAAGTCACTTCGATCGATCGATGTAGGAAGGGCTGAGAGATCGATGTCCTCTGATGGACATCGATCGATCGATGTGAGGGTATGAAGTACATAGATCGATCGATGTGAGGGGATGATGTCCACCAGTTTTGTGGAAAAATAGAGAAAGAAAGAGGGAAGCTCGGGGAATCTTTGGGTGACCTTAGAGGCTTCTTAAGACCTGATTAAAGGTAGTCTAAGTCTTGGGAACATGACCTAGGATGGTGAATCAACTTGGTGACTTCGATGAGTTCTCGAATCGAGTTTCGATGTGAATGACTTAGGTGGGTTAGGAAATGAACGTACGAGGCATTATAGAGTCAACGAAAGAAAGACGAGACACTTGCAGTAGGTTGTGAACCTTAAGATCAAGGCTAAGTGTTGACGAGTTAGTTGAAGCCTAAGCTTTGATGTGTAAGTGAGTGAACTCTTGTGTGTGTTGCTTGTACTTGCGCATGTGATTATGTACTGCATACGTGAATGTGAAATGTGAATGTACAAGGAGTCTGCATCATGGCACGTGCATTGCATAAGGTTTTGAAAAAGAGATGTGCTTCGGCACAGATTTGCGAAGGTGAAATGCAATGTTAACCGGGATGGAAATTTAAGCCGGGGTGCATTGCAGGACACAAAAGGCTGTAACGTTAACCGGGATGGAAATATAAGCCGGGGTGCGTTACAGGGTATAAAGTCCTCTACAATGTTAATCGGGATGGAAATTTAAGCCGAGGTGCATTGTAGAGTTTTACGAGAGCTGTGATGTTAATCGGGATGGAAATATAAGCCGAGGTGCATCACAGAGCATACGAGCTTGTAACGTTAACCGGGATGGAAATATAAGCCGGGGTGCGTTACAAGGTAATGAGTTAGGAACCGGACATTGTGACATGCATTGCATTGATTTGAAAAGAAAAGGTTCATGCATACGTGATTGTGTAGCGTAGTGCATATTTTGACATGCATCACGAGAGTCGTTGTGGAATGAATGCTCATGTTATATGATCGTTATGGATTTGTTAATTGCGTTTCGAATTTTTGTACTTGCTATTACGTGACTCATTTCTATATTTGGAAGTTTACAAGACATGTGCCCCACAATTCCCTTGAATTACCTATTACTCATGTCTTGCCATGTGTTGATCCCGTATGTCTTATAAGCGGGTTACTTGCTAGCGTTTTTCGCTAAGGGTACTGCCTTTGTGTTACAGGAGAACCCGAGTACGATATGATCTTTATTGAGGATGACGGCGAGTGGGCTGAATGGGATACATAGAGACGAGTTGGGAGCTAGATGAGACAGTTATTATTGATTTCAGTTCTCTCCTACTCTTGAGGATTAATCCGTGATTACTGTGGTTACCCTTAGAGATGTTGCTATCACTTGATGTATTGAGTTGATGGTGGAGATTTATTAGATACATGTTTCCGCACTTATTTCTCTTACGTCATTGATGATGTGTAAACGAGAGATGAGACGTCTTGTAGTCTTCTCAGTAATCTACGACGGGTGTACCGGTTCGGATTCCGCTGTCCGGGTCGGGGCGCTACAAGTGAGGTCCTCTAAATTCAAATCACTTGACTCTGCAATAATAGATTAAATAAATGAGATTTGGGAATGGAGGAAGGAGGAACTGAACAGGGTTACTTAGTAGCGCGGTAGTCTTTTTTTGAAAAAATTTATTTTTTATTTTATTAATTATAAATTTTATTTAAAATACATTTTTTTAAATTTCGTGTATAAACGGGTATAAACGGGTACGCACGAGTATACCCAGACACGACCCGCTATTGGCGGGTATCTTTCAGGTCTTACCCGATTTGTACACGAAACCCGCCAAGGTTGTACCCATACCCGCGAAAATTCAGGTTCGGGTCGTGTTTCGTGTCGTGTCTGAAATTGTCACCCCTATGTTTGAATCTCCTTGGCTTTTGCACGTGTGAATGGAATTCCATCATGATAAATTTGGGTATCAGGTCCATCAAATATCTCCTCGGTAGCATTGGTTGGACGCAATTCATCTCTTTTAGGATCATGACAATGTTCTTCGAATCTAAATCTGCACTAGAATAAGAGAATTTAGCCATGACTACGCTTCAAACATTAAAAAAAAACATCAAGCTAATTTACTCAAATGAAGCTAGTTTACTTATAACCTCACCCAGATTAAATATGAATATCATAAAAAATTTGACTAGTCTTTTTAACTCCAAACTTTTCATAAATTTGTAGCGGCTCTTATTAACTAGCCTTTGTTAACATCGAGCATACAAGATACACAGAAATTTTATTGTGGTCATTGATCAACTAGTGATCCAATAAAATGATGATAAATAAGTTTTATTTACATGCAAGCAAGGGGATGATTGGCCAAAACAAGGGGTCCATAAATTTTCTACACATTTCATTGGTCAATGACCAACTAATCATACTTGGTCATTGACCATGGTAAAATTTATAATACCAGGAGCATACGAAACGGTTGCAACTTGCAACTCTCAAGAACATTTTAACAGATGCTACTGATTGCACCGACTTATCTCTATTAGCCAACCAACAGAGAAGAAGAAAAATGACCAAAATTAAAGACACATACAAATTCCTTGGGTTAAGAGGAAGGCTGATATCCACACATGCATATGCAAGTCAGGTATTAACATGAAAATGAAGTGACATGGATACACGCGTAAACTTGGAGCAAAAGGCCATTCTCTGGCCCAGAGGACCTACCGTCCTAATCCCAAAGAGCATTTCGGAGGATGCAAATTAGAAGCCCAGCGTCTTTCTAGATTGGGTGAGGACTTACGCAGTGACACACACAAGGTGTCCCCCGCAAACCTGGTCTTCGGTCTAGCAGCATTGGAAGTGTATCTGGAATCAGACTCTTGACCTCTTAGATCAATTCCCAACCCAAGTACTAACTGAGCTATGGCCTGGTGTGATACATGCGTAAACTATCTTTATAAAGTAGGTCAAATTACGTCGATATTTTCAAGTAGTTCCATGGATTTTTTAAAGGGAACAAACGTAAAAGTTAAACCAGTCCCAGATGTAATATGGTCTAAACTAGAATTCATGAGAACTTCCGCATATCAAACGAGTCCTCCCTAGAGATTTTCGAGCTGACGGTAAATAAATCTTAAGTTCTTGTTTGGCATCTCAACTGATGATTGATGAGATTAATTAAGAGAGATTATTCTACTAACTGAAGTATTGATGTGTGTAGGGGAATGAAAATGATTATGTATAGCCAGAGAGCCTCCTTGCACAATGAATAGAATTATATATAATCGCAGCAGCATAGTACTACAACAACAACACATATCCAGTATATTCCAATGTGTATCCCAATGATAGCAGCTATCGTTAGGGTCTGCGGAGGGTGAAAGACAGCCAAACAATACCTCCATCCCAAGAAATAGATAGTTTGATTCTAGTGAGACCACCGGCTTTATATGTACATGTATGAATTACATTATAATGATGATGGATTATATATGATTTGGGTATCCCGTTATCCACATGCTACTAGAAGCCCAACCTTTTTTTGGGTTAATTTGACAGCATGTTTCAAAAGCTTAACCCATTGAGACAAGCCCCAATAAATCATGACACACCATCTATTGATTTGAACAGTAAAGAGTTGGATCTTCTTTAGAAAAAAAAAATACAGCAACAACAACAATCATACCTAGTATATCCCAACGATAGCAAAAATTACTGCTAAGGTTTCAGGGGAGTGAGAGGCGGACAAACAATACCTCCATTCTAAAGGATATAGAGTTTGATTCCAGTGAGACCCCTATCTCTTTATGTGCCTCCATAAATGACACAATAATAACGAAGTGGGAAGAGTTTAAATTATGTTGGAAATATTCACAATTAACAACTATGGCAAAATCAGATACGTCCTCAACAGTACCATTATAGACTATCTACCTAACGTCTTTTAGGAATTGGGCCTGACATTGCCGTTATATGATTTACAATACTGTATGCTAATTTTTTCGAGATTTATTCTGCCTGTTCTGAAAATAGTTAATCAAATTGACTTATAAATACTTAACTCATACTTACGTACAATGTCATTTTTTTTTTCATTTTTTTCCATTATGAGTAGGATATCATGTTGCGTCCTCTTAAATTGGTAACGCCTCTGTCGAGTCCAATGAATATCCCTGCTAGATGGGTAGTTATATATGATGGTTAGCTTGGATACGAGTTGATAATGTCCTTTGAACTGGACATAACGATGCAACTATGAATCTTACAACACTAAATATTAACTTATAACGCTTCATCCCTGTTACTCAGATTAAATTTATATATAATCATTATATTCTTTCCTCGCAATATACAAATACATAAATTAACTAGATCACTCTGTGTTTCTCTTGAAAAGAAAAAGAAGACCATATAAATTTTATTTAGATGTTATACGATAAATTGTAATCCTATGTTTATACGAATAGATAAAAATTTTCTATGACATGAATCCAAAGTTTTTGGCCGGACAAAAATACAGTTGAGAATGACTGCGACATCCACTTTAGTCACTTTTTAAAATGTGTCTATTTCTATCTTTATTGTACCTATATAATCTAATGTGTTATATGTTAAAATGATGTGGCTACAAATATTTATATACGAAAATAGCCACTCTTATATTTTTCATCTGATGACCGAAAGATACATAATAAGATAGGGGACAAAACCGAATATTAATGCGTGTACCTTGTAGATATATTAATAATCGATTCTAAATATATTCATTAATTTAAGAAATACCAATCAATCAGATGGGATCCACTCACCACGCGGTGAGTCACCGCGCTCCCCATAACGCGACACGTGGCAGCAAGAGGGTGTGGTGAGGCTGGATGAGGTAACCTTCATCCAGCCTCACCACCCCTCCCTACTACCACGTGTCACGCGGTGACGTACGCGGTGAAGGAGATGCGATGAGGAGATCTGAACCTCCAATCGTGATATCAACCGCTGACAAGTACGGCTGAAATATACAAAATAGGGTTATTTCATCATTAAAACATAGAAAAAAAGGGGAAAAAAAGTCGAATTTAGCTATTCCTTGTTTTACATGAAAATTTTTGGGTTTTTATATCTATAGATATAGATATCAACTCTCTGTCTTTTGAGATGAAATTATTGTTTAACGTCGTTGGAATATAATATGTATGATTGTTGTTGTACATTTATAGATATGAACGATGGTCAACTGCATAGTTGTGTTTTGATACAAGTAATATATCAATCGATAGATGCGTTTCAAATACGTAGAAGAATCAGCGGAAACACACATCCTAACAGAAAAGGTATCATGTGTTCAACATGTAACTTCTGGTTCCTTCATGTGATGGAGAATAACAAATTAAAACTGCGGGCTAATTTGATGGATCTGGGGACCATTTTCTGAAGGAAGGTATAAAATATCGGTTCAGATCTGAGGAGGTTAACAGTGAGTTAAAATATGAGGCTTTCAATCACGCGCCGCAACTTATACAAACTGCTCTTTTAAAAATAAAAAAAATTTAAACCGCTGACCAGTTCATACATGTGGCGGCGTGTGGTTACAGACCTCATATTTTGCCTCAACGTTGGTCTCTACCTATCTGAACACATAAAATATAAACAATCACACCCAAAAAAAACCAAAACCACTGAAAAGTCAAGACTATCTTAGTTATATACAGCAAGCAATAGGGGAATTGCATAAAAGTCCAAAACATGAGAAGAATTCTGCAGATTTTGTTGGCACTTTGTAATGGTGGAGAATGCTTGTGAATCAATCATGTAATGCATTATGAGCTATTTGTCATTATCCTTTTGTCAATATCAAAGATAAAAGGTGCTCTATCAGACTCTCACCATGCACCCTACTGTCCCCTGTTGATAAATGACAACACTACTAATTAGCTGCTAACAACAACAATTTTTACCCTATTGTAGACTCCCGTCTATAACAAGATATAGAAAGGTCCAATATACGCAACCGTACCTATTTGTTAGAAACAAACAGAAGTTGTTTTCCAATAACCCATAATAAAAATTGCGTCAAGCACAAGGTATGGAAAGGTCCAATATACGCAACCATACCACCTATTTGTTAGAAACAAGCAGAAGTTGTTTCTCGATAACCCATAATAAAAATTGTGTCAAGATGTGTCGATCAACTGGTACTTCACAATATAAGAAACACATCCAATTTGGTGAGTCATTCTGCTTTATTCTATGATATTTTTAAGTCAAAGAAAGTGTGTCTTTGACTCCATTAGAAATAGAACAAACTAATTAGCTGCCGAATAATATTAAACATAATTTAGATGAATAATACGTATATATTTAATTTAAATACAGAATTTATAAGTGAATTTATATTCAAATTTTTATATGTTAATTTTGTAATTATATCCCTTTTGATTCGTATCCATATAAAAGTATATCAAGTTTCTGGTTATGGGTTGGGATCTCCTAACCCCACTTTCCTCACATTCTTTGTGACCGCGCGACACGTGGCAGCAAGGAGGGGTGGTGAGGCTAGATGAGGGTCACCCGCATCTAGCCTCACCACCCTCACTTGCTGTCACGTGTCGCACGGTCACGCGTCACCACATTCCTTTACGGTGAGGGGATCCCATCCCTCTGGTTATATACAGAGTAGTAACCTGTAATTGAAAGAGACGTACAGATGGGGAACACAGCCACCATTTAATATTATCAGCTGTATAGAAGATATCATTACTTCATCATAACGTCATCATGACATAGGTAAAACGTTCTAGAATACCTTGTCCTATTTGGAATTTAAGTTGTATGCTCGTGCAATAGCTTAAATGTCGACTTCACCCACTAAGGAAATCACCAACTTACCCGCATAAATTAAAAGGGAAAAAGAAAAAGAAAACAATCCTTTATTTATGTCATTTTGCTATAAAAATATGAGGCATTTACATTTATTTTTTCATTTGTATTTACTAAATTTATTCATTAACACACTAACACAACATATCTCTATTAATATGTCTTCCATACATATATATATATAGACGGATCTCACCAGAAGCAAAGGGTGGGTGGGGAGGGGGATGGTGGAGGTTTACATTATTGTGCACTTACACATTTGTGGCAGTATTCTTTCTTTATGACTTGTGAACTGTGATGGTTTGATGCTGGCAGCCACCAATTCTCTTATCCACTCTACAAACTTATGGAACCCTTTAATTATGGGACTTTCAATTCAATAGCCCCATAAAACTACATGGAAGATTTAAATCAAGAATCGAGATGTTTCTTAAATTGATACAGCGTTGTCAGACAACCAACAAGAAGTCTACAGCAAATCGGATATGTAAACTAGCAACCAAGTAGGTGGGTTTGACTTTAGCAACCAATTAGGTGGGATTCATGTCTTTGACTTTAGATTCAGATAGCAATATTGATCTTACAATGCACGTGTATTGGTTCGAACTTGCACTTAGAAAAATATTCAAACAGAAATACCAAGTGAGCTATTCCTTCCTTTGAGTAATATGGAAATTTCCTTTTTCAATTATTCCAAGTCTCACTCACAACAAGCCCAGAAACTCGATAGACATGCAACCACTACAACAACAACACTTTTACCTCATTGCTTTAGAAGTTCCTGTCTATGGCAGGGTATAGAGGGTTGGATGTACGCAATCATATCATTATGTTAGAAACACATTATGTTAGAAACACGTAGAGTCTGTTTCACGTTGACCTAATTTTTTTTTCTAATAATATACTATGCTAATATGATATATACAAATTAATTGAAGAACCTTAAATGTTAAATTGGGATTAAAACATGAAATATTTTGACATGGGGCGGCTCTTTTTTATATACTTGATAGGCTAACTACCCAGGTTATTATATACCATAATCTACATTCCTCAAATTTATGCTTAAACCTTTTACTAAATTCTGGTAATTATTTATTGGCTTGTTCCACCGGGGGGGGGGGGGCGTGTGCTTGCATCATCAACCGCCTCAATGTGATGCAACAATTCCAACTACCAGGACAAAAAGATAAGATGATAAATTTTTAGACATGGAGATCATTCTCGAGTAAAAAACTATATATACGTCAATTTCAGCTTATACAATTAAAACACCTCCAGGTCTCATAATTATAGATTTTTTTGAGTTAATTATAGGTTAATTAGGTATAACAATCGCGGGACCCGTGTGAAGCTTGGACTAATTAGTATCAGCCGATCCAATTACACCACTGTCAACTTTTTTTCCTTTTTTTTTCTTTTGGAAGTCAACAACACTGTCGAGTTGACTTACTTACAATAGGCATTTATATTTCATATTTTTAAATGTTACATTAATTTTTTTACGTGTTACGAGTGTATGAATGTATAAGCTTGATGTGTGACCGATGGAACAGAATACAGTTTGATGGCAAATTTGTATATTTTAGTAAATAAAAAGTCAAAAACTCTGCGCCTATTAATTAAGGCACGTTTCACTCGATCTGCCTTGGCTTTTTTTTCCCCTTTCAATTTGCTTTGGTTGGTAAATACACATTGGATTGATAAGATTTCAATATCATATAAAAACTAATACATAATCAAATCAAAAATGGAATGATATTTAGAAGAATTTATTGATTAGTGGGTGAATTGTGTCATTTATGTAGGTACATATCGAATCGAGCATCACTAGAATCAAGTTTTCTATTTCGTGGGATTGAGATATTGTTTGGATGTCTTTCACACTCAGACAATAACGATAGCTTTTGCTATTGTTGGGATATATTGGACATGATTGTTATTCTTGATTGATTAGGGGTGTGCAAATATCAAAATTTTAAGATATAGTTTTCAAATAATAATTTACTGGCTTCTTATGTGAAAAAGAAATGAACTTCTCTTCCTAAAGGAAATTTCAGGAGTGATTAATATAGGTGTAAATACGAAAGATAGTTTTTGATGTTGTTGAGATATTATGTGTATGATTGATTGTTCGTTAAATATGAACAAATATCGAAAAGTAGTGATTTATTCCATGTTTAAGCTATCTTTTTTTCATAAATTGAAAATTTAGAATGGCTAAAAGACAAATCAAATGCAATCTTAACTGATTCGAAGCGACCTCAAATAGTACTTTTAAGTTATTACTCATACTAATCAAATACAATTGACATGATATCTATTACATAAATGCTCTTTATTTTGAACATTTACAGGCGCGATTTCTGTCACATACACTGAATCATAGAGCTTGAAAGTGAGATCACAAACCAGACAAGAAATTCATCATGTTATTTTCGTACAATTATGTTTATTAGTTGCACATTTGTCACTTATATATTCAAAAACACAAATAAGGTTAATAGCTAATATCTAATAGTGAGAAAATGGTGATATGGTGCCGGTACATAATTCAGTTGTTACTCGAGTTGGGAGTTGCTCCAAAAGATACATGGTTCGATTCAGTGACACGCAGTATGGGTGTTTCACTGCTATCTGGGTCAAAGACCAAGTTTGCAGTATGACAACTCCTTGTGTATGACTTTCCAACCTAGGAGTCCGTTAAGTTCCTTATTTTGATCCTTCATATTACTCCTTGAAGCTGGAGCGGTGGAGACAATTATGTTTATTGGTTGCACAGTTGTCTCTTATATATTCAAAAACACAAATACGGTAAATAGCTAATATCTAATAGTAAGAAAATGGTGATATGGTGCCAATACATAATTCAGTTGTTACTCGAGTTGAAAGTTGCTCCAAGAGATACACGGTTCGATTCAGTAACACGCAGTGTGAGTGTTTCATTGCTATCTGGGTCAAAGACCAAGTTTGTAGTAGACATATTGTGTGAGCTCCTTGTGCATGACCTACCAACCTAGGAGGCTGTTAATTTCCTCATTTTCATTCTTCACATTACTCCTTAGAGCTGAATCGGTGGAGTTCTAGTATATGGTCTTTTGCTATGTAGACATGCATGCACAGATTTAAGCAAGAAAACATAGCCACTTTATTGGACATTAACGCCATTTACAAGTGGCTCAACTTAAAAAAAAAAAACAATTGTTACACGCAAATTCAAGCAGAAATTTTCTTCCGCCATGTAGAAGTCAATTCAGCCATGGCTTTGGTGGAGGAACCACCTTCACTCAGCACCCTAGCGGCGGCATCCTTGAGATTCCTCATGCGGCTACGCAGCCGCTTCCCTTCTTCTCCTTCCATTAATTCCTTGGCAACATTCGCTATCTCAACTCGTCCCACCACCCCATTCTCCTTCACTTTAGGCCTTAATGCAACTTTCAGATCCTCGGCTAACATGATTGCGTTCATATGTTGTTCTGCATATAGTGGCCAGGCGATTAAGGGCACCCCATTGACCACAGTCTCGAGAATTGAGTTCCATCCACAATGAGTTAAAAATCCACCGATTGACTCATGTGCCAGAACCTGTGCTTGGGGTGCCCAAAATGGAACCATAAAGCTGCGGCCTTTGGTTCTTTCCAAGAACCCTTGTGGCATGTAAGCTATAGGGTCGTTTTGCATTGCTACGTTGAAATACGTAGCATTAGCAACACTGTCGTTCGGACATCGGACAACCCATAAGAATCTTTGCTCGCTCAGCTCTAACCCCAAGGCTAATTCAATGAGCTGCTCGTGAGAGAGGGACCCACCACTGCCAAAAGAGATGAATAGCACTGACCCACGTGGCTGATCATCCAACCATTTCAAGCACTCGTGTCTGTCAGCTTCATTATTGGTGGGAGATGAACTTGGTTTGTTCTGTATAACCGGTCCAATCGGGTAGACCAATGGACGTTTGTGTTGTAGAGCTTTTAACGGCCCTTGCTCCAAGTCCGGGAAGGAATTCACTATGATACCTTCGGCCATCCGGTACCTGAAATATTTGGTCGTAGTAGTTAATAACTAACACAAATTTTAAAATGGCGAAGGATTAACTATAATTACTTGGTTCGTGAACAATGAAATGTCTAGAATATTTATAGACTCCTTGTTTTGGCCAATTACTCCATTGTTTATATGTAGATAAAACTTATTTGTCATCATTTTATTTGGTCACCAAGATAAAATTACTGAACAACTAAAGTACATAAAAGCAGCAATAAAACAATTGAACTTCGCCAAAAAAAAAATAATAACCCAAAAAGTTAACATAAAACCATATCAGTATTATTTTGCCATGCAATCCAAGGTAAAGAGGAAACGTGTAGAAATTAAAGTCCATGAACGTTAAAGATGACGAAAGGGTGATTAAGTAGTGCGGATGAGATCTGAGGAAGCTTCATATGAGGCAAAATATGAGGTCTCGAATCACACGACGCCACGTGTAGAAAAGGGCCCACTATTTACATTTTTTCCTTTTAAAGAAAAACTTTTTTATACACGTGGCGTCGCGTGATTGGATGCCTCATATTTTGCCTCATATTTTGCCTCCTCAGATCTCATCGGAGAGTAGTGGCGGCATCTTTAGTTATATCCAAGGAAACTAGGCATGTAAAAATTTGTGGCAGTCTACGTATCATGAATATGACTACTAGTAAAAAAAACAACCAACTAATTTATCAATATTAAGCCAGTTGGAATTAAGATACATAAGAAATATCAACTTAATAAATTTATCTATTTGAAGCATAGATTCCGAACTATTAGTTAGTTACTTGATTAAATTTGATTGACTAAAAATTCGTTCAGGCGCATTAGTATTCAACGTTTACGTAAGGTTTTTACGTAGAGTTACTTCATACTTTATGCAAGAAACTGTTTTTACCGTTCGGACCCGTCATCTCAAGATCACAAACCACAACGATAGGTGTTCCAAGGCCTGCTCTCGTTAAATTTGATTGACTAATTACCATTATTACCAAGTGGTAAAAGAAAGGAAACAAAAGATATCGCTAGGGTCTGGAAAGGTAATAAGCATTCAAACAATAACTCTATCCCAAGTGATTGAGAGTTTGATTTCAGTTAGACTCCGGCTCTATACATAATTTTACTAATCTTGTTGAAGTTATATGTGTCATGTTATTATAAGGGAAAAACAAAAGAAGAAACAAGCATCAAGTGATAATACCTCTTGGCGTTATGGAGGGTATACTTGTAAGCATCGTTCTTGCGATCTTGAATCGGGTCAAGTATATCCTTCCCGGGAATGGGTACACAACCTGGAATTCTCACCTCCGGCAAGTCTTTAAACTCGCAAGAAACCATTTGATCAAGCTGAGGAAGATAAAGAAAAAGGGACAAACACATGGCTGTTGAAGGAAAGAAGATGTAAGGCGAAATCTTTAACTCATTTGCAACATCAAAAGCATCTGTCCCAAAAAGATCAACCACCAAAGCAGCCACCTTTTTTTTCTCCATTAAAGACTTCATTACATCCCGGAGAAAAGGGAGAGAACGAGCCACGGTTAGAGTAATACGTGTCTCAATTCTTACGTCGTCCGGTAAGTCGTCGAAATTCACCGGCGGGAGGAGAATATGGTCGATGCCGGCGGGAACAGAGTCAAGAAAAGCTTGTTGTGATTTTGATAACGGGCCGTCGGTGGGGAGGATTAGAGTTGCAGTGAAGTGGTGGTGGAGGATGAGGCGTTTGGAGAATTCGACAATCGGAATGAGATGGCCCATTCCGGGCGACGGCAGAATGACTATGTTGGGTGTTTGGTCGACGGCCATGCTGGTGGTTTTGGAGAAGCGAGCTTGGTGGGTAGGAAATGAAAAAAGTGGTGGTGGAGGAGAGAATTGTGTTTAGAGGATAGGTAGCTAAGGCGATAATATGATGAGTATATATAAATAATATTTTACTTCCTGGGTTAACGACGACAACAATAACATTACCATATTGTCTTAGAGATTTACGTTTATAGCAGGGTATATAAGATCGGATGTACCAAAATTGTTTACCAATGACCTATAATGAAAATTACGCTAAACTGTATCGATCGACTGGTACAAACAAATCTATGTAAGTTATGCAAAAAAAATCTGGTACGTGTAAGTTCTTTAGACACAGATAAATTACATAACTATGGGTTTAACTGCATAACCATGACGTACCCATACCAACACCATATGTGCAGGTGCATGTTTCTAGAACAACATGACCCAATCTCAACTATCTTTCTCATTTAATTTATTTGTTTTTTCCTTTCGTTTTAATGAATGGAAATAAACCTGCAATTACGAGAGAAAAAAAAGCACATTAAAATTTCCGTTTGGTAGCCTTGGGATAGGATCCCTCATCGCAAAGGGTGCAGTGATGTATGACCGCGCGACACGTGGCAGTAAGGAGTGATGGTGATGCTAGATGTGAGTGACTCTTATTTAGCCTCACAATCCCTCCTTGCTGCCACGTGTCGTACGGTCACAAAAAATACAAGAAAAGTGTAGATTAGGAGATCCCAACCCGGTAGCTTTGTCGTGACTCTATGCATGTATCTCGTCCTCTCCGTGCGAGTATTTTTGAATTTAAATATCAAGAATTTTGGGTCATATCTATTACTTGATTTGACAGATGAGAGTTGTTGCCTCAATGGCAAAAAAAGAGTATGTAGCTGTGTTATATATTAGGGGTGGCAATTTTAGACACGACACGAAACACGACCTGAACCTGACACGAATTTTTGCAGGTATGGGTATGACCTTGGTGGGTTTCGTGTACAAATCGGGTAAGACCTGAAAGATACCCGCCAACGGCGGGTCGTGTCCGGGTATACTCGCGGGTACCCGTTTATACCCGTTTATACACGAAATTTAAAAAATAATTTTAAATAAAATTTATAATTAATAAAATAAAAAAATAAATTTTCCAAAAAAAAAGACTACCGTGCTACTAAGTAACCCTATTCGATTTCTCCCTTTCTCCATTTCCAAATCCCATTTCTTTAATCTATTATTGCGTAGTCAAGTGATTTGAGTTTAGAGGACCTCACTCATTTAATCTTTAACCTTTGGTTGTGTACGTATTGTTGTTTCATACATTGTATCAGTAGTCGTTTAAGTACATGAAACCTGAAAAATATACGAAACCTGAAAATACCTGAAAAATACATGAAATGACCTATAAACGACTTGAAATATTTGTACTTGTCAAGTTCGTGGGTATACCCGATACACGACACGAAACCTGACATGTACGGGTTTGGGTATCTACATCTATACACGCGAAGCAAACGGGTAAGGTATGGGTACGGCACTTTGGTACACGAAACCCGAAAAATACGAAACACGATACACGATACACGACCCGTTTGACACCCCTATTATATATTGGGTTAGCAATTACATTAAGTCATTGTCCTGTTGGTAAGGCTATAATTATGTTGACGAACTTGTAAACGACACAATTGTACCGTTACATTTTTCTTTTTTCTTTCAATAAAACACTCCACTCAAATTTGAAATTAGAAAAATGATATTCAACCAAAAAACAACACATGTCTAGTATATCTCAACGACAGAGACCCGCTGAATTTACTAAAATGTATCATTATATTTTTACTCGTCGTCTTTGAAATTTAATGGCGGACTCTATCATGTGTTTTTATTTGAGAGTATGATTAGTACCGCCGAAGTCATCACACCGTTATCTTGATTTTGTATTTTATTGTGTTTGTATGGAAATCTTTTTTTTATTATTTAAATCATATAAATTTATGCAGATTCACAAGGATGGTTATTTATGACAAAGAAAAATTAGATAAAATTATTATTGTACATAACTGTTCTTTTAATTAGTCAGATGTAGTAATTAATGGGATAGGATCCCCTCACCGTTCCTTTCTCACCGCATGCGTGACCGCGCGACACGTGGCAAAAAGTAGGGGCGGTGAGGCTGGGTGAAGGTAACCCTCATCCAGCCTCACCACCCCCTACTGCTGCCACGTGTCGCGTCCTGGGCCGCGCGGTGACTCACCGCGCGGTGAGGAGATCTCATCCCGTAATTCATATTGTAACAGTGCCACACATAAGTATGGAGATCTCCTACATGTCATGTCCATGAATCACTCCCGCTCCAAATCTCCTACACACACACACACACACACACACACACACACACATATATATATATATATATATATATATATATATATATATATCAAATCGTATAGTGCCAATAAAATAATAGAGCTTTGTCTCTACGTGCCGGGTTGTTTGTGGCAAAGTAGTGGCAGTTGTACTAGCCTAGGATCTGTCCCTCTTGATCTTTGTGTGGATGAAACTGAGGTTCATTCAGTAGTTTTATTTTGCTTTACTATTTATTGGTTCAACAATATATAAATTCAATCGAGATTAAATTGTTATTTGAGCAGCTCTATATGTATTTTGTATATTTAATTAATCAGAAAACAGCTAATAAAACTTAACTTTGTAATACATTAAAAATGTCGTGGTTCGTAGTTGATTCATGAAATAATAAATGAAGATGATTTTTTAAAAATTAAATATAAAACATAAGGCTCTTTTTACTTGCGTTGTGCGGTTATGGACGAAAAAGGACGGGGATGACACATCTGTTGCTGATGTCAGGCTGAGGTACACACAGGGTCACCAATTTTATCCTCTTTTATATGTGATGTGATCTCCTGTTTCTCGATCCCTTCACCCAACTCATGACCACGTGATACATGTCAGTAGGGTAGGATGGTAATTCTAGATGCGGATGACCCTCGAAGGAAAATGAATGAGGGGATTCTATCCACTTTTATATGGGTTACGTCTGGGTCCGGATCCCATGACCCAATTTTCTCACCCCCTTGTGACCTCCCGACCGTGGCAATAGGGAGGGTGGTGAGGCTGGGTGAAGGTGACCTCCATCCAGCCTCACCACCCCCGGACTGCCACGTGACACGTGGTCCTTTGTGGCCGCTCCACATGGGGAGTCAAGAGCGGATGAGATCTCCTCACCTCGCGCTGACTCACCGCACTCCCCACCAAATGACACGTGGCATCAGGGAGGCCCTCATCCAGCCTCATCACCCCTCTCCGCTGCCACGTGTCGTGCGGTGACGCACGCGGTGAGAGAGGATGGGTGAGTTTACCCTCATCCAGCCTCACCACCCATCCCTACTGACACGTGTCGTGTAGTAACACACGCGGTGAGAGATGATGTATGAAGGAATCTGAAGTCGGTCATGAGATCCCATTTGTTACGTCTCACCGTCCTCCCAGGCCCCATCCTCCCGTGGCTTATTTGGTCAAGTTATGCCAATATACTTACATCAAGGCGGCACAATATCCAATGTGTAGTTAATGTCCCCACAATTTGTATAGCAATTGACTTCCTCCATACAAAAGAAATAATACCCTCCTTCCGATGCATTACACCGCTATTGTCTGAAATAGTTTCGCCGATAATGTAAATCAGGTCGTTATGTAGTCTTTTTCGTGATAGGTCTAAGACTTGTGTCCATAAACTCAAACTCGTTTGTATATAAAGAGCTGAACACCTGTGTTTAAACAACTAAACTGCTACCTACGTCAATTAAAGATTCGTGAAATACTTTACACATCTACTATCTCAAACAGTTTTGTGAATCACGTAAATAAAATTGTTTTTCCGTTTTCTTGATAAGAGACTCAAGACTTGTACCTATAAAGTATCTGAACTCAAACCGTTTCGGTATAAGTAACTGAACAGTGTCCAAACACCGACTCTGCTATTATTAAGATTCAAATCTGTTGGAAATAAGAAGGCTTTTGCTGATATATGATAAATGCAAAGAGAAAACTGGGAAACTTGCTACTACTTTATTGACTCAACTAAGGCTCTTAAATAGCCACAGCTTACAACTGAAAAACACTTGACTAAGACTCAACTAACAACCTAAAAATAGGACACGTCCTTCCTATGGAATAGGATTTTATTCAAACAAAATAACAACTTCCTGAATACTAGGAACTACTAAATGACTAAGTCAACTCCATCATTCCCTCCCTTAAACTGACAGTACCCAATGTCAGTTTACTTCAGAAACATTGCACACACCGAGCATTCTTCTTAACCTTTGGAAGTCTTCTAGTTTCAATGCCTTGGTCATAATATCCGCAATCTGATCATGAGTTCCACAGTAAATTAATTTAATCTTGCCCTCATTTACCAAGTCCCTTAAGAAATGGAAACGTACTCTGATATGTTTACTTCTTCCATGCATAATCGGATTTTTGGATAGCTTGATTGTGGAAGTATTATCACACATTATAGTCACTACACTTTCCTCAATATGATTCAGATGTTTTAACACTCTTTTCATCCAAATGGCTTGGCACGAACACGCAGCAGCAGCAACATATTCTGCTTCTGTGGTTGACAGTGTAACTATCGGTTGCTTCTTTGACATCCATGAAACAGCTCCAGAGCTTAACAGAAACACATAGCCTGAAGTGCTTTTAGAATCTTTCTCGTCTCCTGCATAGTCAGAATCCGTAAATGCAAGTAGCTTCTTGCTCCCTCCCTGCTTGTAAAAGATCCCGTAATCCACAGTTCCCTTTAAATAACGTAAAATCCTTTTGGCAGCCTGTAAATGCAGCTCGGTTGGTCTAGACATGTATCTGCTAATTAGACTTACGCTGAACATAAGGTCCGGACGAGTGGCAGTGAGGTACATTAAGCTACCAACTATTTGCTTGAAGTATCGCTCACAATGGGCTCTCCATCATCTTTACTAATCTTGAAACCTGGAACAATTGGTGTGCTAACAGAATTGCTTTCTGCCATGCCAAAACGCTTTAACACTTCCACAGCATATTTCCTTTGATACATAAAGATTCCATCAGCCATTTGTAATACTTCAATTCCAAGGAAGAATCTCATTTTTCCTAAATCTGTCATGTCAAATGTCTTCATCATAGTATGTTTGAAGTCTCTCATCATTGATTCATCTTCTCCTGTATAAATTAGATCATCCACGTACACACTGACAATCAAGAGTTGACCTCCCTTGTTTCGTTTAGTAAACAGAGTTTGTTCATTTGGACACCTGGTGAAACCTTCTTCAATGAAATGAGATTCAATACGGCTGAATCAGGCTCTTGGTGCCTGTTTTAAGCCATAAAGAGCTTTGTTTAACTTGTATACTTGATGCTCCTTCCCTTTTATTATGTATCCATCAGGTTGGTCTACATAAACATCTTCATTAAGTTCTCCATGAAGGAAGGCCGACTTGACATCTAGTTGTTGTATATTCCATCCTCTGTGTGCTGCTATAGCCACAATCATCCTTATGGTATCCATTCTTGCAACAGGGGCAAAAACCTCAGTAAAATCAATCCCTGGCTGCTGGGAGTAGCCTTTGGCCACGAGACGTGCTTTATACTTATCTATTTCTCCATGTTCATTCAGTTTTGTTTTGTAAATCCATTTGACACCAATTGTTTTTATTCCTGCTGGCAAGTCCACCAGTTCCCATGTTTTGTTTCTTTCAATGGAATCTATTTCATTATCCATAGCTTTTCTCCATTTTTCTTCCTTGATTGCATCTTCAAATGCTACTGGATCTTCATCCTCCATTAGATAAGCCCCTTCGTCGTTGTCACTTAATCCTTCTCCAGTGACATACTCTTCCATCCATTGAGGTTGCCTTCTTTCTCTTCTGATTGTGTTTCTTTCTTGAGTGTTCGTTCTTTCCTCTCTTCCAGAAATTGACTGAACACTGTTGCTGGAACCTTCTCCTGTGGTACCTCCTTCACTTTCATTATCTATCAGATCATCATCTCCCCATTCCAGTTCTGCCTCAATCTGTTCTTGATAATGTTGCTCCCAGTTCCAGCTTTTATCTTCTTCAAATACAACATCTTTGCTTACCACAATTTTAGTTGCCTTTGGATCAAACAATCTGTAGCCTTTGGATTCTTCACTGATACCTAAGAATATGCAAGGAAAACTCTTTCTATCTAATTTACTTCGCTTTACCTCTGGAATGTGAACATGTGCAACACATCCCCAGACTCTTAAATGATCCACTGAAGGTTTTATTCCACTCCAAGCTTCCTGAGGTGTGATATTCTGTACAGCAAATGTGGGACTCCTGTTCAGCAGATAAATGGTCCAGTTTACTGCTTCTGTCCAAAATGTTTTGGGCATCTTTCTGGCTATCAGCATACTTCTTACCATGTTCATCATGGTTCTGTTCTTCCTTTCTGCCACACCGTTCTGATGAGGTGTGTATGCAGTAGTAAGCTGCCTTTTTATTCCTTCCTCATCACAGAACTTTATGAACTCAGCTGATGTGAACTCCCCTCCCCTGTCTGTTCTTAGACATTTTATCGTCATTCCTGCTTCATTTTCTACTTGCTTCTTCAAGTGTTTGAAACACTCTAAGGCTTCTGACTTTGCAACCAAAAGATAGACCCAAGTTTTTCGACTGAAATCATCTATAAAGCACAGCACATACCTCTTTCCTGTATTTGATGCAGGATCAATAGGTCCACAAATGTCAGCATGAATTAACTCCAACACTTTGCTGGCTCTCCACCTGCTTCTCTTTGGAATTAAGCTGCGGTGTTGTTTGCCAGCCAAACAATCTGTGCACACTGTTGTGGGACTCTTGAGCTTGGGTAATCCAAGTACCATATTTTTCGAATGTAAGAGATCCAAACCTTTGTAACTCAGATGCCCATACCGTAAGTGCCAAAGATGTGATGAATCAGAGGATTCAGTGATCAAACAATCATCTGCCTTATACTCCCAGATTTTAGATTTCTCATTCATAAGCACAAACATACGGTTAGCACTCATCTTTGTTTGTGCTATCAATCCCTTCTCTGGATGATAAATGCTGCATGCTCCATCTTTAAAGAGGATGGTGAGTCCTCTCTTTTGTAGCTGTCCCACACTCAACAAATTATTCCTAAGTTCAGGAACATAATATACATCTTTGATGACGTACCTTATCCCATTGAAGATCAACTTCACGTTCCCTTTACCGGCTACAACCATTCTGGTATTGTTCCCACATTTTACTGTATGTGAAGGCTGCGGTATTAAGTCATAGAACATACCTTTATCTCCACACATGTGGTTTGAGCATCCTGAGTCAATGAACCATGTATCCTCCTTCTTGGCTTCGTGCTCTTCAAGATTTGTCATCAATAGCACTTCCTCTTCTTCTTCAAGTTGAGTGCAGTTAGCTTCCTTGTTCCATGCTGGACACTCGTATTGGAAATGTCCCAAGTTATGACACTTGAAGCATTCTATCGTTGCTTTATTGAGGTATTGTCATCCACGTCCACGACCCCTTCCTCTTGATGAATATGTTCTCCCACGGCCTCTTCCTCCTGTTTGATGTTCCATTTTCAAAACTTGATCACTTTCATGGCTGACACCTCTTTTAAATTTCTGTTCATGGATTACAAGGGAGCTTTGTAATTCATCGATTGTGAGAGTTTCAATGTCCTTAGATTCTTCAATTGAAACTACCACGTAGGTGAATTTCTCAGTCATGGTTCGTAGTATTTTCTGAACCACCTTCGTGTCAGGCATTTCTTCACCGTTACTCCTCATTTTGTTTGCAACTGCCATGACTCTGACAAAATATTCTGCTACCGTTTCTTCTTCTTTCATTTCTAACACCTCAAAGTCACGTCTCAGAGCATTCAACATTGCCTTTTTTACGCGTTCATTGCCTCCAAACTTGCTCTTCAAAGAGTCCCAAATGATTTTGGATGTGCTTCTATCCAGAATCTGTTCAAAGACTGTTCTATCTATGGCTCTGAAAAGATAATGTTTTACCTTGTGATCTTGCATCCTCCTACTCTCCAGCTGCACCTGCTGTTCATTTGTTAAGACGGTTCCAGTTGCAGGTTCCTTCACGCCTTCTTCAATTAGTTTCCACAGCCCCTTAGCTCTCAATAAGTTTTCCATTAACTCACTCCAATGATCGTAATGAAGTCCATCAAAGTGGGGAATTTTTGCTGAAATCTTTTCGTCACCCATAGGAACCGGGCTCTGATACCAGTTTGTTGGAAATAAGAAGGCTTTTGCTGATATATGATAAATGCAAAGAGAAAACTGGGAAACTTGCTACTACTTTATTGACTCAACTAAGGCTCTTAAATAGCCACAGCTTACAACTGAAAAACACTTGACTAAGACTCAACTAACAACCTAAAAATAGGACACGTCCTTCCTATGGAATAGGATTTTATTCAAACAAAATAACAACTTCCTGAATACTAGGAACTACTAAATGACTAAGTCAACTCCATCAAAATCAAGAATTTTAGATGCAATCTATAACTTGAGTAACAATTGAGGTACATCCTCAGGCGGGATGAGATCTCTTCACTCCAAATCTCTGACCCCTTTATCCACCGTTCGTCACGTGGCAGGAGGGAATGGTGAGTCTAATAAGAGAATGGAGAGGAATAGATGTATGAGGGGTGACTACCACGTGGCGGACGGTGAGGAGGGAAGTGAGTGATTTGACTGTGATCTCATCCCTCCTCAGGCATCATTTGGTTTATTGTTAATATAAATCTTTATGTCAGATACGCTAAAATCAATGAAATGATTAACGGGCTAAGATCCAATATCTATATCTATGTCAACTAAGAGATTCGTGAAATACTTAAAAAAAAGAAAAAGAAAAGAGATTCGTGAAACCACTTGATCAAAATATAGCATACATACATAAACCTATTATGCCTTTAAACTTTTGAAGTACAACGTTAGACCATGTAAACTGTCGTACTTCAGCTAATGTAAAATTTGTCACTTGGTATTACACTTTGATATAATTATTTATATACAAAGGGTATCAATATGTTATACAAGTCAACCGCCATTTTTAGATAACACAACTAACACCACTGTTGTCCTTATAAATAAACTCATTAACATGTATCACACTTTTCAGACTCTAACAGTAGCTATTACTGTCGTTGTGATATATTGAGTATGTTTGTTGTTGTATCACTTGATACGATAGTTACAGATCAACTATTTTTTATTTTTTTATTTTTTTGCATTAACCGGTAACAAATTCTTCTTTAGTCTCTTGCATAGTCTCCCCTAATGAACATTTATACGATTGTAACGCAACTTACACGATCAATAAATAAAAATTATATAATTTTAGTAAAACCTACACAATAACTGACGAACTATAGTACTTATCAAAACATTACATAGGCGGGACAAAAAAAAAAGGTCATCTCTGGAATATTCTGCCGGCATCACTTTCATGATATATTAGTCAAATTTAATAAGTTCAATATTCTTCAACCCTTTTTAATATTTTTTTACATTGTGTCACTATATGTATGTGTCACATCTAAACCTGTCTCATATATAATACATTATGAAACCATGTAAAAACACGTTAAAAAAGAAGATTAGATCTCACACATAACCATTAGAAATTCTTATAAAGACACATTAAAAAAAGATTAAAAACATAAAATTGAAAAAAATATGTCATCTCAAATTTAACATCCACTGCCCTGATCGCGTCTCTTCCTGGGTTGCATCGCCTAACATACTGCCCTCTAGCTTGCACACAAGATTAGTTATCGAATAAATTAAATAACTTTAAAATAATAACATTTTAATATCATCCTAGGTCCAAAGCCATTAGATTAATCACCATATGTGTCTTCATTAGTGATTTGCCTTTTCTATTCTTACATGACATACATTTTAATCTTTCAGTTTAATATTAGGTCTTTTATGTCGGGAAACAACTTCTGTGTGTTTATAACACATGGGTATGATTGCGTACAACCGGCCACCTCATATCCCGTCATAGACGGGAGCTTCTAAGATAATGAGGTAATGTTGTTGTTGTAGTATCAGGTCTTTTATGTTCTAAATGTATGTAACTTAGCTAGTATAATTACTCTTACATTTACAATTAGTTCACTAGCACTTCGTGATTAGCTTCACAGAATATCCACTAAATCAAACAGAAATTATTGCCGGCAAAGGATCTTTTATTTCTACATTGACTAATAATATATGTTTATATTTTAATGCAGCACCTATTTTACCATCATTTTTTTGGTTGTTATTCTCTAAGACGAGCTAACGTGTAGTTTGAATTGATTAAACCATTACTAGATGCAAAAAAATCATATTAGTCAATAATAATAATAATGGTGTCGATCTGTTTCTTCACAATTTATAGACAGACCAGCCATCCCAATGTGGGAGATGGAAATCACTTGTAATATTATCTAACAAGTAATTTTATGCTGTTCCAAACTCCATGTCAAAAGTACCAAATCTTGTTTTGGGTAGAGCTGCGTAGAGGATGTAAATCAAGAGTTCAACGGTCTCCTAAACTGATAATGCATTACCAGAACCTACACAAGATGCCTACTGCAAACTAGGCCATCAAATCCTTTAACCTAATTAAACCGGTTACAATGACATAGCCATTGCTGACCCAGATAGTAGTATTGTACTCACGCTGTACGTGTCTCGATTCGAACATGTAACTTTTCTTCGAGCAATTTCTCGAGCCTACAGTCACACTTTATGCCTCCTTACTCCATATGGTAGTGGCTCGTTCTTCTATCTTATCATGAGAGTTTATTCAATGTATTCAACATTTATTATATATCACGTATAAGTGGTTTATTCTATAAATTTATGATGCATTAATACCATATATCTTCATTATGTGATGGAATCATATCGTGCATGTATCAAAAGGAAATAAGACCTCCAAGCCTCCGTATGGATGCATGATTTCTTCCCACTATTAATTCAATCAATATGATCATTCCATTTATCTTATAGTTTAATGCTTCAAAACGGCTTTTTGGAAAGAATCTTTGTAAACATTAACTACTTTAATATCATTTAAAAAACTACATTAATAGACAAAGATTTAAATAATTGTGGATTAACTAATCCTGGCGCGAGATCTTAATCGGTTAAATCACACACTGAAATCCAATCCCTCCTACATGTCCCAAGAACATAGTCCAACTGGTTCCGGGCAGGAGTTCTCGAAAGGGAGGTCAGGGGTTCAATTCTTGACAAAGGCAAGAGAGCCCCTTAGTGTGGGAGCTTCCTTAGCTTGTAGGCTTGCCTGCAGTGCTAGGAGGCTCCTTATGAAGACTACTGTGTATATGACCAAGCTCCTGCTAGCGGGCCGTTGGGTACCTGATTTACATCCCTACACTACCTTTAAGACTGGGTGTGGCAGTGACCCTTACTGGTTGGGGTTCAACCAATCCCTCCTACATGATGCATGCCTCCTTCGTAAAATTGCCAGATGAAACCGGTATCTCAAACCATGCACCAAATAATATGTCTTAGCTTTAGGAGTCTTTATTTAATTTCCATGGAAGATTCTTACAAGGGCAACTAAATCTTTCTAAAGATAATTTTAACTTGCATGAAACAAAAGCTATTGGACATAACATATTTGATTGCCTGTTGACTTTATAAAAAAATATGGGCTTTATATGATTTATAATTAAATCTTAATTGGTTATCTGCGAAGAGTTATCTCGAACAGTTATGTATTTTAAGTCTAAGTGACACGATTATTCATTATAGATACATGTCTATTTATCAAAGGGGTGTGAATCCAAAGATTATGATGAAAGCACCTTTTGGTTGTCTATAAATATGGATGAAGGTCATATCTTCACTTTGATCATCGTTTTTACTTATCTATCAAAATAAACATCAAATCTCTTATCCATCGAAGTAAACATTAAAGTAAAAATTAGTGGATAGAAACCTGATTCACCGAGTCCATGTTAATCCAATGTTTGCATATCATGCTGGCGCATTTTGGATTGTATCTGTGGCTACTTGCATTTCACGTTGGCGTCAATAGAAAGAGGTACCAATGAAGTCTTTAATGACTATGGAGATGAAAAACCTAATGGTAAAATGTATGTTTCTCATAAACATCATTTTATAGTTATTGTTAAACGATTATATATGTAAAAGTAAAGATTTTTAGATTCTAAAGAATCAATCGCTTACAAGTTGTACAACGCTACAAGCCAACCACCAACCTATACTAAATAACAAAATCTGCCTGTTAAATTTAATCAATTTATTCATCTCGTTATAAAGACAGAATTAATTGGTTACGCAGTTCGGAATCGGTGTCTATTCATAACATGCAGAATAATAAAGACATAAACACAGCCACTTTTATTGGGGATAGGATCTCAAGGGGGTGCGGTGACGTATGACCGCAAGACACGTGACAGCAGAGGGGTGGTGAGGCTAGATGCAGGTGACCCTCATTTAGCCTCACCACCCTATCTTGTTGCCACGTGTCGCATGCTCACAAATGGGGTGAGAAAAGTGAGGGTGAGGAGATCTCAACCCCTTTTATTGGACATCAACACTTGTATTACAGGCATTTACTAATTAAAGATGAGGTACATCATATCAAGCTCCACTCATTTTGTTTGGAATCCAATGGGAGTCTGAATTAAGAGGTTTCTAATTGAGAAAATAATTTACATGGACAAAGCCATCCCATTTATCGTTGTGTTTTATTGTATTTCTAAGGTACTTTTTCTTTCTATAATTACATAAAGTTCTGCATATTCGCCAATACACGTGTATAATATAAAGAAAAAATAAATTTAATAGTATCCATTATTACTCTTTGTGACTTTGAGATCACGGGTTCGAGCCGAAGAAATAGTCTCTTGCATAAAATAAAAAAGTGCAAGATAAAGCTGCGTACATTAGATTTTGAAATGATCTGACCCCTCTCCGAACCCTGCTTAAACGTAGTGTCCTGGAAACGCCTATTATTACTCTTTCAATTTTGCTATATCTGGTAACTCATAATTTAACTGTGACAGAAAGAAGATGGGAGAATTCTCACATGTCATGCCTTTGAACGGCCGGCTTCGATTCTGCATTGGATGTTCTCGACATTCGACCCTCCTTTAGGAATTCTTCCAATAGTTATTTCAGGATTCAGATGTGAGGAAGTTAAAGGTGAGACAAAATATGATGCTCCTAATTACGCGTCGTCACGTGTGAAAAAACAGTTTTTCAAAGAAAGGGTGCTGCTCTTTTTTTAGAAAAAATGTTTTTTTAACACGTAACGACGTATAATTGGAGGCCTCATATTTTACTTTACCTTTAGCCTCTTCAGATCTGAACCCGTTCTTTCAGCGATTTTGCCGGACATGACTTGGATAAAATTCTATTTTGGATTCCAAAAGTAAAAGTTACATTTAGGAATTCCGATCTATTTGGTTTTTTCATTTTACCATAGAGCGTACCTTGGAGCAAGTGGTAAAGATTACTTTGTGATCTTAACGTCACATGTTCGAGCTACGGAAACAGCCTCTTACACAGGGTAAGACTGCATATATCAGATCGAGAAGCGATCTGGCCTCTTCCCAGACCCTGTGTTAACGCGGTAGCCTAGTATACTGAAAACATCTTTTACCATCATACTATATACTTGTTTTTCCTCTTAGTTTGTATTTAGGGGTGTTAACAAACCGATCCGAGCCGAATACTAGGTTTTCGAATTCAAATTTGGTTAGCTAAACGAACTTTAAAATTGGTTCGAGTTCAGCTCGATAACCTTATAACTATTTAAACGAGCCTAACAGTTCGCAAACAGTTTGGCTCGTTTAACGAACCCGAATACCTATTTGAATTTGGCTCATTAACAAATAATTAACGAACGAATACAAACCGAACTCGAACAGTTCGTGAACTGTTCGGTTCTTTCAACAGTGATATTTTGTATTTGGCTTTGGCAAACAATATCTACTTATTTTAGGACACACGAGAAGGCAAACCGATTTGTTTTGCTTTTGGTAAGAATGTTATCTATTTTTATTAAGTAATTAAAATTTTGGCTTTATCGTTTTTCTTGAGTGTTTCTAATGTAAACTTTTTTTAGGGTGTGTCTATTTGTACTCAGAATATGCCTATATGTATTAATTCACTTCAATGTGTGATAAGCATATTGAAATGTGTGAATAGTCATTCTCTTCTTTCTTTTTTTCTTTTTTTGGAAACGATCGAATGATTAAAATAAAATACAAAACTACGTGAACTTTAATTCCGTCAAAATAAAGATGATACATAAAATGCTTAACTTTAATGATTAAGCCTAAAATTATTAGTTCTCTCGGTGAAGACCCTTTTCTTATTTCCAGTGATCTACTGGGCCAGCATTATCTTCAGTATCATATTACTATGAAGAAGTGCCTATATAATTGAGAACTTTCTAAAGTTTCTACTGCAGCTCCTAGATTTTTTTTTTTTTTTTGCATGTTAGGTCTTCAATTTACGTCATTCTAAAAATTGATTTCTTCTTTTTTAAATGTGTTGAATAATGTATAGATTGATTTGAAACTTATGACGCTCAAAATGTTCATTACAACTGTTTAGAGATATGATTCATTTAGATTAGAGAGATTTGATATGAAAATGAAATCCCAACCATAATTAGAGATTTACAATTTTCCCTTCATTTATTGTAGTCGATTGTATTATGTATTATAACTAGTACTTTCTGTATTGTATGAAATCTCAATAAAATACGGTTTTTATTCACAAATCCTAGCCGTGTGCCTGATCAGCATGACTCACGAAATAGTCCATCCAAATTAAACAAAAATTCAAAAGAAATTATTAGTCGTAGCCGAAAATTAGAGTTATCCTTGTTGAGCCTTGTCCTTCTGATGTAGTGGATGATGTAGACACTTGATATAGATGGAACCGTCTAATACAGTAAGGAGTGACCAATCGTATAAATATGTACGTTTTTTCCTTCGTCCTAGGTTTTGTCCACAAGGGTGGTTTTTCTTGTCAATGTTTTAATACGGCATGTCATATACGTTTGGTCATCGACCCATCCCGTTTTGTATATGTATTTCAACAACCTAATGCAATAAAGTTCCTTTTTTTCAAAAAAAAAAATAAACAAAAATTCAGCCACAAACCGCCAATAAACCCAACTACCGACCAACAATCCGATTGAAATACAGTCCAAGAAGCTTCCGCAGGCCCCTTTTTTATCTCCATGTTTTGCATGACATATTAAATGTTATGAGATGGAAGTTTGTGATAAGTGAAAAAGTGACAAATTCTTCCATGTGATGATGATATAATAAGTCTAATAAAATCCATGATGAGAACATCATGGCTGTTGAACGAACCGAATAATTCGCGAACTGTTCGTGTTCGGTTCGTATTCGTTCGGTAATTATTTGTTAATGAGCCGAATTCAAACAGGTATTCAGGTTCGTTTAGTTAAACAAGCCGAACTGTTCGCAAACTGTTCGGTTTGTTTAAACAGTTATAAGGTTATCGAGCTGAACTCTAACCAATTTTAAAGTTCATTTAGCTAAACGAATTCGAATTCAAAAATCTAGCATTCGGTTCGGCTCGGTTCGTTAACACCCGTAGAGAACATTGAATTTAATGAAGAAATGTATTGTATGATGACAAAAAAGCTACAAGGTGTCATATAATTAGGGTCTTGATAAAGGACTTTTCACGATTCCTATTTCTTTTCATATGAGTAAATAGATATTGACATTAAGAAGAGAAAAATGGACTTTTAATATGATTCTTTGTTAATGTTGTATTATTTAGATATTAAGATACAATGCTTACAGTTATTGAGTTGTTATTCATACATGATGTTGTACGATTGCTTGATAAAATGATAATATTCTTATTGGAGATTTTAGTCAAGTTTTACTGAGTTGGACTTTTTAGTCATTTCCACATTTAATGATTTATTGGTTGTGCGAGACTTGGGAGCAAGGCCGGTTATGGTCTGGGCTTGGGACATAGATCTTGGCGAAAACGACTTATGCAAGTATGTTAGCTCATTATATAAATTGCTAATCTTAGTTTGAAAATAATTCTTTTAATAGGTGCCAAGATAATTTCAGGGACTATATTTAGGTAGACACACAAACATATACATATACATACACACATATATATAAATATGTGTGCGTGTGTGTATGTACACATATACACACACACTGAAAATCGAGGCCATAGACATTTACGTTCGAATGAAAATCCTCAGATTCGAAACCGCGAGCTAATGTACAAATTTAAACAGGCACTCAGGTGAAACGAATCGTTACACAAGTTTTGATTTAAGGCGTTGCTGGAGGCTTCCGTGTTTGTGCATATGGTCTGGAGAAGAACCGTATCGCTTCGCGATCTGATGTACGCAGTCTTATCTTACACAAGTCTTGAATAAGTCCATAAAAAAGTCACGCCCATCCAACACATGAATCTGAATAAATGTGTAAGGTTTTGAATAGATATGAGACTCTCCTTATGTAAGCCCAAGTTTCAACACATAATTCATTTAGGCTGAAATAAGCATTTAACAAGGGAGTATAGACTTACCTTGGAGCAAGTTTTCCTAGGTTTTCCAGCTCTTCACCAGTATCTTCATCTACAACTCTTCCAGAAATCTCTATGATGTATGATCTATCTCTTTCGTACGGGAGCCCTCTACTAGCTAGCAACTTCAAATCTTTTGGGTGAAGCTCTCTCCCATTTACAAAGATACCAGTTTTACCCCCAGTGCAACCTTGTGGCAGAGGGTAGTTAAATTCTTCAATGAATGGCTTCAAGAAACAGAATGACACATTCAGGGCCAGGAAGAAAAAGTCAGGCCAAAAACACAATAGCTATCACCATTTTTTAATAGTCAAATCTTACTGGGATTATGCCTGAGCAAGGACCACCCATCACGCCCCAAAATCCACCTTGGAAATCATACCTGGGAGAGGAAAATCAATCTTCATACGAGTCATATCAACTTCAACAGATTTAAGTTGCAAAATATCGCAATTCCATCAAACTTTTCACTCTTTAGAGAAATAAGCTGAATCCTCCTCACGTTTACTCTACTGTTTTTTGGTAGAATATTCAAATTTTGCTTCAAAATCTGTATACCATAACTTTATACTAAATATACCTGGTAAAAACACGAAAGGTCTACGCAGATAGGAGTGGCATTAGATTGAAATTGTTTTTAGTCATTATATGTGCATATACTCCTACAATGATCTAATGTGTAGTTAATTGTTATCGATTAGCAATTCTCCATTCATTATGGGTCATCGGGAACAACCTCAGTGTGTTTCTAACACACTGGTATGGTTGCGTACATCCGACCCTCCCATACCCCGCCACAGGCGGGAGGCTCTAAGGGAATGGGGTAAATGTTGTTGTTGTTGTTGATGATGATTAGCTATTCCCCATTAGCTATCCTCCATTCAAACAGTTACAAGCTGATAAACAGTCAGATGAAAAGGACTAGTGTCTTGTGCAACAAAGTTCAAGGAGTGCCCATCCTTCCACATCTGCATCCAAGATCATAACATACTTTCTTGACTATTTTGTCAGCTTTTCTTGACAGCTACCACTATAAATTCTTTCATCCATCAAGGCAATCAAATTCGAAATTCTTTGAAGAAGAAAAAGTTCATGCTTTCTAGGCTTTACAAAAAAGAAAACAAGAAAAAGAAAAAAGGAGTAACCAAGTTCAGAATGCAGAGAATATTCTTGAATTCTTTGTTTGAATTGCTATCAAAACAATGCATGAGAAGGGAAAAGAGACTATTAAGATATATAGGAGATTGAATTTGTACAAGGTTACCAGTAATGTCCAGAAGAAATTGGTCCAGCTTGTTCTTCAGCCTTTTTAATAAGCCTATCTGGTATAAGATTCCCACTAATTGTAACAGCAACAGTTTCCTGAGTCTTTGACTCATTGAAGTTCCCAGACCCAACTTTCATCCCAGCAAGAGAACATTCAGGTCCTCTGATGACAGCATCTTTGATTGCTCCACCAGAATCCAAAGAACTCGCGGTGTTTATGTACTCAGTAAATTGTATATCAATCTCAGTTTCTGAACCATCTTTCACGGAGTTCTGCCTTGACATACCACTCTGTTTTGGTGATTCATCTGGTTCATAGAGTCTGCTTGTTTTACCATCACGACCACCAAAACGCTGCATCGCTTTAAATTTGTCGGAATAATCAAAGTACACTTGAAGAGGCGAACCTGCAGGAGGTGGGAATATTCTGGCCTTATTAAGCATTTCTCTAGAATTTGACTCTCTTTCTCTGGCAGGAGAAGTTTGGAGTTTTTCAGCTTTATTTGAAGAGGAGGAATACACAGAACGCACACTCTGGACTTCACCAGACTGAATTAAACTCACTTGGCATGTTGGCCCTGAATCTAGTTCTTCCCCCTGGTTGAAAAACAGAACCACAGGGGTCGCATTCTTCTGAGGAAAAGCTCATTTCTTTCCGAGCTGAATGCCCAAGGGCACATGACCGTCTTCCAGTTGAACTCCTGTTGAGGCTTATATCCTCATCCTCATAAATTTGATTGCCTTCTGCACAAACAGAAACTACAAGTTTATTGCCATCATCAACAACCACAATTGTAGTTGAGCACGAGCCACATTGCACTTTCTTTTGATTTTTACTCCCTCTATATGCTTTCTTGGGTAGCTGCAGTACCACAGAACACTTCAGGCATGTCAAGAATGGAGCACCACCAGCAATAGGTTGGCATAGATGTCCACTATTTTCTATCAGAAACCGTGTAGGACGACTAGATACAACCCCATCCATCCGCCCTGAATGAGATTCAGCGTGATAAGACTGGACGGAAAAAAGAACAGAAGCTTTTGAAGCAGGACCTTGTCCTTGTAATTCATTAATACTTCCATAATGATGAGATGCATGATCCTCTCTATCATGACGAGGGAACGACCTGTTGCTAGATGCAATAATAGGCACTTTGTTTTTACCATTGCAATGAAGGCAGGAGCATAATGGATGATGGTGATTCATATTTGGTGGACATGACTCGAACGAATCCATATGCATGAGATTTCTATATTTATATGAACCAGAAAAGTGTGCATCATATACCTTATGTTCAAAGGGAGCAAATTGTTGGTGCGTACCTCTCTGGAGCTCTTGAGACCTGAAACAGCGCTCACAATCAGTACCATGGAGACAACTATACGTGGACCGAAATAATTCATTCTCTTCACCATAGGGAGATTGGTTGGCATAGTGATCAGTGTGCTGCATTCTTGCAGTGTGTTTATCAGGGAAAAGATGAGCAATTGAGTAACCACTCGCTACTGTAGCGCCACGAGGAATCCCTTTGTCACGCCTGTAGTAAGAATCATGAGAATCCATCCTCCTATGAGGCAAAACCTTGTCTTTAGATTTGTCATCAAAGTCACATGTCAGTCTAATTTGATCTCTCAGTTCATCCAATTTCCTCATAAGCTCGGCTTGATCATCTACAACATACCCCACATCACCAAACTTATCCTTTTGATAACTTCTCTCCAATGAGTTATCAAAGCTATAATTGCTCTATGCCAAATACTTCTCCTTTCCCTCTTCTAAATAGTTGGATGTTGAAGGTCCCATATTTAGGACACCCCTCCTATGGAATGTCCTTATGGCCCGTGTCCATTCCTCGCCTTAATTTGCCACTCTTCTATTTCCCCTGTCCCTTGCAATCCGACAGCAGTTCACTCTTGACGCCTTGTATCCACCAAATCTCTGGCAATCAAATCAGTGCCATAATTTTCATATTCATCACTGGAATTGTGATAATTGTGAAACCTGCTAGTTCTGCTAGCCATCCCCTCACCTTTGATTATCTGAGAAGATCTTTCGGAAATCCCTCCAAGTTCAAGACTTTCTGCATTAGATTTCACAGATAATGCTTCCGCATCACTGGTAATTCTTTTAGCTGTTTATTACTATGGTCAATAACCAATCAGGCACAAGTTTATGCTTCCGGACTACATAAAAGCTATGTCATAAAACTCCCAAGTCGAAGAACAAAATGCACACAAAATCTTGTCAGAAACAAAATTAATCTCTTACAGACGACATAAGAGTTGCCAAAAGCCTCAAGTCAACGAGTATTAACAAAAAAATTAAAGAAAATAATGTCCGGGATTATACAATTAATAGCGTGTTATCAAAATTTCAGGCATTACTAGGGAAGAAATCTACTAAAAGTAAAGCAATAAACAGTAAGCAAGAATGAGAGGAATGTACCTCTTGGGGCAGAATTACGGCCTCCACATAGGCAAACATAAGAATCATTGAGCTCCGGAAGCAAATTTTCGCATATGGGACAAAGAAATAAACGAACTTTAGCTGCTTCAGACATAATTCAAGAAACCCACATGAATCTTGAATCAGAACCACAATGTAATTCTTGTTAGCTGACCATATAGAAAATTTAAATATTGCAAAAGTCACTAACACGAGAAAGAAATAACTTTTTTGTTGCATAAAGCGGTCTTTTTCTTTTCTTGGAGCTAAAAGGACACTCTGACACCGATGGTATCTACTCTTTCAGCTAAAATTACTAAATAATATGTAAATCAGAAGTTTAGCAATCTCTTAAGTTGATAAGGTTATACACAAGGGGTTCGCACTACAAACTGAGCCTATGACTCAGACACCAGTGAAACAATCATACTGTGCGTGTCTCTAAAATCGAATCATGTATCTCTTGAAACAACTCTAACCTGAATATTAAGTGAGCGATTCTCCGGACTAAAGCGGTCTTTTTCTTGGTAGCCAAAGTACCAAAGGAGAAGGCTGACTTTTCATTTATGTTCCATTATCATTATTATTATCATTATCATAATTTGATCATATCTTTCATGTACATCAGTTTTGGTTTCCCGCTTGATTTTGGGTAGGCGAAGAAAAAGGAATGAGTACGTACGACATAATATGCAAGTGGAAGGAAGAATTTAATTGACGCGACTCTCCCTATGCAAGCAATCAGACAACTGCTTTGATAGTTGGCTAGGAAATAAATATATCAATAACATTTAACGATTTTTTAAATAAAAAAAACATGTGAGGATTATTTAACTATTTTTAAATAGAAAGACATGAGTCTAGCTAACTGCTTTGATAGTTGCGCCATAGTAATCCAAGACTTGGTGGATTTTCTGTTTTTAAATTTATAACGTTGAACATCATATAACTCATATATAATTTTTTTGTGAGATAACAAACCAACTTTTATAGTTCTGGTTAGTTGCAGGACTGTAAATGAACCAAGCCGTTCGGTTGTTCGGCTCGTTTGGTTCGAGCTCGAGTTCGAGCTCGGCTCGGATAAAAGGTTAATGAACAGAGTTTGAACACATTTTTCTGCTCGGTCTCGGTAAGTGGTACCGTTCGTTTAAGGTGTTCGGTTCGTTAATGTTGTTCGTGAGTTAAACGAACCAAGCTTGAACATGCAAATATGTTCGGATTCTGCAATCAACTCTTTATACCGAAGTATAATATGGTCTTCTTATAGACACTAGTGATATGTTCCTCCTACCTAATAAGACACATAGTAATTGATTTACATCTTTCATGATACTTTTTCGGTTTGGATGATGAGACTTTCGGAGTTAGGATCTTACCTAAATATTGCTTCCTAATTCCTGCCTAGATTGGATTTACATTTTCTCGTTTCGTTTTATAAGTCAATCTATTATTTTATGATGCTAAAAATGCACATTTAATAGTTTCAAATGGTACAAAAAATGTATGTTTCTCTTAACTTGTGCTGGTTAAAATGTCCAGTTTTCTAAATAAAAAAGAAATTATAATGGGAAATTTTGAGAACAGAAACAATAGTTGAACTGTTAACCACATTTTTATAATTTTCGTGGCATTTCGAGAAAAAACTATATTGAGATTGGAAAAATATGTTTATCGCTTTTTAAAAAAATAAAGCAGTTTAATGAAATAATTTTTCCAATTTTATTTCTTCAGTTTACTTTTTTAATGTGTTTTTTGTAGTTGTATTATTTATTATGTAAGAAATGTATTTGGATCTCCATATAATACTACATAAGCTTTAAAATATACATATGTTCTGATTTTTTAATATAATTTATATTATATTGAAAAGTAAGAATGATTTATATGTTTGGATAGAGAAGTACATAATAACACTATGTAACAACATATTAAAATAGGGATTAGAAACATAAAATAAGAAGAAATATTTGATAAATTTGTCGAAAAGATTCCCTTCCATAAAGTGAAACATATCCTTAAGCCATTCAATGTTTCTGAATTTTATCTAAACAAAAAAAGCTTTATATACGAGAGGACAAAAAAAAAAGGACAACATAGGACACGCGATTAGATCAAGAGAGACTGAAAGTTAGGCAAGATACGAGGTTTTTAATCATCCGTTCAGATAAGAAGAGACAGAAAATTAGGCTCACGCGCTGTTTAAATTTTTTTGTTTATAAAAAAGAGTTGGTTATACACATAGAAACAGATGATCTTTTGACTTATCCTCGGGATGAGATCTCCTCACCGCGCGGTGAGTCACCGCGCGGCTGAGGACGCGACACGTGGCAGCAGTAGGGGGTGGTGAAGCTGGATGCGGGTTACCCTCATCCAGCCTCACCACCCCCCTTGCTGCCACGTGTCATGCGGTCACGCACGCGGTGAGGGGATGCGGTGAGGGGATCCTATCCCCTTATCCTCCACTTATACTGGTCCGAACGCACATGACATGAGTTTTATAACCACGCAGGTGGTCCGATTTGGCAACGACAATCCGGACGCAGTGGCCGTACATGGAGATCAATCATCCCTCTCCCCTGTACGTGTCCATATTTTACAGCGAGTGAAAATTCGCCAGCACAGAGCGCGTAAACTAGGACTACAGGGTCCACCCTCTACTCATTTGTAGTACATAGGAATCCCACACCCCAATGCACAGCTGACCAGATGTACTACTCATCACTGCTGCACGGTTTTATATACACGCCGCCACACCAATTCTCTCCGCCCTCTCCATCCCAAAACTGCAGGATAGTGTGCGAAGAAATGCTTGGCTTCCGATGTTCTTTGAATTAATTGCGGACAGATTCTGTCGGACTCGGATCGTTCAATAGCTAATTTTTGGGAGTGGATTGATTCGTTTGTTTTTATGGCTTCCGAGGATGTTAAATCGAGTGAATCGGCTGTTTCGAAGATCGTTAATTTAGCAGAAGAGGCGAAGCTTGCTAGAGAAGATATTAGGCCCTCTGGGTATGCTGTTCTCAGTATCTGCAAGTCGCTTTTTGCCGGCGGCGTTGCTGGTGGAGTGTGAGTTTTTCTCTCTTTTTTAGTATTGTAAAAAAATAGACTTTCTCTACATGCTTAGTTTGTATAATTGATTGAAAGTTTGATACTTGTAATACATTCACCTTGCAACGTCCGCTGTGGTTGACGAATTCACTGGGTGGTGGAAATTTTTTTCATTTTTTTGCAACTTTTGGAAAGTTATATGGGGTTGTTTCTCTTTGCCTTTTGGAGTATTATCTCATTCAAGTTTAATTTTGATAATTATGCATCATAAGTACCATTGCTCTGGCATACATGATACTTTTATCATATAATTTGGCTCCATTAAATACTCAGTAATCTACTTCAATGGAACTGAAAGAAATTGCTTAGAGGGGAATATAGTCTTATTGGTTTTGTGTTATGTGAATAGCATGTTATCATTCAGTCATCACTTTGTGCTTAAAAATTAAATCCTAAAATTGGTCGTGTGGCTTGCTTCTTGAGTATAATGCATTTTTTGGTCACCTTTTGTCAGAAATGTGCATTTTCTCAACTAGGCTTACTGGCATGATGATTTTCCTTCATTATAATTGGAATATCTCCAGTACATTGATGGACAGCAGAAAATGAGAAAGAGAAGCCGAAAATCGCAACGCTATAGTACTTGTTAAATATGGACTCTTATAATGTAGGTGTCACACGGACTATTTTGAGCTGTATCTTATGTGTTTCCAGAAAAAAGAAGATCTCGACTATTTTGTTTGACGTATTCTTCAATTCCAATGCAGATCGCGAACTGCTGTAGCGCCATTGGAGCGGTTGAAAATTTTACTTCAGGTCAAGTATTGTTCCTAGTGCTACTTAGTTGCCTATAGTACGTACTCTGCTGGTGGCACTTAGGGAGTCAAGCAAACTCAAATATTAAGTCCCACTATGTTTTCCCATTTACATCAAGTATCACTATTGATTTTTTTTTCGACCTGTCTATTCGGCCATATTTCGTTCTATAAAGTCTGTCCTTTTCTGGTTCAACATCTTCCTTCTTATTCTACACCTCTCCAGGGCAGGATATGGAAAAAAAGAGAGAGAGAAAGAGAGACGCTAACAAGACTAGGAGTCTCGATTACACAGCTTGCTCCATGCTGACTACCTAAATTTAGCTCTGTAAGTATTTTTTTTCAGGTTCAAAATCCACATTGCATAAAATACAATGGAACTGTTCAAGGCTTGAAATACATATGGAGTACTGAGGGCTTCAGGGGACTGTTTAAAGGCAACGGAACTAACTGTGCTCGGATTGTTCCAAATTCAGCAGTAAAGTTCTTCAGCTACGAGCAAGCTTCAAAGTATGTAATTGCCATTTATTGCTTTTCGTTCTGATCAAGTGAAAACCATATAGCATGAAGTGGGTTGCTTTAAGTGAAGTGGCAACACCACTCTATTCAAATAACTAGCGAAATTTTAATTTACAAAAAAAAAAAAAAAAAAAAAAAAAAAAACTAGCGAAAGAGAAAAACAGATGAATCATGAGCTGCTGTTTGGATTTGATATCCAAATTTTGATATTCCTGTTGTCCAAGCTTTGAAAGCATATGACATGCCATTAAACTTATCAATGCTATGCAATCTATTGTTGGTCAAACATACTGTGTGTTTTCTACTTATTGACTCCTTGGATGGCTCTGTGCTGTCTGCGTGTCCAGTAGAGTGCTTAATGAAGTAAGTGTCCATCTTTTGCTGCACTTGAGGTTGATTTAGTTAAGTGGGACAGCAGTGCAAACTTGATGTGCTCATTTGAGCAGTACTCATCTGTTATCTTAATCCATTCTACTCGTTGCTGAGTTTATTCCAATTAAAAATAAATGTCTTTATGCATCTATTAGGGTACAAAGGTCCAAAATGATTTTATGGCAATACAAGAAGAAACAAACTGGCAACAGGGGAATTTTTTTCGCTTACATTTTCTTTTAACGCTGAAACAGGGGAATTTTGAGCTCTTTTAACCCTTAAACAAGGGAATTTGAGCATACTCATTTTTTCACTTACATTTTCTTCTAACACTTAAACAGGGGAATTTTATGGTTATACAAGAGGCAAACTGGCAACGGTGAGTATCCTTCATTCCATTTTATGAATTCAGGCAAGGACACAAATCAAGACATATGATGAAGATTAAATTGATGTGTTCTTGATTATCATTAGAACATTTGTCGAAAGGATTAACTTGAAGAACATGTTAATATTTTTGTTTATGACTCTTACAGAGCATTTTCCCAAGAACCAACCCTGAGATAGCTTATTTAAGATTTCCATACTAGTCAATTCAATGTTGTTTTATGCAGTTCAACCTGTTAATGTTACCATAACTATATTAGTGGTGAACACGGATTTCTGAAATTTTACTTTTCATTCTTGTTTGCCCTTTTGGTTTGATTTGTCTTATTTTATTTTCTGTTGTTTTGTTTCGTTTTAATATATATATATATATATATATATATATATATATGTATATATATATATATTTGAGCAGCATTAAAAAATTCTCCACTTTCTTGTCTGGAAATGCCTCCATTTATTTGAATACTCTTGTTCTTAGGCTTATTTAGCAAAGGGAAAATTAGTTTTGGCCCGTATGGTTGATAAAGCTAGCTTCCAACACCTTCTACGTTGAAATAAGACCTTTCCATTAATCCATTAGAATTAATATAATAATTTCCACTAATGCCATTACGGCTTTTAAAGAATCTAAAAGGTTTAGCTATCTCCATCTACGACACCACCCCTCTCACAGTTTATGCTCATCCACCACTTGTGTTGTCATCTTCTGTACCATCTCGGCCATGATCTGGGCTGCTTTCTGCTCCATCTCTGTGATATTCCTTAAAATTCCATGGTTGCATGTGAAATTCACCATAAAATCCCAAAAGAATGTTAAGTTGGACACTGGTTTACAAATTGAAAACTTTATGATATTTTTCCATTATCATAAGTGTCGTCCTTGAGGCGGGGGTTTGTCTGCAAGGGATATGATGGTGGTGATGGAGGTTCAGATGGTTGTAGAGGTTACTAATAGTTGTTTGATGTCAAAGGAAACGGTGATCATTAAAGAGATGATAGAAGGCCATGGATGTAATGGAGGAGGAGAATAGTGGTAGCAGCTAATTTGGTAGGAGAATGTTTAAATAGAAACATGAGTAACTTGAGGAAATGGGAATAGGGGCACTTTTGTGAACCTTTTGTTGAATGTGGATTAAATAAAAATAGGCAAAATTTAATGCTATCACGCACGTGAGTGTCACGCAAGGGAGACAAAGGTCCAGTTGATTGATCATAGAGGGTCAAGGTGTAGAACATAAGAGGGTCAGAAGGACCTATCCTTTAGAAAACTATCTGCCATATTTTACTTACTCTGTACTGGCTATTTTTCCAGGTGCAAAACTAATAAAATTTGCAAGTCCATTAAATAGTATGGTTATATAAATTTAATTTTGTTTATGTTTCTTTGGCATCTGCAATCGCTTGTGCTAAAGCGAACCAATATTCTTAATTTTGGAGAATTGGCAGGGGTTTTTTGTGAACACATTTTTGGAGCTCTCAGTCATATTTTTTTTTTTTTGTTCCAGAGGATGCTGAACTCAATCCTTTGCTGCGACTTGGAGCGGGTGCTTGTGCTGGAATAATTGCCATGTCAGCAACTTACCCTATGGACATGGTGCGAGGAAGGCTAACTGTGCAGGTGTAATTGTGAATTGAGTTTGACATGCATCAAATCTGTGTAACTTTTGGATTACTACTCTACATCTTCTAAATTTCCCGTCATGTTGTGCAGACTGAGAGATCCCCTTACCAATATAGAGGGATGGTTCATGCTTTATCTACCGTGCTTCGTGAGGAAGGACCACGGGCTCTGTATAGGGGCTGGCTTCCCTCAGTGATAGGAGTGGTAGGTCATACAACTATCAATGTATTTTTCAACTTACATGACTAAAAAATTAATTGCACAAAAGAGTTGCAATTTCCCTGATATTGTCTTGTTTGGCATTTAATATAATTTTTGTTTCCTTTGGCAAGTTCCAGTTGCTAGTAGTCAGAGTTTTCACTGAAAACTTCATTATTGGAAAAATGGGTATCCATCACCTACATGATTACCATTCTCATTATGCTGGATAAACATCCTGATATTATTGCACCAGAATAAACAGCATTTTCTGAAACTATCTGAAAACTACTCAAGCTAGGAATTATTGTTTCACATCGACAACATTAGTTAAGCCTTGTCCTGGTTAGATAGGGTGGCCATATGCAACTCCTTAAAATGCACTAGCATATGCTTCTATTTCTTCTGATAACTTTCAAATATTCTCCTCTTTTTTGGAGGTCCAAAACTTCAACATGGTTTCTTCAACTTTCTCCTCTTTTTGTCCTCTCTTTTTCTTTTTGGTATAGCATTTATTTATTCTGGAGAAGCACCAATCTTGCTCTCATGTTCAGGTTGAAATTTTGTTGACTTTCAGGTCCTCGCTGATTAGTTTTTGAAATGACAAAACACGTGCATTTTGCAAATTGACCTAGGTCATTTCGTGTCAAGAGGTTCATTTGTGGTGAAGAGGATGAGTTTTAGTGGACAAATTAAAAGAGAAAGTGAGATAAAAGAAAAGCCGAGATAAAAGAAAAGCCAAGTAGAAACATTATATATATAGAATCTGCTGTATATTGTAAATCTGAATGGAATCTCATATGCTGCTTTTATGGGTCTGTAAAGTAGACATTGTCTTCACTGTTGGCACTAAAGAGAATTTCCAATTATGGTATTACCTGTTCTTTCCAAAACTTGAAGATTTCATATTTTCCTTTGTTATGTTGGTTTATTTTTCTGAAGGGGACCCTTGGCGCAGCCGTAAAAGCTGTGACCAGAGGTCACAGGTTTAAGTTGTGGAAACAGACTCATAGAAATTTTAAGGTAAGAACGTGCAATATGCCTAAATGGCCTGATCTTTCCTTGCACCCCATATAACCGGGATGCTCCAGTGGACCAGGCTATCTTTTTTTACGTCGGTTTGTTTCTTTTGCTTTATCCTTGAGGCAGCAAAGACTTGCCATGAAGCCGGGTGGAAACTTCGGAGTTTGGAAACTTCTTAGGAAATTAGGGAGTTTTAAATCTGAGATCTATACCTACCTTAAAGGCCATCTTCTAAATAAAATTCGCAAAGGGGAGCTCTTGAATCCCTTGTTGATCAAAATTGATAATTTTTTTTCAAGACACTAAGGAAATGAGGACTAGATTGGTCTCTTTTCACTTCTGAAAGTTCTTTCCCAAGCTATTCAACTTGCATTGTTGTTGATCTGAAAATATGAAAATGACTGAAGTTCATATTGTTGTTGGAATTACTTTTTGTAGATTCCATATGCTGGTTTCAATTTTGGTGTGTACGAATCGTTGAAGGATTATTTGATCAAGAATAAACCCCTTGGTCTGGTCAATGACTCTGATTTGGGGGTTACAACAAGGCTTGCATGTGGGGCTGTTGCAGGAACTGTGGGTCAAACTGTTGCATATCCTTTTGACGTGATTAGGAGAAGGATGCAGATGGTGGGATGGAAAGATGCTGCTTCAGTTGTTACTGGTGATGGGCGGAGCAAAGAGGTTCTTCAGTACAATGGCATGGTTGATGCTTTCAGGCAAACCGTGAGACATGAGGGCTTTAGAGCCTTGTACAAGGGTTTGATCCCTAATTCAGTGAAGGTGAGTTTGAATTATGATGATCTGCATGCCTACTTCTTGGACATTTATTTTGCAGTATGGCTGAAATATGTGGTAGCATATAAATTTGTTTGATGTACATGTATATGCGTGAGATTAAGGTCACATTTAAGGTCTGCAAAATTTGACCTTGGCAAGACGAAGTATAAAGCAATAATAATTTTCTGCTAGGAGAGATGACTTAGATGCATGATGCATTCTAGCATCTTGATCTTAGTTTTGTGTTGCGGAAACTTACTCCGGCATCTTCTTTTCTTGATGGACAGAGGGGATATTTAAGAAGTTTAAACAAAGTTCTTGGGTCAGCCAATAGAGTACTACTCACCCAATAGTCTAAACGTTATTTTGTGATTCCCATAGGATGAATCCATATGAGACGTGCTATTGTCATTTTTGTTGCGTAAAACATTCTGATTTCCCTTCCATTTCTTTTACCCAGGTGGTTCCATCAATAGCCATTGCATTTGTGGCATATGAACAAGTGAAGGACTTGCTGGGGGTTGAGATCAAAATATCAGATTGATGCAGAGACGGTGTACATTGTCAATTGTGCAGGAGAATTTTGTAGACGCATAGAAGAGAGATGATGATGTGATGATCATCCTCTATTCATCCCAGAGAATATCCAGTGACCTGTTTCACCCTTACCTCACATGTTGCTTGTGTGAAGCATAGATGCTTCACTGTGGACTTTCTAAGGTTATTAAATTGCTTTTTCTATCGATATATAAACAATATGGCTTGTGTAAGTGAAAAGTGCAATAAATAATGAAGGCTTGGCTGCTGATTAGTTCAGAAAGCCTGAACTAGGGTATAACTTTTGATGCCCTTTTGTTCATTGCATTACTTGATTAACTAATAGTAAGATTCTTATGGCCCTTCCTTCTCTAGGAATTTTTACATCCATCTTTAATAGAGATGTGTTGTTGGCTTGTGAACTGCTGCATGCTTTATATAATCTTTCATGATCTTCTATATATTTATGGGTCGGGAGTCTCATTATAAGCAAACTCTCTATCCCTTGGGATGAAGGTATTGTTTGTCTGCCTCTGACTCTCCCCAGACTCTAGCGATAGCTTTTAGTGTGGTTGGATATATAATGTATGATTGTTGTTGTTATATGTCTGATAAGTATATATTTCAGTGATTGACGGCCTAGTGTCTGGAAGTATATATGACGCTAAAACATTTCCAAGAGTTGGAAAAGATACGGTGTTAGTTCCCACAGGGTTGGGATCTCCTCGCCACCACTTTCCTCAGCCCTTTTGTGACAACACGACACGTGGCAGCAAGGGAGGGTGGTGAGGCTAGATGAGGGTCACCTGCATCTAGCCTCACCACCCTTCCTTGCTGCCACGTGTCGCGCGGTCACGCGTCACCGCACCCCCTTGCGGTGAGGTGATCCTATCCCGTTCCCAGAAGTCCAAAGCGAAGAAATACAAATGCACATAGTTATTATCTTCCCACCAGAAAATGACCTGCTATATATTTCTTGATACTGGGATATACGGTTTATAATTTCCTCTTGCCAAGCAAATCTTGTACCTTTAACTTTTCTATGTTTAGTGTTAATTATTTTTGGATTTAGGAAGGTAGAGTTTGGAGGATGCATATGCTCTTTGGGATTATACTGATTCCTTTAAGACAATTTTGTGGCCAAATTAAAAAAAAGGAAATAGGGCATTATAGGTCATTATAGGGCAATTTTCATTTGTATATTATGATAGGTAGAAATATTAATGAATAAATAATAAAAGAAACAATATAGTGGCAATCGTTTCACCTCAATGAAAAATGAAATATTTGTTGTATGACCATTATCTCATTCTAGCATCTATTGCTTTTATCGTTTATAAAAGTACCAATCAGATTAAGTTCAGCGTCTAAAATATTGGTCATATAGATGCAGCAAATTTTAATGCTATCGAATGATTATGTGACAACTTTTCTCTTAACCAGATCAATGACTTCTTTTAGATGTAAATGTCACTGGTGACTCTTTATCTTTCCAGTTTCAAAGAGTTTCGTAGATAATATAAACTTTTCGTTTAACAAGATCAATGACTTCTTTTAAACGTAGAAAAGGTAATATCCTAACTCTAGAGACCCCTATCTTTCCACCTTCAAAGAGTTTATAATATAAATCATAAACCCTCCAGTCTAGATTGGTAAGACTTTTACCAGACAATCCACACAAGGTGTCTATTGTAAGCTGAGTCAGAACTCTTTAACTCAATTGTGGTGGATACTAAAGTCTAAAACAGTATTGCTTCAGATAGCAATATTATACTCACGAGGTACGTGTTTTTGTTCAAATCTGCATCCTTTACATTACAATGGATACTAAAGTCTAAAACATTATTGCTTCAGATAGCAATATTATACTCACGATGTACGTGTTTTTGTTCAAATCTGCATCCTTTACATTACAATGGTTCAATCTAATTATCAACTAAGCTACGGAATGAATGAGCTTTCTTGTTTGACAAGAAGACACCTTTACGTCTGTATTATTAAAAAATTGGTCTTTGTGAATTTTATCTTGTTTCTTGCTATTAATGTATGTTATCTGCATTATACCAACATTGAAAGAGACGGGAAATTCCTCGTAATTGTCGAAATAAAAAATTTAATATATAATGTTCTTTCCAACAAAATTTGTATAAATAGCCTGAGCAAATTGTGTATACCATATCATTCCAAAATATATCATATACAAAAGCCATTAAATTCCACATTTCTGGAATTAATACACAAAACCCGTTCGTTGAAATGGGGTCCATGTCAAGATCAGGCGGAGCTAACACAAGGATTGTGGCTAATGGGGTTGCCGGCGGAGGGTCCGGCGGGCAGCATGCCATGAGAGACCTGTGTGGCTTCCAGATGCCGCTGCACTATCCAAGGTATACTAAGGTTGACTATGAGAGCATGCCGGAGTGGAAGCTGGATTGCCTTCTCGCCGAATACGGGCTGCCGGCCAACGGAGATGTCATCCACAAGAGGAAGTTTGCCATGGGAGCTTTCCTCTGGCGTTACTGACCTCATCTTCCTCTCTGGAAGAATTGGACATGTGTGTATCGAAGATTTTCCGTTGATGCAGTCCCCCATATAGTAGGGTTTTCTTTTCCTCCTTTGACTGTTTTTCTATGTATTCATGACATCCGCATTTGTATTCTAAATTCGCTCAATGAGAATTATCCGTAGTTGAATCTCAATTCAGTGCCCGTGGTTCAAGAGGTCATGAGTTCAATCTCCTGTCTGAGACGATATCTTTCCATTGCAAGACTCTGATCTAGAAAAAAATTGTAATCTACACTTAAACATCTATCTACGAGGTGTGACATGATGAAAAAATCTCAATAGAATTCTTCATTCAAAAAAACAAAAACAAAAGGGGTGAAGATTAGCTTAATTTTCTTACATATCAAAGTCTTATAAAAAGCTTGTCAATTAAAAAAACTTATCTATGGGAGATTTCTTATTCAACTAAAATTTTACTTTTGGAAATTAGGTTTTTATTATTTATAACGAATTGAAACACATAACCGTACAAGGGACACGATATTATCAAGGATGATCTTACAACAATAAAAAAACATAATAAATAGTACAAAGTATTATTAAACTAATATAAGAGGAGCACTTTGAGACATGACTTATATGATGATGAAGTACACCTATTGTTTTAAGATTTTGAGTGGATATAACCTTCACCCCATGCAAACCCAATCTTCAACACAAAAGAACCAGCAACAGAAGAGGCAGACAGGGGCGGAGGGAAGGGGGGCCTGGGGGGCACGTGCCCCCCCAACGTCGGCGAAAAAATCCTATGGATAAGTGGGTGTAGTTGTATTTTTAGCCATTCAGTTCAAGTGTGTCCCTGCTTGACAGAACACTAACTCTCTGTTACATAGTCACATAGTGTTTAGCGTTCGGCAATTCTCTGTTAAGTGACTAAAATATATCTAAAACATACCGGAAGTTCGGTCTCTTAAATATATTAAAAAAATTTAAAAAGGGTTAAAACTTTTTTTAAAATTACAAAAAGATTAAAACTAAAAAATCCGATTGACTTTTAAGTTGTCCCAACAGCTGGTGTCCAAGCAATTTGAATAGCTAGGTTTTTTTATGTTGCTGGTGGTTTTTACCCAATTCACACACGTTTTTCACATCGTTTAGACACATTTTGGACAGCCCCTATACATTTTGGAGTTTATCTTCGACGGTTTGGGTGTTCCTTGTAGGAATGGGATCTGGTTTGGTAATCTGAACTGTGTCTGCTGGTGTTTTTCTTTTGTTCGGAAGGTTTGATTTATTTTGGAAGCTGGAATCGGCCAAGAAGGAAGAATTCAAGATTTGGAAAATCTTGGAACACAAATTTGTGGATTCCTTTTCCAATTCCCAAATGGTTTTATGATTACTATTAAGGTTTTCTCTTATGCACGGTTTCTAGGGTGTTTAGATGGAGCCGAGTGTCGACCAAGAAGGGTAGCAAGAACGAACGTTTTTACAATCAAATTCTCAAGCAGGATTAACAATAATTCATTAAGAGATGAAAGTTGAAAGCTATACATACCTTTAGGTTGCATTCAAAGCCTTAGTGTAGGATGTTGCTGGTGTGAAAACTATTTTACGCATTCCAAGCAACTGTGTACACCATATATGATTGGTTCATTGATTCAGCATTCAGATAATAAATTGTAAAAGGTAACTTGCTTTTCCAAATGCCTATTGTTAAACACTAGCCTTTGTGACATTTGTTTGTTTCTAATTTTCCTGCAATGAATATAGTCAAGAATGATCTACGCAACCGGTCAAGGGATGACGTACTATGGGATTGTTTATTTTGTTACTTTGAGCATACAATTTTTTTGAAAATGAAGATATTATTCAACGATTTCAATCAATATCATCTCGAAGAATCTTTTTGCGTCCATTGACAACTTCTTCTCGTCCTATAATAGGCAAATAAAAGGTATATATTGATGTATAATACTATATTGATTTAATAATTATGATCCGCATATTGTTTGTTGTGTATTGTTTATTTTTTTGTACATTGGTTGGTAGATGTGTTTTTTTCACGTATTTTATGTTATAATACAAAAATATGCCTAGAAGATTTTATCGGTTTTCCAGACTAAAACGGTGATCGGTGGTATTCCTGTGGCGAAGCCTGTCAGTGCCTCTCCAAGAAGAGACTTCTGGCTCCGCCACTGGAGGCAGACAATCATGTAAAAGAATAGCAAACCAAAGCATAAGGGCATAGAAAATTACTCAAAACAAAAAGTGTCCAAAAAAAGGGAATGAAATACATAAAATATAATGTAAAGAGCACTCCGACCTGGAGGAAACAAACAGGAAAAACAGAGGGAAAATAGAAACAAGCAAAGAAAATCAAAATCCAACTTAACAAACAGTGGAAAAATAAAGGCACCGTGTAAACATATGTAAGTTGAAAGACGAGAAATCATGGAGAAGAAGCAACTAACGGGGGGGAAAGACACATCAATCCATACCTTAACAAACGAAAACGAATTGCAACGGTGTTCGAATATTAGCCGATAATCACGTTCTGTACCGTACTATAGTGTTAACAGAATCCATTACCTTATAACGGAATCGGTGCCGTCCGCCGCCTACTGTCACCACAAACAACAACAACGTCCACCTCCACATCCACCCCACTCCTTTACGGGATGAGATCTTCTCACCGCGCGGTGAGTTACCGCGCGGCCCAGGACGCGACACGTGGCAGCAGTAGGGGTGGTGAGGCTGGATTGGGGTTACCTTCACCCAGCCTCACCACCCCTTTTTTGCCACGTGTCGCGCGGTCACGCACGCGGTGAGGAGAGAGCGGTGAGGGGATCCTATCCCCTCCTTTACCCCTCCACCAGTCCCTCCATCCCTGGATAAAAACCGTTTAATCGAATCATTAGTCAAAGTAACAAAAGGCATAATTTTACCTTCTCCATGTTTGATTTTTACCACTTATGCTCCCATTGCTTGATGAATCTGGCGTGATCCAATGATTCACAACCTTCTAACAATTGTTGATGCACCCCTTGAACGCATTCAATAATTCATTGTATTACCTGATGCATCCCTTGAACGGATTCAACAATTCACTGTATTACCTGATGGTCAACAATTCATGCTTTACCTGATGGATCAAGGGATTCAACAATTCAATGTATTACCTAATGCACACCTTGAACGGATTCAACAATTCACTGTATTACCTGATGGTCAACAATTTACTGCTGATGGAGATAAGTACTGCTGATGGAGATAAGCAGGAGATAAGCAGTGTGGGCTGTATAGAAAAGATTGTCACACCCTCTATTTTCCCCTCTTAGGCCGGCGGTTATTAGATTGTATGAGGAGGTGAAAGCCTCCTTTAAATGATATGATTCAGAGTTATGTTTAAAACTAAATCCTTTTCATTTATAGATGAGAATTCTTTCTCATATCAATCACCAGAGGAAGATATACTTGATGTTATCATCAAGTAATCTTTATTCACTATTAAATATTATTTAATATTTAATAATAAATATCATTATCTAGTATTTAATATTAAACATTATTTAATATTCAATAATATGTATCAACATTTTTCTTTTAACCACACGTGAGTTGTCGCCCTCGGAACCAGACGTCGTACACTTTATGATCGTTGCCCTTTGAGTCCATCCATCGCGGTCTCTGACCATATGACTTTCTACATATTCAGAGTTTTCATTTTAGACCACACTATACATCCACAAACACGCCCGATGATCACTTAACATGTGGATGTTTTTAAACAATAATTAATATTATTACGTGACATATGTGACATATAAAATTATCATACATAACGTCCACCTTATGATTAATTCGTGTTTACCTAATCAACGTGCTGCGCATTACACGTGTCACGAATTATCTAACCCTTTTCCATTACATTTTGTCCTTTTTGGAATTGTAATGCACATTCCATTTAACTTGAGATAGAGACATTGTTTGTTTGTCGCTCACCCTCTCCACGCTCTAACGATAGTTTTTACTGTCGTTGAGATATAATGAGTATGATTGATTGATAAATATATGGAATTATATAATATATAATACATGCTAAATATGTAAAATAAACTATCATGAAATCAGAGAGTATGAGGAATGTGTAAGGGCTTAAACCTAAGACTTCTTAATCGTAAATTTAGGACTTTGAATCTTTCCAGAGATGTCTAATCCTTCATTTTTAGTTCACTGATATAATATTGATGCTTGGTTAATAATAATAATTGTTGTTGTAATTAGTATTTAATTATAATTATTGTTATAGTGTAATATTAATGAAAATAATAACTATTATTAGTAAGATAACAAAATTTGGACCTAGGCAAACTCAAACCTCAACTTGAGCTCATAAACCATGTAATTCACGCTAGCCCAATACGACCAAATTTCTGTTGTTTAGTTACGCATTTTACATGGATCTGGATCTCCTCACTACAATGAATAGTAATATGTGATTTAGTGACATGTTACAGTACATGTGATGATGCTAAATGAGAGATAACCAGCAGCAAGAGGCGTGAGGCTGGACGAGACGGTAACCTTCATTGGACGGTGAAAAGATCACTCTCAGATTATGGGTCCATATCTCCTCACCGTAAGAGGAACGGTGACACGTAATCCGACGACACGTGTCAACAGGGAGGTGGTAAGACTAGATGAGAGACGACCAACAAAGAGGGCGTGAGGAAGATGGGAAATGGTAACCCTCATTGAACAATGAAAGGATCTCATCCTGATTACGAGTGTTGATTCTCTTACCATAAGAGGGACGGCGTCGCATGACCCGACAGCATATATTAGCAAAGGTGACGTATGACCCAACAACATGATATTGTCGAAAAATACGAGATACGTCAAAACAAAAAAGAGTCCCACTTGAATAAGTGAAACTAAACTCTAACAAAGTACTCTAAAGATCAGGAATTTCGGGTGGGATCAGAGCAGGAAAAAAAAAGGCCAAAAAAGAGGCCACCAATCAAATTGTGCCATGTGTCTTAGCTAATTATTTCTTTAAAAAACAATTTTAAAGCGGACCCTCACCCCGTCTAAAAAAAAAAGCTCATGTAGTTTCCTCATTTCTTTTGCTTTTCTACTACCCTAATTCCCCAAAATACTTCTTCCCTCCAACCCCCAAAAACGTCTTCTGGAAAAAAAAATCCTCAACAGCCCCCCTCCTTCTATGGCTTCATTCTCAGAATCTGCCTCCATCTACTTGCTGTCTCTCCTTTTTGTCTCTATTTCTCACAACGCAACCTTCATCCAGCCGCACAAACTCAACCACGCCTGCAGCCGTGAATACAAAAATTATGCAGTAAATGGTGGCAACTGGCAACTATCTTCCCAAGGGAAAGCTAATGCCGCAACATGTTCAGGCCTAACTAATTAAACTTCCCCTCTTCTGTCGAATGTATGAATGAATATCTTTGCTTTTTTGCAGATATCTCAAGGATTTTTTTTTTTCTCTGCCATACAATACAATCGTGAAGCTATTAACTTATAACAATCAAAACTAGTGTAATTGCTTCGATCTTCCGATGCTGAGTCATTTTGTACAGGCTGTTCTTTGGCATGTTCACCTGCTGCAAATGATTCATCAAAGTAGAGCAATGCATCCGTTCGAAAAGCAAGGGAAAGGGGAAAACCAAGTCAGCTTTTTTTCCGCTGGGGTGGGGTCCGCGTTGAAAAAATGTCTTTTTTTAAAAAAAATAGCTAGCTGAGACACGTGGGACAATCTGATTGGTGGCCTCTTTTTTGGCCTCCTTTAAAGCCTTCTCTTATCCAATCCCCAGGAATTTCGCCTTCTCAACTCAAACAAACTCCAGCGAACTGAGAGAACAAGTAATGCGAACATCGAAATAATACAAACAGTATGATCCATAAAATAACAAAATACAAGTAGTCTATATACTTGACGCCTATGAAGAAATTTGCATATTAATCAATGAACTATCTGATCATTAAAATAAATTAAGTTATGATCTTATATCGAGTGGAGTCCGATACACATTTAGAAACATCCTCATCACAAAACCTCGAATGGATCAAGTTATAAACAAAAACTAGTCCAAAAGAAACATGACTTTATCCAAACTAGTCCAAGAGAAACATGACTTTATGAGTTGAGATTAATTTCCATACTCAAAGATTAGATAAAATTATTTATACCATACCTCAAACTTGGCCTCGATCAAATTATACCCCTAATTAATCATTTCTAGCGACAACTTTTGATGTCGTTATTATATACTGGATACATAGTCACACGACTAAAAATTGATCTTCCATGAAATTACTCACATCTTCTACGGATGACCGTGACCCAAAATCAACTTCAAATTCCGAAGGTGCATTCTCAAAATTAATTTCTTCCAAAATACCATTTTCCAAAATCATTTCTTCATAAATCAAAGGTGATGGAGACCTAAAATCAAACATTTCAGTCAAATACAACTGATCCAAAGGTAAATCATCATTATATTCCTCCATTGATCCACTTAAACAACACCCTTTACTCCTTCCATCTTCCGGTTCGACCGCTTTATCGATAAAATTACGGTTATACCCTCCCACATCCTCATATAATCTGTCCATCTTAGTCATTTTCTCCACATTACTTGTACTATTCTTATTAGCTTCAAACTTCAAAACAGAGGTCGGAGAACAAAGGTTGTCTGATTCTTTACCCGAGTCATACCCACAACCCGACCCGATATTCACAACCCTCGGCGGCGAAGCCACCACCGCTGGCGTATCCGTCGTCCTCTCCGGCGGCTTAATAAAGTTAGTTAAAGCATAGGGACCTCGTATTTCAATAGCTGCTCTGTCATAAACCATGGCGGCTTCTTCCGCCGTGTCATAAGTACCTAACCAAATCCGAGCTTTCCTCGTCGGATCGCGAATCTCCGCCGCCCATTTCCCCCATGGCCGCTGCCTTACTCCCCGGAACTTCCTTAATTCACCCACCGCCGGAGCATTCACCTTCGGTTTCACCGCATTTTCTCTTTTGGGCTTTTTAATATTCTTTACCGCCGGCTTTCTGCAAGATTGAAGCTTTTCGATTCTAATTTCGTTCACATGCTTCTTTATCCGCCGGAAATTTGAATTCTTGAAATCCCAGTCATCTTCTTCGCCGGAAGAATCTGTAGCGTCGCAGTCAGTGACATGTATTCTTACAATTCGTGGCATTTTGATAAAATTGGTCAAATTTGTGCTATGATCAACTGTTAATTTGTTGGAATTAAAACTTTTCCTGTTCATCTGGGTCGGAAAAATATCAGATTTTGTCTTTTGATGAGCATGAAGAAAGAGGTTTATGAGTATAGGGAAGAGGGGTTCTCTTGAAGAGATTAAAAAAGGAGTTGGAAGGAGTAAAAGACCGGAAAAAAGGGGTTTGAATGGAGATAAAAATGGGGGATAAGCGTAACTGATGAAGAATTAAACGAATAAACTGAAAGAGGAGGAGTGTGGACTGTAAAAGTTGAATATGGAAAGGATTGCCAATATACAGTGATAAAGTCCGATTCCTCCTCCGGATTTTATTTCTGATATTAATTAGAATTATATTAAAACTCTTGCTAAAATATGCCCAAAAATAACTAGCGTTAAAGTTTTTAGAGTTGTGCTTTAGAAAAAAATCGTTTCATGGTCAAGTCAGTTTCATGATGATTTTTTTATTTTTAATTGAAAACAAATAAAAGTTGTATCTTTTAAATGTTTTTGTATTGATCAATCTTTATCATTCTCTAATTTTTGTGAATAAAATGTTTTTATACCCGATGTCCTGGCTTTTGTATGTCGAAATTCCAAAATGTTACTTTGTTTACTTTAATGCATATAGTACATATGTTATTGGGTGAACGTCAAGTGCCGTGATGTTAGAATTGTGCTGTCTATGTAGTGTGAATAACTTTAATTGAATTTCCTTCACTAAGTTTAACCGAACTGTTCCTTTATATACTGATAAACCGACGCCAATTTTAAGTAACTTAAAATTATTTTATGAATCTCATAATTAAATTCATGTAACCAACTTCTCATTCATTAATCATCACTGACCTATTTTTGACGACGTTTGATTATAAAATATCATTCACATGTATAAATATGGACTAACTCTAATTTGTATCAAAAAAACCTCTAAATGAACTGTTTAACATATGACCTGACTTGTATAAATGCCGATCTAGTTACATTTGTAAGTTTGTTTGACTAAGTGCAATTCATAATATGAAAACACATGTCACTAATAATTTCCTCCTCATCGTATTGGATTTGTAAATTAGGATCCCGTAACTCTTGGAGCTAATTTTTGATAATTATGTTAATTTGTTGATTCTTTGGCAGCAAGAAAAGTCTTTTTTCCTTTTAAAAAAAACTTTTATTGGACGCAGAGAGAGGTGAAAAGTTTTTATTTTTTTTGTGGCATTTGTTGTATTTGAAGTTTGTTGTTATTCTTTCTATAAGTATTTTATTAAATGATCCCTAAGGTTTTATAATGTGTTCATTTGTCCTTCTATGAAATCACTTCAATTTGCAATCAAGGTCAAGAAAACAGTCCAATTTTCTACCACAACAATATTACCCCATTGTTTTAAAGGCTTTCGCTTGTGACGACATATGGAAGGGTCGGATGTACGCAACCATACACACACGTTAGAAACACATACATCATGACCCATAATAAAAATTGCGTCAAGATATGTCGATCAATTGATACTCACAATATAAGAAGCGCCGCCAATTTAGTGAGTCATTTTACTTTATTCCATCATATCCCAAGGTCTTACCTTACATAAAACAAATTCAATAATCACGAAACACATCATATCTCTGTCATTTTAATTTGATTGAACGTCCGTACCTTACATAAAACCATGTTTACACTTATAATGATCTAACAAAATTATCTGTCACACATAACTTCTTTCCTATCTTTCTTTTATAACAATCTTTTAACAATACGTGTCTATTTGTCAAAAATTAAATTAATGGGTGATAATTTTCTTCAAAAACGAATATGATGTGCATTTTTCTTAAGTATTAAAAATAACATCACTTGAATTCGGGTATTCCAAAAAGAAAGGGAAAAAATAAGAGAAAAAAAAAAAAGGAAAGAAAGGAATCAACTATTTCACCTGCTAGATATTAAAGCTCACATATACTGGTAGAGTTTTTATTACACACATACTATTATTCATGTCATGCCAGTATATGTTTGTACTAGGGTCTAAATGAACTATTCACATGATTCTCATTTTCTATCCTCTTTTTTTTTTTATTTGATACCCGCAATAAATCAAATCTTAAGTGTTGGTTAAGGTTGTTGCTTTATGACCTTGAAGTCACGTGTTCGAGCTGTTGAAACATCCTATTACACAAAATGTAGGGTAATGCTACGTACATCAGATCGTAAATCGATCTGTCCCATTTCAGGATCTTAGGTAAACGTGGTAGCCTGATACACCGGGAACACTCTAATAAATTAAATGCAAAGCAAAGAAATCTTAGCTAATTGCTGGGATAGCAATAACCACACGATATAGTATAATGCTTGCCTCTTTTTTCTTTAAAAAAAAAAACTCTTTTGTACACGTGGCGTCGCGTGATTGGATGCCTCATATTTTACCTCATAATAGACCTCCTCATATCTCATCCCAAAAATTCATACGAGTTCTCATAACAGCCAACAGCCAAGGATTGTGCCAAAATATGCCATAGACCATAGACAGGTCAAACTAACAGCTCATAGCATGATTGAATTTTTGTGGTCCGCCAACTTGCAATCCTATAAATTAAGGTAGCTAGCAATCAATAAAATTTATGGAGAAAACTGGTGTCTGAATTTGGTTGTTTATACTTGAGGTGTTAACAAACCGAGCCAAACTGAATACTAGGTTTTCGAATTCGGATTTGTTTAGCTAAACGAACTGTTCAACTCGGTTCGTTTAGCTAAATGAGCTTTAAAATTAGTTCGAATTCGCTCGATAACAATATAACTGTTTAAACGAGCCGAACAGTTCGCAAATAGTTTGACTCGTTTAACTAAAAGGATCCAAATAGATATTTGAATTCGGTTCGTTTAAGTAAAATTAACAAACGGACTCAAACCAAATACGAATCAAACTTGAACAACAGCCCTATTTATAGTCTTTTCTTTATGTTTACAATTATAAAGGAGTGTGAAAAATAAAATAGGAAAAAGTATCATACAGCAAGGACATTGAATTGAATAATGGTAAGTCCCATCAAAAGTATGCGTCGGTCTTTATAATCACAGAACTTCATAATCAAATTGGTGAATCACTCTTTAAAGTAACAAAATTTTGAATAAGATAAAAGGATATGTTCACAATAAAAACAATTGCTGACAACAATAAATATATTATAAATGTATTTATCTCGCTTTTTCACAATTTTAAAAAAAATTAACAATGACTCTCTCTATCTCTGTTGGTCTATCCAGATCTGAACCGTTCATATCTGTTGGGCTATCCAAATCTGAACCGCGCATAGCATACTTTTCAGTCCAGCTTTTTGCGGTTTCCTCGTACTTGGCCTTGTCGGTCTTGTACAAACGGGCAACATCTGACTCCAAAGGAGAATCTAGGTCTGGATCCGACAAAAATGAATATATGTTCAGCAACATCTGAAAGTAATTAAATGAAGTTCTTGTCAGCTGTCAAGATAATAATGCTTTCAAGAAAAATAAAAAATTAAAAATATAATTATAAGTCTGTAAAAATTTAAAGTGTGGTTATAGTTACATGTTATGCAGCTCGGGAAGGAGAGATCTTACAGTGTAAATAAAAAAAAAAATTAAAAACTTCAAGAAAGAGAGAAAAACCTTGGAAATGTTCCATGCAGGGGTCCATTGCTGTTTCAGGAGTTCATGGCAGAAAATTCCGTTCTCGTTTATATTTGGATGAAAAATTTTAGTCTTGAATTTAACCTGACAAAACATTACACCCACAATTCTCAAATAACAACACATAAATTTACAAATACAACAACACAATATTACCCCCATTGTCTGATAGTCTTCCGACTATGGCGAGTATGGAGGTCGAATGTACCTAACCATAATCATTTACACCAATTTACAAATAAAAACTCAAATTATGATACTATTAGAGAGCTCCATCAAAAATTTAATCACCTTGTTTATAGCGATCAAAATATTTCATCAACAATATATGCTTAGAACGCATTTCTTTATATTGTTAGTTTCGTCAACCGTAAATTTGCATATAGTGATAGTATAATCAATCAATCATAATAATGTAGAGAAAATTTACATAATAATGTGGATACTCGAAACACGTGAATTGTATCGATCATTATATAAAAGCCATCAATATGTAAAATTATCATGTAAGACTTCATCAATGAACTTGAAGAGAAACTAATATATTTGGGTGTGGGGTGGCGGGGGGGGGGGGGGGAGCACACATTAACAACTTCTTCTCAAGTCTTACTCCCATTTAGGAAAAGGTCAAATCTGTTTAACTAATTACCCTAAAACGTTTTGAATCAAACCAATATATAGCTTTGTGACCATGAAATTTACCTTTAATGGCAACCCCCGTAACATTAAAATATTTGAACTGGAGAAATTTCTTGTGGCACCAAGCCTATAAGAATGGTTCCATTTTTTCGTGTTCTTTTAAAATCAACCAAATGAGTTTAATTTTGCATATGCTTTGATTGTGACAAATTTACAACACCATTCAACAGTCTGAGCTGAGTCATGTACCAAATGTGGTTTTAGAGTACGTGCCAGACCAGGGATGGGATCTGTGGTCTGTACCATAGACTTAGCACACATTGTGATACATAATACATATCTAGTATATTCTAACGAACAAAATCTATCACTATATGAAATAGTAGATTTAAAAACAATGAAGAGAATACATACCTCAATAGCCTGGAAAGGATAAACAAAAGGAAAACGAATGTCGATATGGAAAACTCCTCCAGAATAAGGAGTATCAGGAGGACCCATCATAGTACCTTCCCAGTGAAATATGTCATCACCAACAGGTTCTGTCACAAACATTCACAATATTGTATAAGGAAAAAAAAAAAAAGACAAACAGAAAAACTTAAAACTAAAAGCTGACCATAAATAAACTAATGAAAAATCATGTTCATGTCAAACCCTAACCCTAACCCTAACTCTAACGACCATTAAGTCTATTCAAGGAGATTTGCTTTTACCATATCGTTTTCAAACGCAATTTGTTTTTCCTGTAGCTTCATTATCTGACAAATTAAATCTGAAAACTAAGGTTTCTGGATACCCTATATGTCGAGATGTTGCTGTTTTTCCAGTTTGATTGAGACAAATTGAGACACAGAACATCATAGTATGCGCGTGTGTGTGTATATATATATATATGTATATGTGTGTGTATATATATTATGACCACTGTAGAACTTAAACAGAAGTATACTAAATAGTAAAACAAATAATTGTTTAACGAGTATAAAGTCTTCAAGAAGCATCAAGTTATTCAATTAAATTAATTATTAATTTGGTTCCACATAAAGGGCAGTTTCCTCGGAGCCACCAGGACTCATACCACCACCACCACCACCAAGTTATTCAATTAAAAATAAAAAATAGATCAACAATGAAAACGATAACGAATACAGTAAATCAACGAATTAAAACAGTAACAAATACCAACGCGATAGAAGACAGGAGATTCACGTTGAAGATTTTTGAATTGATACATGATTGCTGCTGCATTAAGGTAATGGGGATCGTCACGAGGCAGAGACAGAGCCATTTTCTAAACAAAGGAGAAAAAAAATAAGACTTCGACTTGAATGCTAATATGGGTTTCTTGCCTTCTTTCCAATGCTGTATTTATAGAGTGTAAATACTTGAGGTAGAGGGCGACATTTTTGCCACACTTAACCGGGTAGGTTTTGGTTACGTCTTTTAAATTTATCTACTATGCTTTAAACTTATCATCAAGCGTACTATTAATGTCGTTAGGATATACTTGTTGTCGTTTTAAACTTATCATATATGCGATAGACTTTAAGTTCATTAGGGGAATATGGATTTTATCTTATAAATTCTTATTTATCAAATAAGTTTTATATTCATCACATAAGTTAAAATATGGGGATAAAAGAAACGTTGAGTGCCCAAAAAAAAGGCATTTAGCTGTAATAGTTGAATAAAATTTTCCGATACCTTTTGTTGAAGGCAAAAGAAAAAAGGGGTTGGCTAAGCAGACGTCCAATTACGCGTGACACGTGTAAAAAAACAATTTTTTTTTAAAAAAAAGAGCAGTACCTCTTTCTTTAAAAAACTTTTTTTACACGTGGCGACACGTAATTTGAAGCCTCATATTTTGCCTCACCTTTAGGCTCTCTAGATCTGAACCCGTTTCAAAGGACTAAAGATTGACTATGTTTTTATTGCCATGTAGTTAGGGTTGGTAACAAATCGAGCCGAACCAAATACTAGGTTTTTGAATTCGGATTCGTTTAGCTAAACGAACTGTTCGGCTCGGTTCGTTTAGCTAAAAAAACTTTAAAATTAGTTTGAATTCGGCTTGATTTGTTTAGCTAAACGAACTTTAAAATTGGTTCGAGTTCGGCTCGATAACTTTATAACTGTTTAAACGAACTGAACAGTTTGCGAACAGTTCGGCTTGTTTAACTAAACGAACCCGAATACCTGATCGAATTCAGCTCGTTAACAAATAATTACCGAACAAATATGAACCGAACACGAATCAAAATCGAACAGTTGGTGAAATGTTCGATTCGTTCAACCGCCTTACTGTAGTTAAGTTTATCGGGTAGAAGGAATTGTTTTAAATTTAAAAATAAGGTGAGAACGTATTTTGACATTATCACTTCAAGAACTCGAGCCAATTACGAAATCTTTTCTTAGGTAAATATGAAATTTCTAAGTTGTTAGTTTGAATATTGAAGTTTACCATCTTTATAAAAAATTTATCCATAAGGAATAGGTTTATCATATTCTCTTTTGAATTAATGTTGCCGTAGCATTATTAGTTCTTTAATATATAATATCCTATGTTTCAATAATTGTAAATACCACATATAAATAAAATTCTTTTTCAAGTATCAAATAAAATTGTATATCAAGGTAACACATTAAGCATGTTAAATAAGTAAAATTTGTTGAAAATTAACGTGTTCTGAATTTATATGTAGTTTTTGTTTTTGAATCAATCAGAGTTTAACCTCCACCTTAATTAATCTTCTCACAATTGATTAAAACATATATTCAAACTTAATCTAAACTAGTTCACATATGTTCACCTATGAATAGTTTTATAAATGCGCTCTATTTTATTACTAAAATCCTAATTTTTCTTCTCTCTCTTCTAACTCCCCCCCCCCCCCT
>AP025070.1:5660016-5736648 GCA_036186865.1 Eustoma russellianum
CCCCCCCCCCCCCCTTTTTTTTTCTCTCAATTTTCATCCTTATTTTCTTCCATCTCCAACTCTCTCCACTATCTTTATACAATAATGAAATCATGTAATACCAACTTAATATTATTTCTTTCACAATGTTTTTTCCTCTCATAATTAATATTTCCTTAATTTGATTAAATTTTTTAACAGGACTACCGATATATCCTTTTTGTATTCCTTACATATGAAGGTTTCTACAAGTTTATCGTATCTATAAGTCTTAAAAGGACAAATGTATATATTGTAACAAGTAATTTCCGCATTGAATTATAAGAAAAGGACTATATGTTGAAACTTGGGCTTACATGAGGTGATACTCATATCCACTCAAAACATTAAAACAATAGGTGGTGGTACCACATCCTCATATATAACCCATATATTTTATCTTAAAATGTACCATGTGGGACAATATTCTCAACATCAGTCGCCACGCGGCAATGTGGCTTGACATACACACGTGACTTACAACTTGCCCTCAATCACAAACCAGGCATGAACATTTGAACTTGCCCTCAATCAAAAACCAGGCATGAACATTTGAACTTGGGTGAAGGGAGACAATAAATAGTCAATCATGGGTCACGGCAACGTTACACACGTGCCTTAGAACTTGTCATCAATCACAAACCAAGCATAAACATTTGAACTTGCCCTCAATCGCAAACCAGGCATGCATATTTGAACTTGGGTGAAGGAAGACAATAAATAGTCAATCATGGGTGAGACAAGATGTGAATCCACATTTTAAAAGTGGCTCTGATACCATGCTGAAACTTGGACTTATATGATGTAAGGTTCATATCCACTCAAAACCTTAAGGCAATAGGTGGTGGTACATCATCCTCATATAACCTATGTATTTTATTTTAAAGTGTACGATCTAGGACAATATTCTCAACACTACATTATGATATACCATAACCATTTTCATCCTAGTGTTAATTTGTAACACATATATCTACAACTTCAACATTGCTGTCCACTTCATATGAGGTCAACACGAACGTTGAATCCCACACTAGGGACATACAAAATAATCAAACAATTTTGTTCTTAAATAAATAAATATTGCTGCCACTGTTTGCTACATCATACCATACTTCTGAATCCAGCTGCTTCTTGAAGTTGCTTCGTATTTGTCTTTGTCTGTCTCATAGAAGCTAGCAATATCTAAGTCGCAAAAGACCATACTTCGGTTCCGAAGGTCTTCGCTATTCTGGGTTCAAAGAAAATTACAGAGGATGTAAATCAAGAGCTCAGCGACGCATGAAAAGCTGAGCTCAGCGACGCATGAAAAGCTAGCAATACCTAGCACCAAGGTATTGTTTGCGTTTGCATACGTCAAAAAAAAAAAAAAGAATATATAGACTGGAATTCTTGAAGGTAAATGCACAAGTCTTTCCCTCACATTTTTCTATGATGAGCTACATTATATTGGGTCATGAAAACTAAATAAATAATTGATAATCTACAGCATGCTTAAGAGAAGTAAATCTCGTGGAAATCGTGATGAAGTCATTTTTTGTTACCGTTTTTAACAGTTAAGTTGATTAAGGTAACAAATTTGAAAATATTTTTAGTTAAAAGATTAGTTCATATTTTTTTTTGAGAATGAGGATATATTGATTAAAGAAGATCAGCCGATGAAGCGGCAATTACATGTTGAGGGAAATCAGAATTCCACTCAAGTTTTGAGACTAAGTCAAGCCCATATTGAGCCAAGAGGTGGGCAGGCACATTCGAGATTGAACATTATTAGCATCTGACCCTACTCGAAATTTCTTTGGAAGTAAACATGAATTCCTTACTTATATATGGGATGAGATCTCCTAACGTGTCGCTTCCTGGGACGCGCAGTGAGGAGATCTCATCCCCCCTCACCGCAAACGTGACCGCGCGACACGTGGCAAAAAGGGGGGTGGTGAGCCTGGATGAGACCCTCATCCAGGCTCACCACCCCCTTTTTGCCACGTGTCGCGCGGTCACGCTTACGGTGAGGGGCGAGCGGTGAGGGTATCCTATCCCGGTGAGGGGATCCTGTCCCCTTATATATGGTAGTCCATTCCAATTTGAACTTCAGTAATGATTATTACTTTTTACTGATAGGGATAATAATTATTGCTAAAACAAAGTGAGTGAAATGTGGAATCAAACTTGAATAGTTCATCAACCAATTGACACATTTGCCGCCATTGGTCATTTTAAATTTTAAACCGTATATACATGTTTCACTCTATCATTCTTTCTTTTTTCTTTATTTAATATAAATATCAACTGATCTATGACATGTTAGTTTTTTTTTATTTGTTTCTTCTATACATGGTTAGTCGGCTTCAAATCAATGATGCTATTTGACGGATTGCATTATCTAATTCTCCTTTTTAAAAAACAAAAAAGATTTCACAGAAAGGAAAGATGATGATGATTGATGACATGATATTATTATGACATTATATATAATATGATCCAAATTTTAGATGCCAACAAAGACAAACCCTTTTTAAGTCTTCGAAGACGAGAAGCCGATTTAATTAGTATTCAATAGTTCTTGTCTATGATGAATACGTCGGGTCTGAACATACATCACACCTGAAACTAGATGGACGAATTCGTATCGTTATACATTTTATGTTTGCAGGGCTATTTTCTTTGTTTTTTACTCGAGAAATGGCTAAGATTCCATCCTTTCCCACTTTTAAATGAAAATGAAAACTATATAAGAACTCATCTGTGATTTTAGAAATAGACCCCCTTGTGGTTTCTCAAGTTACTCTATTCATTTCTGATTTAAGATTTTAAAGGCAAAGCAACATTTTCTACTTAAATTCATAATGTTTTGAAATTAAATAAATGGAGCCAGCTGACCAGGTGGACTAATTGCGTGGACCGAAACTCTCTCTAGGGGTGTTAACGAACCAAACCGAGTCGAATACTAGGTTTTCGAATTCAGATTCATTTAGCTTAACGAACTGTTTGGCTCGGTTCGTTTAGCTAAACAAGCTTTAAAATTGGTTCGAGTTCCGCTTGATAACACTATAACTGTTTAAACGAGCCGAAAAGTTCGCGAATAGGTCGGCTCGTTTAACTAAACGAACCCAAATAGATGTTTGAATTCGGCTCGTTTAAATAAAATTACAGACAAACTCGAACCAAATATGAATCGAACTCTCTCCGAAAGTTGAATGGTGAAACCCCATCTTAGCTATCTATACAAAACATAAATACTCCCTCTGTCCCATATTTGTCTGGTTATCTCAAATTAAGTGTTTATTTCAAATTTGCATTATACTTTAAAGAAAAAGCGTCTGACTACACATTTATTTTATTTTCCAATTTGTCATTAAAAAAACAACATTTGGTTTTCAAATATACATAACTACTATACTTTTACTGAAAACGCAGACGGTTAATTTGAAACGGAAGGCAAAACAGCATTTAGTTAAACTTAAGAAAGTTGTATAATAAATAGATGAAGACATTCATTTGGTATAAACATACTTGGGCATTTTCGGTGTATTAGGCTCCTGCGTTTTCGCATTGTCCAGAAAGAGCCCGGATCGTAAAGCTTCGCGATCTAATATACGCAACTTTACCCTACACTTAATGCAAGATGATGTTTCCGCGGCTCGAACCCATGACTCCAAGGTCACAAAGCAATTACCTTACCAGTTGCTTCAGGGTCCAGCATCGGCATAAACATAGTTGCTATATGCTAATAGAAAGAAAGAAGGAAAAAAAGAAGAAATAAAATAAACACAAAAACACCATGCATTAAATATCCAAATCTGAAGAACATATCACAGTAGGCAAGAGATACTTTGGGCTCCAAAGTTTCAGAAAACAAAACATTTCTAGAGAAGCCAACTTCTAAAACCATATGGCCATATTGGAGCACAATGCTAACATAACGTTCCTAAATCAATACACGAAGATTAATTACATTTTAGTCTATGCTATATAATATGATTGCTACAAGACATAAATCCTCAAGAATTTCCCTCAAGTCCCAATATCATGTGAATCAGAACCTCAAGGATTCAACATCACTGCAAAAGCTTGATGGCACAACTGCAAGCTCTACGCGGCCGGTCCATTCCTCTCCTGGCTTCAGGGTGATAGGTTTCTCAATAGCTGCTGGATCCACGCATAGCATGTGTTTGTACTCATCGTCACCAAAATCCGCCATAGCCCTCGATTTCTTCTCCCATGGATTCCACACCACTGTTCATGTTCAAATCAACCGTAAGGATCAGATACGTTCTCATAAGCTCTGTGTATTAGTAAGAGTATCTGAAACAAAAGCTCTAGCGACTTCCTGTATGTTCAATGGAACCATATGTATCAAAGCGTATTACCTATGTCTGGCAGCCCTTCCTTTTTTATAACATATGTTCGCTTTCTTTCATGATCAAGAACAGCAACGCAACTAGGAGCACTTACATAAACACGATCCACCTGGATAAGGGTGCCAGAATATTAATCTGATGAAAAATGGCATCCTCGACCATCATCTTGTTGAATGAAGAAAAACAAGAAGGAACTAATGCAGTCAGTGAGAGCTTAGTCTATTAGATGTTTGGCATATCCAAGTGCATAATGTATGACTAGGTACAAGCTGGCTTTTGGTTACAGCTAAATGTATCCATTTCCAATAGAGTCAAGGACACACTTTTCCTTGACTTAGAATATGATGGAATAAAGCAAAATGTTATATTGTGAAGTTTCAGTTAATTGACACAGCTTGCACATCATTATGGGTTATTGGGAAACAACCCCTGTGTGTTTCTAATACATAGGTATGATTGCGTACATCCGACCCCGTCATAGGCGGGAGCGTCTAAAGTAATGGGTAATGTTGTTGTTGCTGCTGGCTGGCTAAGAAGCGAAAAACAGAGGTCAAACACACTCACAATTTAAGGGCTACATATTAGAATGTTCAAATCATTCATGGAGACACTTCATAATCAGAAATCATGATCGAATCACTTGTTTTAAATGAGGAGAAAATAGTTCCCAATTCCAGGTGTAAAATAAGTACAAGCAGAATTACCTCAGATTCAAAAGTTAATGCATCTCCTTGCTCTGTAAAACGCTCTTTTTCACAAAGATTGTCTAGATAGTCCAGCGTTTCGAGTCCCTCTATCCTCACTTCACTTTAACCAGTAATGCAAAGAAAGACATAACAAGTTTAAATCAACCAAGTTATTGATGAATGATGTTTGTATAAAACCATTCAGGCTTTAATATGCATACCTTATGTCAGATACCGAGAAGTATGTATGATAAGCTAATGAGAAACTAAATGGTTTGCCATTGATATTTCTAACGCGTGAAATCAAGGTCAAATTCCCATCAGAAGCAAGAGATACATGGAGACGAAACTCAAAACTGCAAAGGGAAACAGAACCTCCGTTAGCAGCTATCAAAGATAGCATTTACATCAGTAACATAACAATTGATGAATGGTTATGCTCAAAATCAGAAAAATGGCTATTCTGATTCAGGCGTAAGTTCTTGAAACCAAGAACTATCTAACAGTCCCAAATTAGCAGAAACCATATGTGAGGACTAAATGCTCCAACTTCTAAGCACCAAGTTTAATCTCTGGGTTGTACTTCTAAGTGAGAAAACCGCAATCACTTGCATGGTTGTTTGATACATTTTGAAGTACAGAGGAGCCAATCAAAGATTCATCTACAAAATTGAGACCCACCACTCTAGTGCTTAAGACCTTGTTACTTCTTTTACCATAGAGGGAAGAAATATAATTTAAAACCTAATCTTGAACTTTCTCTAACTTAAGATGATCAATGACGACGCGTATTTGGTATAAACTGACAAAGCAGCCTTGCAAGCTTCAACTTTGATTGCAGAAAAACAACACAAACCAGGCGCCAAATTTTTTTATTGGGGCAGGGGCCACCAAATTTAAGACAGATAATGTGATACCTGTGAGGCCAGCACTTGAGATCCTCATCAGAGGGTTTCAGCAACAAGTCTACAGACGACTTCCCACGATAATCGTATGACTTAAGTGGTGGAGGATCATCTTCAATGCTCCAAATCCTGTTTCTGGCAAATCCATGTTGCTCAAGTGCACCACAGTTTCCAAACTGAACAAACAGTATCATGAGAACATAAGCACAAAACCACTGCAGAACAATTCCATGTCTACCTGAAATCGAAATTTACCTGGGGAAAGCAAACAGGAATTCCCCCACGCATTGCTTTCGGAGGCTTGAAAATAGCCTACATAGAATTAAAATCAGTAAGCTCCACACAAGTGTTTCACATCCACTTCTTTAATAAATTGGTCCAAGAACAAATTTTTTTCCCCTAACAAACCATTACACCTAAAACCAACCTTTGAGCTGGTGAATAAATGTTCTTCACCATGGCAATTCCTCCAGGAAGTGACCTGTCCTCCATGCAAGCTAACCTAAAATTGACAACAGAAACACTTCAATCCACCATTGAAAACCAAGTTGCATCAAAAATTTCAGGCAATAAAGTGAAAGCACAAAAGGGGAGCGGATCTAACCCGAGCAGAGGCACCATGAGAGTTCCGAAGCATGACCTGGTCAATCCCATTCCAGTCTTTTGTTATTGCAATAGCAGTCCTACTATCCCAAATTGGCACAGGATGACCCATTTTCTAAAACTGCTAAAATTTCAACTACTCCCCTTTTCCTTTCTCCACAGAGCCCAAGATGGCATTTATATACCCTAAGTAACTTACTTCTGGAACCAGTAATCAAGAAATTCAGATGCAGATAGGGCAATTAAACTTAGCAAACTGCATTGAACTTCCTCAAGAATTTCGTGAGCCCCCGTGAATCCAACCAAAAAAGGCAGCACCTTTATCTAATTTTTGGCAATGTCACAATCTATATGCCCCCAGATCCAAAACAACCGCAAAATCATATCCCCTCACAAAATGAATTAAAAACTTAAAAGAGTAAAATCCCAGCTCAGATAGTCCCACAAAATGCCACACGTGAGTACCATGTAGAATACTTCAAACTCTTCCCTAAATTCACTCTAACGCAATTGTCGCGTTTTATTGCATACGAAAGAGACAATCAAACGTACAAGACAAATGGACAAACAAACAAATGAAAAACAGATTAAACAGAAAACCTTTCAAGGCACTCAAAATTATTATAAAAAAAATCAGAAATGTTCTAGCTTTTCAAAGACAAGCCTCCAAAGCTCCATTTTGAAGTCCCAAAGTTAAAACCCATCTTTTTCACACAGTAAATCATACAGTGTGACAATTCAAATTGAAGTTAAAAAAAACCCCTTTTAGGAAAAGCAAGAAACACTGTTCTGAAATGACAATTACATATTTATCTGGGAAACTATAAAACAAAGAATTCACATATATAGCAACCCTGAAAGGAGACGGGGAAATGTAGAAGAATAATAAAGAAAGAAGATGAAAACCTCGACCTTATGCATTGCATGATGCAAGATGCAGGATGCAAGTGTGACAGTAGGCTTGTCGGGAGATGAACCACATAATGGATTAATTAAATATAATTAAATGCATAACATGGCCTTAAATGAGATGATTTTTTTTTTTGGATAAATTAAATAAGATGATTGAACCTTAACATGGAGTTTAGGAGACCAAGTACAAGGGTCCGGGAATATTTTAACTTTTTCGAGATGGGAAAGGACGTGGAGAGATATGAAGATAACTCCTCGAGATTTGGGAAACAATTAGGAGATATTTGGACGGAAAAAGTTTATTGTGGTGGATAACTAATTTAGTTAAAGCCTCTGCAATTTACGAAGGGTTAATCACAATTTGTCCTATGTATTATAGGTAATTAATCTTTTGCCTCCTTCAGATTTGAAATCACATCCTTAACCCTCCTGAACTATTAGACTGATGTGGAAAATGCCATTTCAGACAAAATTTCTCCGGAAAAGAACGTGTTACAAACAATTGCCACGTGGAGTCAAAAATATTATTCATCTTCTTCTCTCACCCATTCTCGTTGTCTCCCCGCCCCACAACCCCTTTCTTTTTTCTTCATTGCCCGCATTCGCTGAAATTATTGGTCACATTTCTCATCACTTGAATGGAAATTAACATGTTTCCTGCTTCCACCATTTGAATGTCACTGGTTTCACCATTAGACATAGTATTCTCACTGACTGAACCAACAGTTACATTTGAACCAGCAACTGTTATCTTCACGCTCTCGTTATCAGACCCTGAATGAAGAGGATGAATAAACATCGAATTTGAACTCTGTTCTCCATTAAGCTGCTTACGTTTGGTTTTGTACATGCAGAAAGCTACTACTCCAATCAAACAAAGGACAAAGATGCTTCCAATGACAGCAACTATTACAACACTAATCCAGCTTTTAGATTTTTTCCTTGCATCTATCGTGCTATCATTACTTCCAGAGCTAGGACCGTTAGGTGTACAGAAGATGTCCCAAGAGGAGTGGTAATTATATCCTTGCCAAGGTTGGGATTCCCATTGGTTTTCAAAATTAAATTGCTACGAAAAGCCGGAACTTTCCCGTGAAGCTGGTTGTTTGATACATCTAGCTCTCTAAGCGCAGGAAAAGTAGAAAGTTCCGCTGGTATTATACCGGTAAAATTGTTGTTAGCAAGAACAACTATTTGCAAAGACTTTAGGGTAGCGATTTCTGGAGAAATGCTACCAGCAAGACCCATATTATCAAAATTGAGAACAGTGATATTCTCATAATTACAAGTAATTCCAAACCAATCTGCACAAGGATCGTTTCCTTTCCAATTCTTAGCAAATTTGATGGATAATCCATTAACTTCAAGAAATGTTTTATGAGCAATTGCCATGTGAGAATATTTGGAGATGGAGGTGTGTTCATTGGAACTTGAGGAAGAAGGAGATGAAAAAATTTATTGGCTCCACGTGGCAATTGTTTGCAACACGTGGCATGAGCAATTGTCATGTCACTCTTTCTGACGAAATTTTGTCTGAAATGACATTTTCCACATCAGTCAAATAGTTCAAAGGGTTAAGTATGTGATTTCAAACCTCAAGGGAGCAAGAGTTAATTACGTATACTACAGTATCAAAAGTTGATTAACCCTTTTAAGAAATTGTAAGATGAAAGCAGAAAGTGGCCCACAAGAGCATCTCAAGGGGAACAGTCTCGGGAAAAAGTATCGGGTCTCTAGAACAGCACGTTCCACATACAAGTTGTAGAATAAAAAAGGTAGTTTATATTGTAATATGATTATATGTTTGTGTAGGATTTAGAGATATATCAGATTGTTTCATGATCTGATATACGCAATTTTATTCTACACTTTATAAAAGATTGTTTCTGCAGATTTAACATGTAACATCAATGTCACAAAACAGTAAACTTATCAGTTGTTTCAAGACCAGCATAGTGAAAGTTCCAATCATGTTATTAATATTGATTTAGAGTTGGAATTTTTATAGATGAATACAAATTTTAAAAACATATATGGTCACTTGTATACATATCATTGCAAAAAACTTTATACACACGACAATAAAGACGTTGGGAACAAGAGGTTCAAACCATACACTGGAGTGAAATTTCTTAATCCGAGGGTTACCACTGTCTCAGCCTCAAGAAACATGTATGAAAGATGCAAATCAGGAGTCCAACGGTCTCCTAAATTGGGATCAAATCATACAATGACATAGAATAAATGATGTTGATTAATAAGAAAAATTATAAGTCACACCCTGTTTCTTTGTTTCACTGGTGCACTTATGATTTAACTCGTGTTTCTACTTTTGTATTATGATTTCATGTTTGCTAACAATATTCCTTTTGTCAATTGTTTTTTATTGACTAATAATGGCAAGATAACTAAAAGAACTACCGTGCAATCCTGTACGGTATGAACAAAATAGATAGAGAGTCAAAATGATATATAAACAAATAAAGTAATATACTCTACAAATAAAAATGGATGTTACTGTATTTAATTAACAACCGTAACATTTTTCTTAAATTGGTATAGTTAATTATAGATATGTATGAACTATATATAGTTTAACTTGGTTGCAGTATATGCGAGTAAGACATATTCATTAATGAACTATTGATCAAGTTTTTTTCCCTCCTTTTTTGATATCATTGATTGATGAGGTTGGTTTCTCACCAGATGGATCATGATCTAAAGGTAACGCCGCTAATGCCCCATTAGGGTCTTTCCAATAATCCTGCGAGAGAAAGACAACGTTAGAGGCTCAGAGCTAACGCCTCGAGAAAAACCGTCCGACGCTCAAGTCAGTTTCAGACATATTTATATAATTTATGTTGGAAGTAGTGGTTGAAGCAACTTAATGAGGGCTCTCTTTTGAGAGAGAGGCTGTTTAGAGTAGATGGCCTAAAATGGCTTATATTGGGGGCTTAGGTCAACTTGAATTGGACTTGGTTGGCTTCAGCTGAGAAAGTGATTCTTTATAGTTATTGATGTCGAAGGATGCATAGCCAGGAGTAATATGGTGATGACACTTGGTTGTCCTGGTGGCAGTCCTTGGTTGTATGGCTGCCACACGGCGACAGGTGGCTGCGCTGCTAGCAATCCCAGTTTGTATGACAGCCACGTGTTGCCAGGCGTCAGGCTGTGTGGCCAAGGTTGCTGGATGTCAAGAGCCTGCCTAAGCATGCCATGGCCGAGCTAAGATACTGCCTGAGCAGATTATATATGAAACAGAGATGGGGGTAGCATGTCTAAAGTTAGTCAAGAGGCCTCTGCCGAGCTGATCTGGAAGATGCTGACCTTGGTGCTTTAACTGAGCTGAACCGAACTGAGATGAGTGCCTAACTAATATGGATACATCCGTTAGCTATGCTGAAATAAAAGGAATGGACTCCGCCCTTTGGCCGAGTTGAGACTTTTCTGCATGGTCTCATGCGGTCGAAGCAGGTACTAAGCGGTCTCCTTGGTAAATTTGCTCCTTAGACTTAGGCTTATGACATTGCGGTTGGAAGTAGTCTGGCCGAGCTTGACTGGTCAAGGTCTGTTGAAGAAGTTCATCTTCCAAGCAGAATTGGCAGAGTGGGGCTGGACTGGCAGGGCTAGACTTTCAATGGTGGGGCCTACCAACGTTGACTGTTGATGACTGGCGAAAAAATGTTTTGTCGTATTTAGCAGCTGTATTCTGAGTTTATCATTGATCAAGTTACTTTCTCATACTTTCATTAAGGCGAAAAACCAAAGGAAAAAAAAATAGAAAACCGAAGAAAGCTTTGTGACTTTGTGTAAAGTAAACACATGTAACAACAATATTATCCCATTGTTTTAGAGACTTCCGTCTATAGCGGGATATAGAAGGGTCAGATGTACGTAATCATATCCATGTGTTAGAAACACACAGAGGTTGTTTTCCGATTACCCATAATAGAAATTGCGTCAAGCTGTGTCAATCAACTGCTACTTCACAATATAAGAAGCAACATTAGGATCAAATGTCATCGTATTAGTTGTCACACTGTCAAAGATACATACTGTCAAAGATACATACTGTCAAAGATACATGCATGGTGTTTTTCGGTAGATGAATTGGTACGGTAGGCTTTAGGGTTAACTTCAAGGACTTCTGGGGTTGAATGTGTGATTTCTAGAAGTTCTGGGGGTGTAATATAGTTTTTTAGAAGTCAGGGAGTGTAACTTTAATTTTTAAAAGTTTTGGGAATGCATCTGTGATTTATAAAAACATTGGGGGTGGATTTGAGAAATACTTGTATTAAAAGGTTTTGAAGTGAACGGGGTTAGGAATCAAATCCCTAACCCTTTACCTCTTTCATCTGCGTGATTCCTTCTATCCTCTGGTAACTTCGTCGAAGCCTATTGCCTCGGGTTTGTCACCAGCGTCGCTGTTTCTGTTATTGGTTTCCAGCCCTAGGTAGCCGTCGCCGTCGTAGGTCGTCTTTGATATATGCCCACGCGGTGGCTTCCCTCCCTTACTCTGTCCTATTGCGTCATGCTCTGGGGTTGTTTATTCACCATTCTAGATACCCCACCAGCCGAAAATAGTTGTCTCTTGCATGTTTTTTTGGCCACAGTGAGTGCAACTCAGCTTGGCAATGTCTTCCTTGTCGTTGTCCCTCTATGATTGCACGCCTGAGAGGGTCCATGTCTATTTGGCGGAAAATGACTACGTCATTTTGGTTCTTCCTTTGTTTTGGATCTGAGACCCAACCCTGGTGATGTATTTGCTTCGACTGAGGGGTCATTCTTGAGGATTATCATCCCAGTCTCCTCCCTTCGAATTGCGGGATAGGCTGCCTACACTTGTGGTAGTGGGTCCTTCGATAGTTCTCTTTTGATGGTCTCGAATTTGTGATCAACAGTGGTTAATAATTGGAATAGTCGTTGTTCCTGTATTTTGGTGTTGTATATGGTGATGTCTTCAGGATCCTTTATAGGATTTGGATCCTTCGTGTCAATAGCCATCCAAACGGTTTGAAGCTTGTTCCAATAGAGTTCAAGCTTACATCTGTTCCGTTTTAATCAGCCTTCTTATGAAGGTTAAAAGCCTGTAATTCATCGGCACCAGACCCCTATGTGATTACGAGTCCATTCCAGAGTGTCTTTGCGATTGTATATTGTGAGACGGTATTTACCAAACTTGGCTCAATAATTTAAATAAGCCAGTGAAAACCATGTGATTATTCGGTTTCCATTGTGAGAATTCGGGTTCTGGGGAATGACGGTAAGGTGTTGGCTTCGTCCTCTACCTCCAATTGCCTTCCTAATAAGAGTTGACCATAAAAAGTAAGTGTCACTATCAAGTTTGAATCCCAGTGACAAGTTTTGGAGTTTAAATTTGATTGAGTATTGAGGCTATTTCGAAGCAAGTTGACTAGCTGTATAGCCAACTCACTGTTATCACAGATTCGATTTCACCGTCCTATGACATCGTGATCTGTTGTTTTGTAAGACTTGGGCAAAGCTGCTGGGGGTTTGCAGGTTGAATGGTTGTTCCATTGGTTTTGGCTTTCTGGTCGAGAAAGATACCAGGACAACGAGGAGAATTTTCTAAATCCCAAAGAATTTACTGCGATGTGTATTGTGGGTGTTTTGCTGGGGAGTTTTGGTTTTGTTTTTGCGTGGTGAGTTTTGTATATGGCTGGGTTATATTTCTGGGGATTTCATTTGATATACCGTGACCAGCGATAACTTTTGATGTCGTTTGGATATACTGGATCTGAATGATGGTGATATCGGAGTGACCGAGAAGGGGTAAGGACAATGAGAGTCTTTGTTTTGAGTCTTGCATATTAAGACGTATGCTCTGATACTATGATACCATGTTTAATTGAATGAAACGTATTTTTCATGTAAATAGACTAATTTCGGTTGAATTGATACCATGTTTAATTGATACCATGTTTAATCTATAGTTGAATTTCAGATACCATTTGTGGTATACGCCGATTACAATAAATACAATAGACTAATTTCGGTTGTACTTCCATCATATCATCTTCCTTGAATTGTGTCGTAACTCACGGTACTTTCCATCAACCCCCACCGCCCCCCACCCACCCCCAAAAAAGGAAGAACTCAACCTATAAAATTGGTGAGAAACTACACTGAAAAAGTGAATGTATAATGTTTATGCTTAACCATGACCGGGTTAATGAATTTTTTGGGATCGTAAATACGACTGAATGGGTAGACTTCAATTTAACTTATAATTGTGGCCGACTGGGGTATAATATGCGATGGGATTACTTGTTTAGAGAGTCTGCCTACTCAATATGGTCATGCCGGAATGAAACGCTACATGGGCAAAGGGTTGATCGCCCGCCACCGGAGGTGTTGGTGAAGGAAATCTTGCAGCGAGTTAGTCTTATGTTAGTTGCGAATGGCATTGTTTTTGTGAATAGTGGATAGTCACACTTTTGAGTATAGGATGTTCTTGATGTAAAGGTTTAATTTGATTAATGGAATGTCGATCCTTTCGGGGGAAAAAATAAGATGGAAAGGAAGTATTCTTTGCTTATCGGTGAGGCAGGACATAAGAGTAGGCAGATTCATTTTGAAATGGCCCGAGTTTTATGCCTAAGAAGAATATATTAATCTACTCAAAGATTATTAGGATGCATGAAATTAGTAATCCAAATGTTTCTTATACGTTGTCCTTGAAACAAGTATATGTGCATGTACAGATGTATAAGTACCTACACTAATTTCTTTTTTTTTAAAAAAAAAAAAAAAGGATACCCCATTTTCCATCAATAAAACAAGATTGGATTCTATCAAAAAAAAAAAAAACAAACAAACAAAAAGATCGGTTAGCCTGTAAAGTGTAAAGAGAGATTCTCAATCGACTTCCGGTATACATAACAGAATTTTGGCATTAAGGTATATTTGTCTTACTGAAAAAAATGATCCAAGTCCAACACACATTCTCTCACACACACATATATATGTGTGTGTATATATGTGTGTGTATATATATATGTATACGCACATACATGGGTATATACATATATGCATGTATTTACGTACGTGTAGATACATATGTACATATGTACATGTATCTACGTATATGGAAGATGTTAAACATGGCTATAGCTAGGCCATTTGCAAAGTTGAGAGGTGAACTATTCTACAAATGGTGGAAAAGAAATGAAAAAAAAAATAAAAAGGCAGAAATTTGACCCCTTCATCTGCCCTAAATGTAGAAATTCTTGTCAATTGGTTTCGTCGGTCTTCTTCAAACGCTGATCCTCCGGCATTTTCCGGTCAAGGAAAAGACGTGGCGTTATGGCCAATAGGTATTGTCCTTTTTGTTCGAGAATTTACCTCTTGTTTTCTTTCTTGAATCGCATCAAATACGATAGGACAAAGTGGAAATTTTCTTAAGTTCCCTTAATTAAAGTTGCATAAAAAAATTGAAGGCGGAGGGGAAAATGAAAAAAAAAAAAAATTAAAAAAATCACCAGAGCTACGTTTATCTATAAAGAGCACCACTTATGATCATTCCTTTCACTAGTCCTCCAATACCCACAAGTATATTCTAAGCATGTCATAGATCATAGGAATGGAGTTTTCTTGAATCCAAGTCATTGGAGTTCAAGGACCTCAAAAGTGAGAGAAAAAAAATGAGAAAAAAAACCCACTCTTCTTAGCTTTAGACGATGTAAATCAGGTAATCACCGACTATTAAGCAGTAGTAACGGGTTTGGAGCTTACTCCCCTGGCTACCCGGCACAGTATCTTTGAAGTTCAAAACCCCTGAAATTAAGGAACTAGCACACAGAAATACTAAACCATGGTCGTAGGGTTCATGTCCAATCCAACTGACAACAACGACATTGTCCAGGTGTTTGTATGCTCTTATACAGGAAGAGGTAGCAGCGATGGACATGGTACCGTGGTTCACTGGTTGGTATCCTTTTAAATGGCTAACTGTTTGCTTTATTACACATAAAATGACTTTTGGTAGTTCACTTTTGTCTCCATTAGATTTTTGAGGATGCTAAAGTATGCTCGAGATATTGTTACGGTTCAATTAGACAATGGTGTAGAAATAGTGACTCTATCACACTGTTTGATTGAGCCGTGCCAATATTCCGTGCCTTTTTATTCCATTTCAGCACTATTATCATCTTGGCTATAATCTGCTAATATTACCGTTTGTGGAAATTAAGAGAAGTACGTATTATATTGCCCATTATATATGAACCACTAGTATATGAAAATATTGAGAAGAAGATGCAGTATATGTTAAACTCTTTGGCCTCGCTCTCACCCTCCCTAGACAATAGCGAGAGCTTTTGCTGTCGTTGTGCCATATTAGGCAACGACATACTAGATACGAGTTGTTGTTGAACCAAACATGCTTTGCCTGCAAACAAACATGTGTCGAAGCACAATTATAAGTTGTAACTAGCTTGAAACAAAGAATCCACAATTTAGCACCTAAATGGCACCAAAGATCTCTACTTTTGAAAGGTTTCCTTTCCATTATCAGCCACGAGGTTGTCTCAAAATATGGTTTGGGTAACGAAAGAAGGGCTTACTTCCTCAATGCACTCGCGTGACGGCTTCTTACTAACACTGGCAAAAGATCGCTTTGCAGAAAATTCTATTTTCACTTTGGAGAGAGAGCCTTCTGTTTTGTGAGTGTATAAGTTTCGGTAGATATAGTCTAGCTTTCATTATACGTCATCGCTAAACAAACTCAATGCGTTTCTAACACATGAGAATGATTACGTATATCCGATGTGTTATGACGCGGTATAGAGTTCGGATGCACGCAACTTGGGTTGGACTACATCGATCTTATTTTACAGAGTATATTTTGGGTCCGACCTCGATTACGTAGGTTTTAGAAAAATTTACATAATTGTGTCAATATCTACACAATCAGTAATAGAAAAATGTACATGATTTTGATAAAATATACGTAGTTTTTCGATAAACATACACACCTAGAGGGACCTGAACTTTTCCTTCATGTAATGTATAATTTTTGGGCTTTTACATGGTATCTCAAAATTAGTTTTTTGGTCCAGCTGAAAGGACCGGACAAAATGTCCCTCCGTGTAAATTTGTTAATATTCCATATGTTTTGTTAAATTGTATATGTTGTATATTTGCTAAGCGTGTACATTTCATTATTAATTGCGTAGGTTTTATAAATATTGTGCATATTATTGGAAACCAAACTCAAAATTCAAACATAAGAAGCACCAACGTGTGGTTGAAACCTAGGGTGTTGAAATGAGACAAGCAGGTCGTGGGCCTATTGAGTTTAGTCTGGATTTTTGCTTGACTAGATCAGTTCAATAAAGCTTTAGATCAGATTCAATTCGGACCTCAAATACTTAACATGTCAATATTGAATAAGGTGATGCTCAATTCATTAGCAAGTGAAAATACTCTATCTTAAAATATTTAAGAACAATATGTACTCTTTGATGTTATACTTGTCTTCAGTTAAACAAAATTATTGACAATTATTGAATAATAATAAGTTTTTAATGTTAAAAGTAATATTGATTCAATAATATTAGTTGATAATGGATTTTCATAAACTTATTTTGTTTGAAATAGGTTCAAATCCTGCTCGAGTTCGACATGATTCAAATTTAAAAGTTATTTGAATCTTTTGGAAGATTTTTAATTAAAATGCTTGGTTCAAATAGAATAACGTACGACTCGGTTCGGATAATTTGCAGCCCAAAGTGACACAATACATACAAGTTGCACATTTTCTTTCCATTTTAAAAATATTTTCTAGTTTGATTTGAATATAATTTATTTAAAATATACTTTTGACCTTGTACCAAGTATAAGTAAACACGAGTCAAGTCCTGAAAAAGAACATACAGTCAACTGATTTGGGGTACCATCCCATTGCCATTGCCTGTAGCTTTCTTCATCATTGGAAATAGAGTCCTCTCTGCTAAGCAGTTGAAGAACAAGAGCTAGCCTTCAAGGCTTCAACCACAAGTGATGTTGGTGGCATCCAAAATGCAGCCATTCTTGCTGCTTTGGATGGCGTTGATGGCAATATCATCAGCGCCAAGAAACGAAGCCAAGTCCAACTGTGAATTCAAAGCCATCTTCAATTTCGGAGACTCCAACTCAGATACTGGTGGGTTTTGGGCTGCTTTTCCGGCACAGCCACCGCCATATGGGATGACCTTCTTCAACAAACCTTCTGGTCGCGCTACCGATGGAAGGCTCATCATTGATTTCTTAGGTAAATCTCTTGAAACTTGTTGTTACATGAGTTGGGACTCATATCCAATCAAAACTTTAAGGCGATGGGTGTTACATCATCCTTATATAACCCATGTATTTTATCTCAAATTGTCTAATGTGGTACAATATTCTCAACACCTGCCATCACGTGTCAACGTAGCTTGACATACACACGTGCCTTAGAACCCGTCCTCAATCACAAACTACAAGCCAACTTCTAGACTTGGGTGAGAGAAAACAATAAATGGCCAATCATGGGCCATTGAAGGTGTAAGTCCATATTTTAAACTGACTCTGATATCATGTTGAAACTTCGGCTTACATAAGATGGGGGTCATATCCACTCAATAATGGATTATGGTACCTCATTCTCATATAAATCATATCTGAAATTGTGCGATGTAGAACAATATTCTCAAAATAATCTCCAATAGCACTTGACCCTTTTTCAGTTATAATTTGACTTTATTGTGTTTGGTACTTAACATGTAAACACGTATGTTAGTCAATTATTGTGTAACTTTTTGATAATATTATGTTAGTCACAATACTTATGTTAGTCTGTAATTTTTTTTTTTTTGATAATATTGTGTAGGTTTTTTATATATATATATTGTATAGAATTTGAAGAGGAGGATAACGGCAGACACGAGCTGACTCTATGATTTTTCCATGCAAGACTTTGTTTTTTCTTTTCTTTTTTCTTTTCTTTGAAGAAAAGAAGGATCAAGAATGTAGATGTAAGGAACAAGAGAAACACTGCTGAACTCTTTCACATTATGTTTTTGTCAATTTAGATACTTTCTTTGTACTACTAAATATATTTTCATAGTTTTATTTGAATATAAATCAAATAAACTACATTCAAATCAAACTGTATGATAATATTTTTTTCAGAGTAACTTGTTTTTTTTTTTTGGGAACTAGCCAATTTAGATACTTGAGGTACTCGAAATTGAATGTAGATGTTACTTTTCCTCGTAATAAACAAACTGATTACAAAATCCAATTTAAAGGGATCATAAAAGAAAAAAGAAAAAGAAGGGATGCAAGTAAAATCCCATGTAAGCAATCTTCTTAGTTTAAGTTTCAAGATCCTCATCTTCAGGCATGCCAGAATTTTATTCATCCCCATTCTTTCCTCCCCCCCCCCCCCCCCCCCCCCCCCGGTGAGGAGCAGGCCCTTGTGGGGTGGAAGGGGGTACCGATGCTACATTCTATAATCAATGAAAAAGACAAAAGGAGCTCTTGGTTTGTGTGAATTAGTTTCTCATGATTGCTCATGTGAACAAGATATTGGCATTTTGTAATTATTTTATGCCCATTTCACACGGTTATATGGTGCAGTTAGCAATTTTGGTCCTCCCTGACCCTTTCCGTTTTCCTGCGTCATTCATTTTTGTCTCCATTTCTGGATCAATCATTACAACTAATTTTACTAGGGGTGAGCTTATTTACCCATCAAATTTTACATCCATCAAAGGGTCTTCTTTGGAGCTAAAGGCGAAACCTTTCGTCCTAGGCCTTACTGCTCCCGTCCTATGATGCTTGTAGAGGATGTAAATCAGGTGTCCAGCGGCCTCTTAGTTTGGCTGCACACGAGAACTCATGCAAGATGCCTCCTATAAACTAGCAGAAGTGGAGCAATTGCCCCCGACAGATTAGCAGAAGTAGACTACCCGCACTCCGAGTTTCTCTGGATTTGAACCTTTGCTTTCTTGGGATCAATACTCAACTCAAATACCAAATAAACTACGTCCTGGGAGCATCATAGGGTATTCATGCAAGCAAATTCTTGAGTCCCACATGGAGGACAAATTACGGCCTTGTGGACCGTTGGATCTTAAAACCATGACCCTTTTCAATATGTGTTATCTGAACTTTATCTCTACAGTATTTATTTAGAGAAACAAATTATCCAGCAGACAACATAACAATGATGTATTTGCCATGCAGCTCAAGCGTTAGGCTTGCCTTTCCTGAGCCCATATCTACAATCAGTGGGATCAAACTATAAGCATGGTGCAAACTTTGCAACATTGGCATCCACTGTTCTTCTGCCAAACACTTCCTTGTTTGTCACAGGAATCAGTCCCTTTTCTCTTGCCATTCAAATAAATCAACTGAAGGAGTTCAAGTCCAGAGTTGATGAGCTTCACTCCAAAGGTACACAAATTAAGTATCCCTTCTGTCCCAAAAAACATTATCATAGTTGACATGTTTCCATAATTCATTCTGAACTATGAAAAAAAGTCAAATATAAATATATTTTTGGAACGGAGGGAGCAGCGTTTTCCATGCACTAGACCTCGATTTCATTCTTTGTGTCTGCGCCAAATGCATTGCAATGTTTGCAAGGCAGCTGATATACATATGGTTTTTGCTATAGGGATTAGATCAGCATCCCATCTCCCTGCTCGCAGTATTTTTGGGAAATCTCTCTATACATTCTACATTGGACAAAACGACTTCACCTCTAAATTGGCGTCTGTTGGGATAAGTGGAGTGAAACAGTTTCTGCCTCAGGTGGTTTCCCAAATTGCAAGCTCCATCAAGGTTAGTTTACACGTTCATAATTGCATCGCGCCAATTGTGGTTCAATCAAGCAGAGTACGAGGACATCCTTAAGTAATGTGAAAGATTAGCATAACAATTCCGATGTAATATTGATGTTGATTCTAGCATTATAGGAGAGGTTGACACATCTCCCTACAGTATTTTGGCTTTTGAGAGAACACTATGAGAAGAGTTGATGCAAACACATAATGGGAAATGGCAATGTTGATTCTGTACTGTTGAGCCTATCATATGCACTCATGTTATGAGTTTGGATCCTCCCACCACCCTCCTCTGCTGCCACGTGTCGTGCGGTAGGGAAGTGGGTGGGGGGATTGTGGCGAGAGGATCCGGTCCCTCATGTTATATATGGAGTCAAGGACACACTCTCTTTGACTTTGGAATATGATGGAATAAAGCAAAATGACTCACTAAATTGGTTGCGCTTCTTATATTGTGAAGTAACAGTTGATCGATACAGCTTGACGCAATTTTCATTATGGGTTATCCGGAAACAACCTCTGCATGTTTCTAATACATGGATATGGTTGCGTATATCCGACTCCCGATACCCGTCATAAAGCAATGGGTAATGTTGTTGTTGTCTATGCATTCATATTAGTACTCTGATTGTTAGCCTTGGCCTAAATGTCATTTGTCTTTTTCTCTGGGGGCTCTTTTATCAGGAAATTTATGCAATAGGGGGAAAGACATTTTTAATACTCAATCTTGCGCCAATAGGATGCTACCCCTCATTTTTGGTGGAGCTGCCTCACAATAAATCTGATATTGATGAGTTTGGATGCATGATTTCCTACAATAAAGCTGTTATGGACTATAATAACATGCTAAAGAAGGCACTAAGGCAAGTAAGGCAAGATCTTCCGGATGCATCTGTCATCTATGTGGACACTCATGCTGTCTTGCTAGACCTCTTCCAGCACCCCACCTCCCATGGTACTGTTTTGTTTATGCCAATGTGGAAAATTGACTTGAACTAAGTGGTTTGATCTCAGAAGTTTTGAGTTATCTAAATTGTTTTAACTGCTCTCAGGACTGCGTTATGGGACAAAAGCGTGCTGTGGCTATGGAGATGGTGCCTACAATTATAACCCACAAGTTCGGTGTGGGAGCAGCAGAGTGATAAATGGACATGAAGTTACTGCTTTAGCTTGCAATGACCCTTACAATTATGTCAGCTGGGATGGAATTCATGCCACAGAAGCTGCAAACAAGCTCACTGCTTATGCCATTCTTGATGGTTCTCATTTTGATCCTCCTTTTTCACTCCATAAGTTGTGTGATATCAAGCCTATAGGTTGACTTCCTGAATTCGGAAGCTCACACGGCCTAGTGTTTTCAAAAGATCATAACTCTTCATGATGAAATTCAATAAACACTTTACCTGCATTATTTTACTGTGATCATTGCTTCAAATACTCTATAGAAGCACAAGCTTTATTGTATAGATGAAGTACTTAGGTGCAGGATAATGGATCACTAGATTATACTGACAGATTGAGATGGGAATCTTTTATTTGTTTAGTTGCAATTGATAATGTCAATGTCCATTTCCATTTCCAATGGAGTCAAGGACATACTCTTTTTTGACTTTGGAATATGATAGAATAAAGGAAAATGACTCACTAAATTGGTTACGCTTCTTATATTGTGAGGTAGCAGTTGGTCGACACATCTTGACGCAATTTTCATTATGGGTCATCAAAAAACAACCTCCGTGTGTTTCTAACATATGTGTATAGTTGCATACATTCGACCTACATACCCGCAATAGGCGGGAGCCTCTAAAGCAATCGAGTATTGTTGTTGTTGTTGATAATCTCAATGTCCCTGGTAGAAAGCAATGCACCAACTACTGAATATTTCTGATTAAAAATGATGAGGAAAATAATTGTCCATTTGGCTTCTTAATATTTCTAGTCACATTTGAACTAGAGAAATGTATTCTACAGAACAGATTGAAGGCTACTGAAACAGGAACAATCAATTATAACCCTGACCAAAACAGATACCTAATTCCACTCTGTTCTAATAATTAAGAATCTCAAAATCCAGTGAATTCCTAGCAGAACAAGTGATCTTTCACACCAGGCTACCATAACGCCCTACAGTATATTCTCCTTCAAAGATGAACAAAGGAAAACAGGCAGTATAAATGTGAAAAAATAAGAAAATGCTGCAAAACTGGATCTGCTTATCATAGAGAGATTTGTCGTTCTTGACCCTGCTTCACCTTAATTGTCATTTGAACAAGTCAAAGTTATGTCTTGGTCTCAAGGCACATAGTTATGCTCAATATATGGCGTGGTTCGAATACCACTTGCTGAAGGCATTCTACTTGGTCCGATCCATATTGATTCTAAAGCCTCACTCCTGTCTGATTCCTTTTCCATTTTCCTAACTCTTCTCATCCTAAACCATTTATAAAAGACAAGTCCAAGGCCAACCAACAAAACCAATCCACCACATCCCACCCCAAATCCAATCTCCCACCACTTCCAAACCCTCTGCTTTCTTTTCTCTGGCTGAGATGGAATCACAATAGAGAAATGTCCATGTCCATGTGCAGTACACGAATTCCCCCCTGTCACATTGGCAAACTCAACCTTCCCATTAATCCTGAATCTAACACATTGCACTGTCTTGTTTGCATCACCTGGCCACGACGTGTTAGGAAAGTTTACCAAGATTGGTTCTTTCATGGGATAGAGCTCTATCATTCCATAATCTTGTCTGCTGTCATTTGCTGCATCATAAGCCAAGAAACCTATAATAGGCGCGACTAATGTATAGTTCGGAACATTATAGTAATAAGACGACAAATTGCCAAGGTTCTGATACACAATATTGATTCTCCTGGAAAATGGCCATGGTAATGTCTTAGGTGGCATGTAGACGTTGCTAAAATTGGCACCTCTGGACCAAATAGTCGCGCTTCTAATGCGAACAAAAGATGCTTTTATTCCAGAATAATTTGCAGGCAATGGAACATCATAGAGAATACCTGAATGAGCATTCCCCATATTCATCAATGCATAATTATGAATTGAAGAATCTAAAGAAACATGGTGAGCAGAGAGATTCTGTCCTTGAGAGCATTGTGACATTAAAACCACATAAAAAATCATACAGATGAGGCTCTTGAATTCATCAGACCCCATCAGCATTTTCGAGATATCCGCCTCTTCAAGCCATCCACGATGGTTTCGGAAAGATCCCTGCTTGTAATCATTGGAAAGCAAAAGGCAAGAAGACAAGATGATCCACAACAGTAACCTCACCTTCCCCGATCATGTTCTTCCTCTTCCAAAAAAAAACATTTACCGGCTAAAAAACCGTTTCTTGGGATCAAGACTACTTTTTTCTTCGATTTTCCGACAGATTATGAGAAGGGATCAATGGAATTGAATCAAAGAAACCAATGACAGCTAGGAATGTTCAAGCATGAAACTGTCATTTGCCTTGATCTCCTTGAGAAAAACGAAAAGGGATTTCAGATATGAGAATTAGGAAGGTGAAGTTCTTCAGGGATCATCAAAATAGGGGATCTTTGGAATGATTTGGAAGAGGATTGATATGATTGGTGGTGGTGTGTTCTTGAAGGAGGTCAGACCGGCGAGTTCTAGTGTAACTAAATATGGCGCCTCGAGAAATAAATGTTCCTTTTGAGCTGTTTAATTCATGGATTTGGCTTTAGTTTTATTTAATTAGTGAAAATAAAGGTGTCATTAAGCTGGATTAGTTGGATTATTAAGGTGTATTTACATATATGTAAGCATTCTGGTGGGTGAGGCCAAATGTAAAGAAAAAGTATGTGTTTGCCAAATGTTGCCAACGTGGAAGTAACGCCTTTGTATATTGTTCTCTGTATAAGTACAAAATTGTTAGTACAATTATATCAATGACTAAGACCGTTACAACAAATGGAAAAAAAAGAGTGTAAACATTCAAAATATTTATACAATCAAAGAAACTCAAAAATGATGAGGAGGGAGCCCTTACATAGGGTGTTAACAAACCGAGCTGAACCAAATACTAGGTTTTCGAATTCGAATTCGTTTAGCTAAACGAACTTTAAAATTGGTTCGAGTTCGGCTCGATAACCTTATAATCGTTTAAACGAGCCGAACAGTTCGCGAATAGTTTGGCTCGTTTAGCTAAACGAACCCGAATACCTGTTCGAATTCAGCTCGTTAACAAATAATTACCGAACAAATACGAACTAAACACGAACGGAACCCGAACGGTTCGCGAACTGTACGGTTCGTTCAACAGCCCTACCCTTACACTAAAATGTGGAATTTATTATCCTAGAGGCAAGATAGGAACTTTTTGGGTTACTCGTGTGTCTATCATTTTTGTGAGACTAATTTAAACGTGGCTTGTACAGAGAATCTTATTCTTGCTGAGAAATAGGCTCCGGTCTCTAACTATTTTTACGTGTCACCAATTTTAACAAATAATTACCGAACGAATACAAACCGAACACGAACAGAACTCGAATAGTTCGCAAACTGTGCGGTTCGTTCAACAACCCTACTCTGGAATTTATTATCCTAGAGGCAAGATAGGAACTTTTTGGGTTATTCGTGTCTCTATCATTTTTGTGAGACTAATTTAAACGTGGCTTGTAAAGAGAATCTTATTCTTGCTGAGAATTAGGCTCCGGTCTCTAACTATTTTTACGTGTCACCAATTTTAACAAATAAATTGGAGACACTCATCGCATAATAGAATTTAAACTCTCGATGTGTATTATTAGCAAGCTGCTAACACTTGTCTGAAAGTGAGCTGTTGCAATATAGGAATTTTGACTTTCAAAAAAGAAGGATTAAAGAATGCTCCAATTTGTTAAAGGTGCCTTTATGTCTTGTAGATAAATTAGAAAAATTATGTGTATTAAGTCAATTAAATTATATCAGGCGATAATAGAACAAGAAGATAGATGTATCACGGGCTGTAAACGAGCCGAACGAGCCGAGCATTGCGTTGTTCAAGCTATATTCATTTAACTTAGCGAACGAGCCGAGCTTGTTTGTTTATTTAAACGAACATATTTACTTGTTCAAGCTTGGTTCGTTTAACTCACGAACAACATTAACGAGCCGAACATCTTAAACGAACGGTGCCAATTACCGAGCTCAAACAGAAAAAGGTGTTCAATTTCTGTTCATTAACCTTTTATTCGATAGGAGGAAAAAATTGTCATATGAATACGAAATTTTAAACAACCGACTTATAAGTATTATCCATTCTACTTTTCTGTATCCATCAATCATTAGAACAACTAAACTAATAATGCCAACTTAAAAAATCTTCCCTTACATTTGACGTCCTCGTAAGTCAATATTACATAAGCTGATACTGCATGTAAACTTTAAAATATTTAATGATTAAATATTTAATATTCTTTGAGTGGATGCTTGCCTAATGCATAATCGGGAGCGGATCGAATCAAAGGAGACACAAGGTAAGACCAATTTTGAGACACTCAATCTCCAACCGTCATGTGTTAAAAACTTTATACATTTAAAAAATTTAAAAAAATTGCCTTTTTAACACGTGGCGTCCAATTTGAGGCACCCAATCCCCAGCCACTACGTGTTAAAAACTTTAGACATTTGAATTTTTTTTTTAAAAATTGTCTTTTTAACACGTGGCAGCTGGAGACTGTGTGCTTCAAAATTGACTTCAACTTACGTCTTCTCCGATCCGATCTCAATGGAAAGAAGTCATAGATATATATGTTTGATATATATGTTATATATATACACACACATACATATAGAGAGAACCAATTTGATATGTATGAAAACTGCCGGGAAAGACGGAGCGATTGCTCTACTAGAACTAACTACCCTAATGAATTGTCTCATATCTGAAAGTCAGCTGGGGACTGGTGAGCCGTTTGGTTCTTTCTATTTTTTTTATTACCTCTTTTCCCCTTTATTCCTTTTTCAAACACTAAAGACGAAACAAAAAAACAAACAAACAAACAAACAGCCTTCATTATAGCACTATCAGAACTATTATTTAGAAATATGAAAGTATATTTGAATACATCGTAAGAAATGTTTTACCAAAACTGATCAGCTATTCAGCATCTATCTTTCTGGCAGGTGATTGATCGGCTGATCATCATTCTTCCGGTAATTAATAAGTAATATGTTTGTGTCGGAAACAATTAATCATGTATCAAAATGCAGTAGTGGTGTGTGAGCATGTAAATATAGTAAGCAGTAGATCAAATCCGAAGCGAGTCGAGGACTCTGTCCTTTAAACGTATTGTCTGGTATATTGTGTCTAACCGATGTTAGCAATCGTCTCTCATGATACAACGGGTACCTGTTCAGTCGAGGGGCACTGCTGCAACTTTAACCTGAGCAAACTTTCGAACGTCTTGACTTCTCTCGGACTTAATACAGAGTGGAGAATGAGAAGAGAGCAGAAGAGAAGATTGTGTGTTCTAATTGCACTCAAGCCTCGGTTTTATGTAGATGAGTTGGTTGGAGAATCGGTTGAGCAGATTAATCTGTGACCGTCGGATCAAAACAACATATCAACAAGAGCCGTCGGATCAAAATCGAAACAGTGTTTGTTGGACGGTTTCTGGATGGGTTAATCCACAGCCGTTGGATCAAAATCGCACTGCATGATCAATCTTGAGGCGTTGGATGAAAACCACATAGTGTTGGACGGGTTGGTCTGTTTGAACTACAGCCACTGGATCAAAACTGACACAATTAGATCAAAAAGGAGCGGGCCAGACCGCTCCTGGAGACTTTTCGTTGGGCCACTGCGCAGCTAGGCCTGTAGCCTTTTAGAATTAATCAATCCAAATCCCAAAGAAATTTTCTCCAAAAAGATAAGACTCAATCCCGAGCACAAGCCGGCCGGACGGCCGGGCAGCACACGTGTGGCAATCTTGTAAGTCTTCCATTCGGTCAAAACTTCTCTTGCCCTAAGGACACATCTAAAGTGACCATTCTTTATATATTTGGTGGTATGTTTACTTCCTTTCACCAATATGGTTTTCCATCCAAGAGTGATGTGTGTCTCTCTTAGGAAGCCAGATCATCTATTAAACAATGTTTTACATCTATTTTGAGCATTAATTTTTTATTCACCTGGTATCGTAATTGAGTGATTCTAAAGTCTAAAATTATCTACTCATTACGTAGATAATTAAGGACCTATTAATTTTCATTTTGGCATTAAAGAAACTAATTATAATTAAGCTCAAATTATATTGTTAACCAAGTTTATAACTTGCCAAGTCCAATTACTCCAACAGTTTATATCCGTCACATTACTATGAACCTCAATTGCTTTGTGTTCCTTTTTTTTTTCCAATTTTATGAACGATTGTCAATGACCACTGTGCATATAAAATTTGGTTCATATCTTCTGTCTAAAACGGCTGCCGAATTTCATTAGCTAATATAAAACGACTAAAATTTGCAGTTATAAACAAGAAAAAATGTCACATCAATGAAAATGGATATGCTTAAAAGGTAGGTACTATCCTCCAAACGTCCATATCTTATCTTTTGTTGTACTAGAAAGTTTTATTAAACAGTGACATTTGAATACTAATTCTTGAGAGAAATTTGAGGCATAAAAAGTTGGTCTAGGAATTCCCAGTATCCAAACTAGTCTCTTTCACAACGGGTCGGGATCTCCTACCGTCTTCTCTCTTACTCCCCTTGTGACCGTCCGACACGTGGCAGCAGAGATGGTGAGGTTGGGTGTGGATGACCCTCATCCAGCCTGTTGAGAATCCCACATTGTTAATTTGAAAAAAAAATGCATGGCTTATATGAGGATGATGTACCACCACCCATTGCCTTAAGGTTTTGAGTAGATATGGGCCTCACCTCATGTAAGCCCAAGTTTCAACATGGTATCAGAGCAGGTTTAAAATGTGGACTCACCCCTTGCCTGGCCCATGGTTGGCCACTTAATGTTTTCCCTCACCTAAGTCCAGATGTTCATGCCTGGCTTGTGGTTGTGATTGAGGGCGGGTTGTAAGGCGCGTGTGTAAGTCCAGATGTTCATGTCTGGCTTGTGGTTGTGATTGAGGGCGGGTTGTAAGGCGCGTGTGTATGTCAAGCCACGTTGCCACGTGAGGGCGGGTGTTGAGAATTCCACATTGGTAATTTGAAAAAAAAATGCATGGCTTATATGAGGATGATGTACCACCACCCATTGCCTTAAGGTTTTGAGTGGATATAGGTCTCACCTCATGTAAGCCCAAGTTTCAACACAGCCTCACCACCGGGACTGCCACGTGAAGCGCGGTCCTTTGTTACCGTCCCACATGAGGGGTCAGGAGATCCCATTCGGTTCACAACAGGTTTATGAAAGATATCTGACATCTTAGGTGTTTTCCTTTTATCGTCGTCTGCAAAGCTACTATTGATAATGTGATTGACAATAAGTAATGATCGGTAAGCTTATCCGATGATTGAAAACTATCCTTCTTCATTAATTCTTCATATTTCGTTTTGATTGCAGATCTTTGTTACTGTACTCTTAGGATTAATATTAAATCTTGTAGGAGAGAAACAACAAGTAGGATATAACAACTACAAGGATCAACTTCAAGACAACCAACCAAAATGCTTAACTCAATCCACCACAATTGATTCACCAAGCAAAGATCAATCTCACATCAAAACTTCAAGCAAATTATCCAAGATAAAGCTTCAAACAACACAAGAGATTTATACGTGGAAAAACACCTTCAATGTGAAAGATAAAAAACTACAGGACTTGTAAGGAGTCCACTCTTCTTCTTCTCTTATTATGAAAATTGAGGGTAAAAACACCTAAATCAGTCTACATTACAGCCCACCAACAACAACATACATAAGAGACAACAATTGAGGGAGAACAAAAATGTAGAAATGTCACCAAAATCGTAGCTGACACCAGCAGCGATTAAAAACGATCCAGAGCTCGGATTGAAATTCTGAACGGTCAGAATGTAGCCCTGTGTGTTCCGAAGAGTCTGTCCAAATTTCAGCAAAATCTAACGGTTGGATCTCTGGCGATCGTCAAAATAGTAGAGGCTGCCCAGAAAATCTGCACACCCCGAAAAACTCTGTTTCTCTCTGTTTTTCAACTCTCAGATGTTCTACAGTGCCCCCTAATTTCAGCCAGCAAAAAACAGCCTTATAGGACTTCTAAGAGAAGCTATCAATACCCAAACCATTTGGGCTTTCCACAGTAAAATGATAGCTAAATGGGCTGGACCCCAATAATACAACAAATCTAACGAGAGTTCAATAGAATCTTAGAGAAAGGTCATGAGTCTTATTTTTCCTACTGAAATGGAACGTACCAAGAGGATATTTAACTGTTCGAAGACTAAATCAGCCTTGTTTCTTGTGCGGACACGTGGAAACAAAAGGATTTCAGCCCAGTTTTAACGGGGTTGGGATCTATTCACCCCAACTTTCCTCACCTCCTTTGTGACCAAGCGACACGTGGCAGCAAGGGAGGGTGGTGAGGCTAGATGAGGTGACCCCCATCTAGCCTCACCACCCCCCTTACTGACATGTGTCGCGCGGTCACGCGTCACCACATACCCCTTGCGGTGAGGTGATCCTATCCCGTTTTAACGAGCTCAATTTTTTTGCGCAGGCCATCCCTTTTTGTTCAATGGCAAACCCATACCTTTCCAATGTTTCTCTGTTGAGTATGTTCTGTGTTTCGGGTGAGTGGTGATTGTTGGGATAGGGATAGGATCCCCTCACCCATTTTCCTTCACCCCGTGCGTCAACGTACGACACGTGGCAGCAAGAGAGGATGGTAAGGTTAGATGAGGGTCACCTGCGTCTAGTCTCAACACCCTACTTTGTTGTCACGTGTCGCGTGGTCATGAGTGGGTGAGAGGATTGAGGGTGAGGAGATCCATCCTGTTGGGATAGCGTGTCTGTAAATCAAACACAAGAGTACAATACTTCTACTTGGTTGTCCGGTTTTCAAGGTGCCTTTGTGAAACTTTCTCTAAGGACTCTAGGAGGACAAAACATAGATTTTCTGTTACAAAATGTTTACATCCAGGATCGCCATTAAATTTACACTTATTTGTTTTGATTATAGGCGAGCTCACTCGTCACATTCTAGACAGAGTTCCATGGTGCATGATATTTATAAATGATATTGTGCTGGTGGATGAGACTAGTAAGGAGTCAATGCTGAGCTGGAATGGTGGTGGTAGACATTAGAGGAAATGGGCTTCAAATTGAGTCAAAAGAAACATAATATGTGAGATTAAATTTTATTAACAAAAGAATAACCTTGGAAACTTGTATGAAACTAGGAGATCAAAAGATTCACATAAGTGAAAATTTTAGGTATTTAGAAATATGCTACAGAAAAATAGAAGAATTAACAAGGATGTAAATCATATGATGCATGCATGGTGGTTAAAGTGGAGAAGTGCGTCAGGTCTTCTTTGTGATATAAAAGTACCTTTAAAGCTTACAGAAGAGTTTTACAGGAGTAACAGTTGTTAGACCCGCATTGCTGTGCGGGTCTAAATGTTGGACAATAACAACAGTTGTTAAGCCCGCATTGTTGTACGGGTCTAAATGTTGGACAGTCAATTATGAGCATGAAAGAAGGATGCAAGTGGCGGAAATGAGAATGTTAAAATGGATGTGTATACATGTAAGGAAGAATAAAATAAGAAATAAACATATAAAGAGAAATGTTGCGGTGGTTCCTATAGCCAAGAAGATGAGAGAGTTAAGGTTAAGATGGTATGGGTATGTGCAAAGGCGTTATACAAATGCACCTGTTAGGCGATACAGGATAATGAACAATGTGCATGTAAACGTGGGAAAGGAAGACTAAAAAAAGATATTGAGAGAGACAATAAGGATGAATGTGACTTATATGACAATCGAAGAGCATATGATCAGTGATAAAGCATACTGAAGACTTGATTCATGTAGCCAATGTCATATAGAGGATATAAGATTTTAAGTGATAATTTTAGATGCTTAGTCCGAAATCATGGTTGAGATGATATGATATTTTTGAAAGACACGTATTCCAAATCTCCATAGTATACATTAGGTATTACAAGACACAAAAAGATAGTATAATTTAGGCTACGACTCAAAATAAATAAATAAAACGTAAAAAAAATAATTAATCTATAAATCCGACTTTACATAATGGAAAAAAAAATAGTTAGCGTTACTGTTTGTTGTTGTTGCAGTATTAAACATGTACTTATGGTCTTTTTCTATGCATAATTTGGTTAGCCCCATGCAATGAAGTTTGCTTATCAGAATTCAGAATTTTTATCCAGCCATTCCCTCAAAGACGCAAGAGGACACTGGATTTTGAGATAGGGAGCTGACCAATCAGGAAGCGCAACAAGTCCACGTGGCGACCAATGAAATCATTTCCTCTAAGCTGAGATGAAGAGAAAATATTTGGAAATCAAGAATTAAGAGGAACACATAAAGCAAAAATCTTTTGTAACAAGAAAAAAAAGGTTAAATTTCTTCCAAGCAAAAGGGAAAACTCTGAGCCATTTGAGGAGATAACAAAAAGGTTTCCTTCTCATCTGTTAGCAGCCAAATGGCAGCAGCCTCCACTTCCATGGCGGCAACAGCCCTTTTGGCTCCAAAGTTCCCTCTCAGCTCAGCAACTAATTGCTCTGCTTTGCCCTCTTTGCCTCCTCGTGTGTCTTGTACCACATTTTTTCCAGTTCCATTCAAGCAGATTTCAGGTAGTACCCGAGTTAAAAAGAGGAGGGATTTTGCTTAAATTTTGAAATTTCTTTAAAAAAATATGTTTGGAAAGATCTCTTAGCCTTACGTTATTCTTTATGTTCTATGTTACTAGACAAAAAGGTAAACACTTTAATTTGTATTTGTGAATAACTTTAAATGTCGAATGCTGTTATGATGTTTTTCTTTAGCACGTGAAAAAAGAACCAATTAGTTGGAAATTTGATGCTGTCTGTATTCAGCGTCAGCCCAACCTTAAAACAGAACATACGATTTTCCATTTTATTAAAAATGCAGATCAGTTAGTAATCAATGAATGAAGAGAAACCTTGTCTAGCTACAATCCGCTTTTCCGTGTTTTGAATCTTATGTTTTATCTATTTGAAGCTGGATTCATTATAGACTAAGGTCATATCCACAAGATCTTCTAACCAGATTCTAGCTTTTACTGTTATTACGGGCTTGATGATGCTTTCACATTGTTAAATCACTGCCTGTTGCTTGATTTCTTTGTAACCAACGATACCACTTCGTTCCCTGGCCAGTTGGCAATCACAATGAAAATGAAAATACATTTTGCTTGTCTAACCGAAATGTCCAAAAAAAAGAAGAAAGGGAGGGTATTCCAGTACACTAAGCTCCTGCATTTACAGTCTCGAGAGGGAAGTGCCATGAGATAATGGATAGGATTCCGTACTCTATTCTGTGATTAGAGTTATAAGCCAGATGTAATGAGCAGGATTCCGAAGCACGCTATTCAATTGTTATCTAGGAAAGAAGATTATGCTGAGTCTCTTGTAAGAAAACACAGCATGTTGCCTTTGGGCTCCTGATTTGCATCTTCCACAATGCTCCTTGTAGCTGGTTGGTGGTGGCCCTCAGGGAATAGCCTTTTGCTCTAAGAAAACACCAATGCTGAAAGGATATGAGCCCAATGAGCTGTTTTATGTGTAATCCCACCAATATGCTGTTGCTTTATTCATCTTTGGCTAATATACATACTCCATCAAGATATTTCCTTTATGTGTCCTACCTTAGTTTTACTCTAACTTATCTCTGAACAGTATACAAGAGGACACCATTGCTTCAAGTAAGGGCCACATCATCAGATGAAACAGCTGCTGTCGACACTAGTGAGCTGTTAGCTGATCTAAAAGAAAAGGTATTCCCATGGAAAACCATTCCCATTTTATCTCCTCCTGCATTGTTCAATTATGTTTATGTTCTGAATATATCTAGCAGCTGCAAACATGCTCTAGATGTTGATTGTCCATTTACCATTCTTCTTTTCTGAATAGCTTTTGCCAGAGACATATCTAACCTTCTTATGATAACTGTTACTGTTTTATGAAGTGGGATGCAGTTGAAAACAAGTCCACAGTAGCTGTTTATGGAGTCGGCGCAATTGTAGCAGTTTGGTTGGCTTCCACTGTAGTCGGTGCTATCAATTCTGTCCCTTTGGTAGGTGAAGATAGTAGCTTAACAGTTTACATATTTTCCGTCCCCGGAACATATCCCAGTGGTTCCAGATGGAGGGTTTCGAAAGAAACGTCAGGGGTTCGAACTTTGTCGAAGGCAAGAATGTTTGAATTCCTTCCAGGCTAGCTACATAGTGTTGGAGCACTATTGGCCCGTGGAATGACCTGATGTCAACCCGTCGGTTGTTCCTTCGGTGCCAATGGGCTCTTTGTGCTGTCCATGTGCTAGACAAACTGACCTGATGTCAACCCGTCGGTTGTTCCTTCGGTGCCAATGGGCTCTTTGTGCTGTCCCTGTGCTATGACAAACTGACCTGATGTCAACCCGTCGGTTGTTCCTTCGGTGCCAATGGGCTCTTTGTGCTGTCCCTGTGCTATGACAAACTTCTACTAGTGGGCCCTGGGAACCTGATTTACATCCCTACACACCCTGTGGAACCGGGAGTCCCTGTGGGACCGGGAGTGGCAGGGACCTTTACTGGTTGGGTTCAACCAATTTACATATTTTCCACTTCTTTTGCTATACATAATGACGATATAAAAATTTACTTTCCAGCTACCTAAGATCATGGAGTTAGTTGGACTTGGATACACCGGATGGTTTGTGTACCGTTACCTTCTCTTCAAGGTTTGTTTCAGAACTCTACTAATGTTTGGAAAATATTATGTCAGATTTTGGGGATGATTTTGATACTATTTTGTAACGCCCCATACACCTCATACATTGCATACAAAATTCATTCATTCTTTTCTTCTGCTTATTTGAAATGTGATGCAGTCAAGTAGAAGAGAATTGGCTACTGACATTGAAGCTCTGAAGAAGAAGATAGCTGGAACTGAATAGAGCTTTTATATCACTGAAGATTGCCTTTCCCTTCTTCAAGATACGGCTCAAACTGGTTGAGAAATTTTTCTGTATAAAGAGGCATTGGATGTAATGTTATAGCAGCATCCCTCATTTATGTCGTGTACTGTAAATTCTTCATACTCAAAATATGGTTTTGGAGACGCTTTCTTTTTTAGTTTTTACCTCTCAATCTTAACTTTTCCGGTTGTTGAGATATACTGGGTATGATTGTTGTTGTACATCTCAATCATGTAATCTTATAATTGCGATTTGCAAAGGGGTGCCTTTGAAGATTCAACTCTGGTCTACTACCGGGGTTGGGATCTGAGAAGGCAAAAAGTGAGGCAAAATATGAGGCCTCCAATCATGCGCTGCCACGTGTACAAGTAATTATTTTTTAAAAACAAACAAATTTTAAACTTCTTCCACTTTTGTACACGTGGCAGCGCATGATTGGATGCCTCATATTTTGCCTCATTTTTTACCTCATCAGATCCCAACCGCTACTACCGTTAGGAGGACTCGAACCTGATTCTTGGGTAAGATAAATGCTACTCTGACAACTCAATTAAGGGCCTTTCGTGTAACTATGCAGTTGGCCTGGACAGTCGTAAGAAATGTAGTACAACTTCTCTTTCGAAAGAACTGATGAGTAAGTTTTAAACCACCACAATAACATTACCTTATTACCTTCCGCTTATGCAAGAATATGTAGAGTCAGATGTACACTACTATACCCATTTGTGTTTCTGATGAGTAAGTTTTTACCACCACAACAACATTACCCTATTACCTTAGAAGCTTCCGCTTATGGCGAAATATGGAGAGTCAGATGTACGTTACCATACCCATGTGTTAGGAACAAAAGTTGTTTCATGATTACCCGTAATGAAAATTGTGTCAAACCCATGTGTTAGGAAAAAAAAGTTGTTTTCTGATTATCCGTAATGAAAATTGTGTCAAATTATCTCGATCAACTGCTCCTTCACAATATAAGTTTTAAACCACAATAGCCAGGAGACTCTGTGTATTTCTAACAAGTGGATATGGTTGCATATAAATAGAAACCTCTAAGACAATAGAATAATGTTGTACGTTTTAAACTACTGGCTTTTCAAAGATAGTCACGTGCAACACTCTTTTACTAGTTATATATGATTATAGCAATATCATGTGTAAAGTGAGAGTAAACTTCTTGCAGGGAACACATTGGCTATGGTTTGGTGTCATGTTCAACTGAAGGTGTGGTTGAAGGGATAAAACCCAAGTGGATTTTGGAATTGACAACTAATAAAATTCATTGCATTACTTGGTTAATGCTAAATTTCAAATCCATATATCTTCCTTTTTTGTTGGGGAAAAAAAAAGCAACTACTACATACTGAAATACATAGTAGAAAATCAGGTCACATCCCATCGTTTGACTTGTGTATATCAAGTCATAAGCAACCACGAAATGTACAACGGTTAGGATCTGGTTTGTCCACCCACTCTCATGAGTCTTGGACATACAATAACACCAGATTCCATCTCTAACGTAAAATAGCAACTTTTACGATTGCAATTGTTATTTGATAATGGTTACAATTGGCATACAATAACACACTCTTCCAATGGAGTCAAATAACAATTGCAATCACGACCACACCTGCCTCTCAATCGCAACATAAACCAGCTTTAGTATTCCTCTATTCAATTGTAACCATTATCAAAAGGCTGCTCCGTCGTTAGCAGATTACAGTCTTTCCAATTACAAGAGACAAAAAACAAGAGGAAAAAATAAACCTGAAGTGTGGATTCTTGAGACAACTGCTGTCAGAAGAATAACTTTTTTATCCAAGATCAACAGTTAGTCAAAGCATTTCACAAGAATTATTTGAAGAATTTCTGATTTGGATCAATAAAAGGAACATAATTACCTTTTTCAACAACGCCATGTGGCGAGAAAACCAAACAGTTTCAGATCTAGACGGGCCTTAGCAGAGTTAGCTGCCGTCTGGGAAAAGCTGATTTCTGCATTTTTTTTTCCCCTAGCTGATCTTATTACCCTACAGGGATCTGAAGGTTAGACCAACAGCTATCAAAGGAACATCAAGAACGTCCTTAGAGCTTCATCGTTAGATCAGCTTTGAGATGAAGTATGCCATTCATAAAATAGGGACTGTCCTCAGCTATGAAAGTTGTCCAGGGTACTGCAAACAGATTGCGGTATCCAACCGCCTTTCCACCTGTAAACTTGTAAGTGCCCTTGTATTTGCTTACAAATTCCTCAGTAAGCTTCGACCTTGCAGAGAACTCATAGTCCACAGAAAATGTTACCGAACCCTTTTCTTGCATGCCCAAGAAAAGGCCAAAACAATGGAAAGAGCTCTGCTGATCCATGTTGCAATGTGCAGACAAGAAAAACCCTTGACCACCCAAGTGAAAAGCCTGCGAATAGACTCGTCCAGAAGGGAACAAGTTGGCACACTCTTCGCGCTTCAGATCCAAGTACACGACACACTGCTGGCGGGGATTCTCGAACTCAACTACCTTAACAGGGCGGTACTTGTAGGCACGCTCTATGTAACGACTATGACTTGAAACCGAGTCCACTGCCAGTGCTCTCTGACGGTGTGGAGCCTCGGACTTGAAAAATAGGGCCTCAAGCACAAACTTGGACGCAATGTTGTGATCGAAATCATTGCAAGCCAGAACCTTCTTAAGCTTCCGGGGGCTCATGTGAGGAAAGCGTATGTAATGAGTCAAACGTGAACTAAGGATATCTTGCCTCTCATCCAACTTTGGATAATGTACTCTTGCCCACTTCAACACAAAGTCGTACACTGCATCCTCTGATGCCACCTGGAGATCATCACTTGCCAAAACTGCCTCTATTCCAGCCAGTGTCAACCCCATAATCTCATCATGGAATCTACCAATAGCACAATAAGATGTAGTTTGTATACACTTATAAGTGTGGGAGGATACGAGTAGAGAAAAAAAGGGGTGGAGTGGGGTGGGGGGGCAGGAACTAGAAGTTAGACTGTCTAATTTAGTTGTCCACTAGGACCAACATTGAGAAAGCATCTAAATTATGTCTTTTCATCTAGATGCAGATATAGGCTGGCACCAAGACCCCCCAAAAGAAATATCCAAATACCTCATAGTATCACTTACTTGACACAAGTAAAACTGAGGAAAAGCAGGATGAAGGGGCACAGGTACGGTTTGAGGAATCATTGCATAAAACGCTAACATTGAAAGGTTAAGAATTTCAACACTACTGTTAACTTTTACTGTTGCCAAGGAGTGATAGAACAATCAACATAATTAAATATATATTGAATACTAAAGTGTGACTTTATTGGCTTCTGGGAGGGAGGGGAAGAAGAAAGCGGGAGAGGGGGAACAATATCACTGAAATGGAAGCTTACTTGGTTAGGTCTTTGTAGCGATCAGCAAGGAATTGTTTTGCTGCATCAGTCAATGGCTGAACCGCTTCAGCCATGAGGACGCTTGAAGGAAGGTCCAGATACAACAAGGCTGATTCTGCAGTCATAGGCAAATTACACAATAGACGGCCACAATACCTCATGCATGAAGCAACTTCAAATTTGTCAGCCGCCATCAACACATCCAGCAAAGCAGGTGCTGTACTTGCAGTTAATGTATTGCTATACATAAAATTCAAGAGCTCCATGAGGGATGCTTCATCTGCTCCACAGGAGAAACAAAGTTATAGAAGTCAGCCAGATGAGGATGCAACCCCGGTTAAAGAAGCACTTTTGAGCAAAAATTTGACACCTCACTCTCAGGCAGACTCTATCCAACATGAGTCTTTATATTCCCATTTTCAAAGCGGGAATAAATAACAATCTTCGGATTATTGTTAAAAGACGTGTCTTTATGACACTTACCCAAAAAAAAAGGCGTGTCTTTATGACACATGTTCATAGCAGTACTCAAGTAAACCTCCCAAATCAAATGAATTAAAGGAAGCAAATACTTTAGTCTTAAATGGAATACACTTCAAAACATGTCAAATTATGATATTCATCAGATGTAACTAATTACTTTTCAGACTTTTGTCTGAAATGGAGAAGTACAAAATTTATTCCATCAACTAGTGTGTGGACATGGAATTGTTAGCGGAATAATTATGAATTCAAACATTATATTAAGGCACAATGACCTTAAATCCTAGTTTGTCACGTTTAAATGTAATGAATTTTCTCCAAAATTTAATAGGAAACCAATTTCACCAATTGCAAGAGGTGCAAGATTCTTCATAACCTTAGCTGCTAATCTTCTCTGCGTCATTTCAATTTCATCATATGTCCAAAAAAATTCAATAACATGCGAAAACACATCTAATACACTGCACTGTTACAGTTCTTGAAAAATAATAATACTAATAATGATAACTGCAACAATAACAGAAGCAGGAAAAAATATGGAATTCTGAGGTTTTATCTGTCAATAATGTAAATTACAGATTACTTATACCCAGAGAAAAGCAAACAAAATAATAAGATACCACACTTTTCTGGTCAAAATAAGAGGTGGGGAAAAAAGCTCCACTGTTGCTGTAGTGTTTTAAGAAAACATAAAATACATGACAACAGACCATTGAATGGCCTATAGAACAAAAGATGAACATATACCTGAGGCCTGTATCCGCAGCGTAACATGCCTTTGCTCTGACTCCCTCATCCCATTTGAGAAGAGCTGCATCAAGAACACTAACAGTCAGTTCACACATTCTACGGTGAAACAAAAAGCTTAACAAACAATTTTTACCTTATAAAAGAAGGGGCTCTTTGCTGCTAAAATGGGGGAGCTAATATGTAAAGTGATCACTTTTAAAACTTTTGCAGAATCTAATTCACAACTGAAATCGTCAACATTTGGAGCCTCGTCTCCTGTAAAAGGTATATTGGGTTACAATTTAGAGTGAGGTAAAAGAAGGATAGGAGGAAGAGGGGGGAGGGAGATGATCTGATAGATAAGTGGAGATCAACATACATCAAGCTATACTGGACAAATGATCCAAAATTTGGAAAAATGACTAGGAATAAAATTTATTAAATAATGTTTTACATCAGAGAACAGGTAAATCCTTAGGCACCATATTGCATGTGATAAAGAATCGCTGGACACTTTCACAAATTTTCTTGGCAATCAAGCCAAGTAAGGGAATAATGAAACTTTGTTTTGGAGATTAACCCAATAGAACCCTGAAATTGCATTTAGTCTGTCTGCATCAGAATCTAATCAACAATAGTCTAAAACAAAGTATATCATTTCAGGTAAATCACCCCAGCACATGATGATAGATCAATGGCTTCACTTAATTCTTTCTCAAGTTTTCATACTCTCATAGCCGCTATCATCAGATTGCACCAAATCATTTCTATTGTCCTAATTAAATGTTTTCGGTTTTTTCTCCCCCCATTTCAAGGTTGTATTCAAAATGATTCTTTTCCCTTCAATGAAACCATTAAATGGTACTCTTCAAATTTAAGTCCATCTGCGAAAGCAACATCCATTTGTTTGCCTAATATTCATTCAAAGGAAAAGAAAAAAGAAAATGCTGAAAAACTGACTGATGCCGCAAACTGGATGAATATGGATCCTCAGATTACAGACTTTGATCAACAACCATGAAAATTTTCATCAGTCTTATGGCACAAGGAACAATAAAGCAAGCTTGAAAATAGAGCACCTGAATTTACTTCTTCGATCATTGCAAATTCCTCCTCATCCTGATTGTCACCTCCAGCTGCATCATCATTTTCTGGCTGATTACAATTCACTACTTGTTCCTCAGCACATTCAGCAAGATCCAGAGCTGCAAATGTGTGGCAAATGTCTGGTTAAGACCAGTATACCAGAATAAGTGATACTTCTATAATCAAATCAAAACTACTGTTAACAACAATGAAGCATAAGATGTAGAAATACAATAGTGAATGATTCTAAAGAAAACCATGAATATGCAGATAAAATTCAAACAGGCCAACGTAAAAAAACAGCTCTAAGAAAAATGGCATTGCTTTCAAAAGGAAAATCAGGCATGACACTCAGTAGGGTAACCCGAACAAACGCATCATGTTGGCTGAAAACATGGGAAACATAAAAAGAAAAAGACAGCAAACTCTCAGGATCTACACAGGGTATTTGTTAGGTCACCATTCCAAAAACAAGAAATACTGGAACTCAACAATTAAAGCAAAATAGGAAAATATGATTGACTCGTGGACGTCAAACAAAGAAACAATCTTTCTCAAAAAGGTTCTTTAGAGTTGACAAGGGCTTAAAAGGTCAGCATACATGTATAACATATGTATATTTTGGCCAACTCACGCCTTGCTAACCACCCCTTCCCCAAGTGGTTAAAAAATTACAAAAAGCCCCCTGAAACTGCATTGTAGATTCACCAATAACAAAAGCTGGCTGAGTCCAGTTTTCTTCCCATTACTCAATTGTATAGCCACATATATGGGCTGCCCTCCATACATCAATTAAGACCCTATTCGCACAGGCTAAAGAGCGTATCAGACAAATTTGATAAATGCCCACAAAAACTAAGGTATGATCAAGTTGAGGGAACTTGCTTTGGGTCTTTGGCAAGTATCAATATTATTGTAATGGTTTCACAAAATCTCCCCGATTCTCTATCAGTTTCATATACAAAATGAAACAAACAAAAGATTGATTTCAAGGAAATCCTTCTTGTGATATTGATTCTCTAAGCTCTTGTCTGTATTATGCTGTGCATCTGCTACTTCTAAACCATATTTAGGCACCTACTCGGCTACTCTGTGCATTTAATTCAGAAGCACTAACAGAGAATTGTTTTCTAAGGTTAGTAAGACCTGTACAACGCATTCAGGTGTCTTTGGGAAATGAGGCAATCTTTGCCATATAATAACACATCAAAACCTCAGAAGTGTTGAGTAATTACACACAAAAACAAAAAAAAAAAAAACTTGAGTTTTTAGCCCTTGTATCCCATAAAAATTAACAAGCACAAACTAGTAGTTCTATCTCAATCTTTTATATGGTTAACCCCACGTTCTTGGAAGCAAGATCGTTACCACAAGTTCCAAATTCACCTACTCACTGCGCTTATAAAATGTCCCACATTGAATGAGAAAGTGCATATTAAGCAAATAATGGAATCAAGATTCATGAAGTTAGAATACGGCTGAACACAGTTCCACAGCTAGGATTCTCAATTCTCAAATTTTGAAGTGAAAAGGCAACAAACGTCTCAGACAAATCCATTTTAAACCTAAAATACTTAAGGAACTCTAAATTAATAGCAAGCCAAACTTAAATATTTGGAAGCAGCTATTACGTGACCTTCATATTTCGTGTTGGCCATTTATTAGAGGTCCCGCAAGACCGTTGTGAGGTCATTTCATTCAGCACAGAAAGTCAAAACTGAAAAAACTTCTCAAGAAAACCCAATTGCATCGAGAAATTCAGAGCACACCAAAAGGTTAAAGGCTGGAAAAAGAAAACAATTTAATCTTATCCCTCATATTTCCAACGACTTCATAATCAAAGATAGAGGGAAACGGCATCTAAGATCAAGGTTGAAATCTTTCGTAGCTTTTTCAATAGCACGATCTACAGAAATAAAACGACTGCGAGAAGAAGATATTAAAAAAAGATACCTCTCTGCCTTTTCACATCTTCACGGGGACGCTTTCGATGGCGGGCCCAATCGGCGATACTTTGACAAACGTCGTTACCGGAGCTCGCTTCCGGCGAGTCATCGGCCAAGACTTCAATTCGAAGAACCCGGTCAGAAAAATTCTTATCATTAAAGGCGAATCCGAAATCAGGGCTGGAACTGGAAGGAGAATACGCGGAGCTATCCATCACCAGCGTTCTGGGATCAAACAAATCTAAATTGGAATCCTTCATCAGCATCCCCCTTTTCTCGGCTAGAACCCTAGAGAGATAAAAATCAACAGATTGAGGTTTTCTTGCTGCGCCGCAAATCAAATAACCTCAATCGAAATCCAACGAGAAACTAATATAAGTTTTACACCTTGGATTTGGTTTGCAAGGAACATGAAAGAAACAGATGGAAGAGATAAGATGATTTTGCGGGAGTCTCCTCCGATCTTCCAAATCTTTGGTATGCTTTGGGATTTAGGAATATCTTTTAATACCTTTATATTTAAGTCGCTCACAAAAATATCACGCGCTGGCACACTTGAAATTTCCGTTAACGTTAATGGTGAGATGGTCATTTAATATAAAGCGCTTTATTTAAGCACGTTATTTCATTTATATTTGAATTGTATCTATGATATATATTTAAAACAGGGTCTTAGAACCAACTGATAAGCTTGCTGTTTTATGGCATTGATATTACGGTTTCAAGCTACGAAAATACCCTTTTATACAAAGTTTAAGATAAAGCTGACTATATCTTTTTCTACCCCGTAACGCAAAAGCAGAAACCTAATACACTAAGAACCCTAGAGTTTTCCAACATTCAATATTGAACTCCTTCTAGGAATGAACTTGATATTTATTGTTTTTAAGATTTATAGTTTACGAGATAAATCTCTAATAGTTAGCTTTTTACTATTCTTGGATGAATTATATTAAACCCCGCACTCAAAACTTGTGATTTGTGAATGCAACACTGTGTAAGTCTTCACCTGTATATATGTGTATATACATATACAACAACATCAACAACAATACATATATGTACAACAACAATACATATCGAGTGTATTCTAACAACAGTAAAAACTATGTGTATATACATATACGTATGTGTTTATATATTTATGTATACATATATATCTTTATTTCCAAAAAGAACTTGTTGAAGGACCCTTTATGTGTATATACATATACGTATGTGTTTATATATATATGTATACATGTATATCTTTATTTCCAATTCAAATTTTCCACTAAATCCTGCTGTAAGGTTAAAAATTTTTTATACAAGATGCGGCAAGGTTAACTGGATCAAAGTGATTCATCGATACAATGCATTTTAAATTGACAAATTACCAAAAATCGATTTTATGAGCCTTAATCTATGTCAAATAATTTTGAAATTATTCGTGTTTGTCCCCATAATTTTAGTCCACTTCTTATGTCATGGAGATTTTTTTTGTAAAAATTATTTAATGGATATTTTTTTTTTGTAAAAATTATTTCATGAAGATTAAGGATCCTAAATTTGTAACAAAGTGGCGACACGAGTGATTGAAAATGCAGACATTTTAGATATATGGGGAAAAAAATGGATATGGCATGAGCCATAACAGCTGAAGAATTTAAACTTCAAACACATTTGGTTCTTCTGACCTGAACATGCTAATTCCATTCACAAGCAATAGACACACAAATATATATACAACAACAATAAGCCAGTATATCCCAACGACAGCAATATCTATATCTATATATCTATATATCTATATATATATATATACACGTGAGGTAAATTATTGTTTATTCCTGTTACAAAGTTGCTGATTCGATACAATAAAAACAGCTTATCATAAATTTTTCCGCTTGCTTTTGAGCGATTCAAACTACAGGAAAAATTCTTAATTGCTTACTTTTTAAGGTTCTCCTAAGCTAAAAATTAGGAGGAAAAAAAAAATTTATCAACACAAAAAAAAAATTCTTAATTGTCTGTGTGTGTGCGCGCGTGCGCATATAGTATACATATATATAATATATACATATACATGGTATATATACATACATATACCCAGTTTTGTGTGACATGACACGATCCAACCTGATACGATGGCTTTAAAACAATGGTATGCTGCGGTAACAAAGCTTTAGAATATCCAGTTATGTCATTGCTTTTGATGTTTTAATGGCAATAGAAGGGCGCATAAAGGGTAGTAATTAAAAGGTCAAAACAATATGGTTTTCTTTTCTTTTCTTAAAAAAAAAAAAAGAAAGAGAGAGAGTGTGATGGTGTGATTGAAATATGTAAAAAAAAAAATTGACACCAAAACCTAGAGTTAGATATCATGACCCAATATTTAGATGGTATCTACGATGACGTTTAAGAGACACATCAACATTTGATAATATCATATAGAATTCGATTGAGGGATGTCCAAAAGTCAAGAGTTAAAGATCATGATCTAATGCCTATGTGCCACCTACCATGACGTTTAAGAGACACCTGAATTTTTGATAATATCTTATAGAATTCGATTGAGTTAATTTAAAACGTGTTACGAAAACTCATATAAGGATTTGTAATTTTTATTATCAATTTCAAAATAAGTATTCCTCAAGGTCAAAAAGTCGCTATAACGTACTCGACATCTATATATGGAATTATGATCTACCAATCTTTTAGAATTTCTTTTAGAAAATAAATTGTTAAAGAGTAGACTTTTTTTTTTAAAAAAAAATTAAGAATATACTTAGGTTGAATAACTATATAGGTCAAAGACTCATAGGAGACTTCATGTCCGTAAGACTAAAAAAAACACGTAGGCAGAGTAGTGTCGCGTCTCTTAAAAAGAGATCGAAACAGAGATTTACATTTTGTTTATGTCCACACAGATCAGTCGTTCCGTTTCTAAACATAATTTAAAGAATAAAAATATTTCGATCACTATTTTTGTTTTACCTTTAGTTAATTTATATTCTATGATTAATTGGTTAGTTGAAGTAAACTAAAAAATATAAAAGAGCATTTGGTTGGTAAGTTTTGGAATCAAGGAATGTGTATAAAAGAAATGATACTTATTCACCGTGTTTGTTTGAAAGGTATAAGAATAATCTATTGGTTTCACTTGGTATCAAACTCATACATCGATACTCAAGTAAAACCCTACATTGATACTCGAGTGAAACCCTACATTGATACCCGAGTGAAACCGGTGTAGCAAAACTCATCCATCCATTTCGGCGTACCACAGCATGCCGCAACTGCGCCATCTTGTGTCACCACTGTGCCACCCCGCCACCAACCCCCCGTCGTCACTTTGCTGACACCGTCACCCCGCTGCTATGCAACCACCACGCCACCATCACCCACCATCACGTCCCACCATGTGCCACTATTGCGACATCACCATGTGGCACTGTGCGAGATTTAATTCATATTCCTTCTTAAATATCTTCCAAATATCATATATGGCAATAATACTCATTCAATCTACTAGACCAAACGTATATGGGTTTATAGCTCAAAATCATTCCGATTTTAGCATCTACTATTCCGATTCTGATATCCAAGTTAAAACCGGACACCCTCTAAATGTTTTGAAAAAGAAACATAGAAATTTCTATTTTGGTTTATCCGAAGAATTTGCTCATTTTCTAAAGACAAGTATTAGTAGTCAAAGTTTATATACTACATGATTTTTCTTTATTGTACTTTAAGTAACTGATTAAAGATAGAATGAGAATAGTAGCTTACAAAGTTTGAGTTTTTAAGTTGTGCTTAAGCAAACTAGGACAATATTATCGAATTTTCTAAATTGTGCTTAAGTCAAATCAGAACAATATTTTTAAAACGAAAAGAGCAGTACTTTTAAAAAATAAAAAGTATTTTTAAGACAATATAAAATAAAACTAAGGCAATATTTTCATAATAGAAAGAATATCTTAGAGCATCTAATATACGTAATACAAATAACAAGATAGTCACAACCGTGTATATATACAAATAATGAAAGATAAAGACAAACACAGAAAAGTGAAAAGTCAACCTAAAGTGTAGAGAGTGTCTAAGCCTCTATATATACTGAAAGGTACTCCTATATCCTACTAAATACATTCACCGATACACTAGCGCGCCATATGTCTATTATTGTATCATTTATACATGTACATATAGAGTCGGGGGTCTTACTGAAAGCAAACTTTCTTTTTTTTAGGATAGAGGTATTATTTATCTGTCTCTCACCCTTTACAGAGCTTGTTGTTGGAATATATAGCAGCTGTTAGTTCCACTTCGTTCCTTTAGCACACAGCACCCCCTCCCTTTTGACATTCACAAATAAGTACTGACAAAAGGAAAAAGAAGCAAATTACAACTGAAAATTTTGGCTTCGAAACACCTCTCAACCATCATATGCGAGAAGACAAAGCTTGCGTCTATTTCGTCAAAAGAAAATGAACATATATAACCGGGGTAAGATCTCTTCATTCCTAAAATCTCTACTTCCATTCTTACCGCCCGTCACGTAACAGTTAGGAGTAGTGAAGCGAGAGTGAAGAAGAAAAGATGTATGAGAAGATGGCTGGCACACGACAGACTATAAATATAAAGATGAGGGTTTTGGAGGTATGAGATCCCTATATACTATATAGCCACATATATTCCTCCTACTAATACCAAATTCACATGACATCCTAACTTTCTAATGAACGTAACAAATATTATTATTATCGTATCATTATCGTATCGCATCGTAACCAATATCCAAGATGAAATGACAATATTCTTTCAAAAAAAATTCGCAAGCTCATCTATGTAAGATCTTATTCTAAACCCAAGTGCCATGGGAAAACCCCTTTTACCATAGTATACCAAAAAGAATTCCAAAGCCATCACCTTTCAACATCATGTTCCTCTATGCATATCCTTGGAATATCAAAACTAGTCATCAACCTAGACGAAAGATCTGAGCCGTTGATCAACCATTCTGCCCAAATGACTCTTCCCAAAACCGTTGATCTAAATCGGACGGACACCGACGAATCTTATTCTGCATCATGAGTCCACACAGCATCCCTACACCCTCACTCAATTTTCCCGCCCCACCCACTTTCCTCAAACCATTCCATTCTCTTAAAGCAGCACACGTCGCCGGCGAGGACGACGATGTCGTCGATTCTGCGCCGTCAGATGAAAAATCCAAAGATGATAAATCAAAATCGCATGAATCTCCACCGGAAGACTGCTCGCTCCTCTTCGATCCTCCGCGGCTAAGCCTCCGAACGTTCTCTTTGTTCTTATCTGTTTCTCCCGTCAGCTCCCGGAAGTTAATCGCCGATAAACCTTTCAGCAGTGGAAACTCCGATTCGTCGTGAATCGCTATCGCGACGTTAAGAATACCACGGAACTTGCCTGAAGGACGACGTATTTGAACGGCGGTGAACGCCGGCGAAGCAATCGCGTCGGAAGAAGAGGCGGTTTCCCCCAAGCAGTTACAGAGGAGGAAACGAACCGTACCTAATAGTAAGTCTTTGATGTAGCCAACGGCGTATAGGTGGATGTTGACGGCGGAGGTCTCGCAGGCGATGAAATTGGGGGAAACTCGAAAGAGGAATTTATCATTCCAAGTAGGGTTTCCTTCACCGACGTGGTCAATTCGGGTTCGGAGCTTTGTAGACGGGTCGACCCATGCCACTGCGTATGTCTGTAACCGGCGGAGATTGGAAGACGCCTGCTTTAAACCCTGAGCGGAGATCAAGTTGAATTCCAGAATCTGATCCTTCTCCATAGGGAAAAATCACACTTTTCGTCAATTGATATCAAATTGAAGCGTCTTTCTTGATCAAGAGTAAGTGGAGTACCTGCATTTCAGTAAAGAAAATGAGAAATTAAGGGAAAAAGAATAGTGATGGATTTGAAAATTGGGAGAAGGATATCTTTACCAAGAAAAGGAAAGAAAGCTGCCGGCGGGGACCCCGTGAAGGGGTGGACTGACTGCTCTACTTTGGATCTGCCGGACTGCTTGTTTTAAATTCTTGAGGTTAAGAGTGCCATCAGAAATGTGGTGTTTGTAGACGTTTTGATTTCTGGGTGAAAATTTTCATCCAACGTTCACTTGTGATGAACGGTTAAATCAGTAATTTGCATATATCTTTTAATTAGTGTTGTTCAATGGAAAAAAGAAGTTTTAGGTAGAATCTTGATTTTATGAAGAGAGTGGACTCTTGATTTGTGTTATACTATTCCTCTACCCAATTGACGAAGCTTTTATCCAAAATTACAAAAACAATACATACTCTGTATATCTCAACAACATCAAAAACTATTGTAAAATCTAGAGAGAATAGAAGACAAACAAACAATACCTCTAAAAAAGATATGATGATTTTCTATTTTACGTTGAAGCTTAGAAACAATCCTCTATTTTGAAGTAACTTAGTCTAAAGAGAATGCATTCTAGAACACTTTTGAAAAAGAGCAATATAAATTATATGCGTACATAAATTTTATTAAATATAAACCAAAAAGAGTAATCTTCATCACAGTTTGCAAATCTAATTTTTGTAGTCTTCATACAATTATAGTAAATGGGTAAGTATCTTTTTTTATATACTGTGACGTATGTACTAGGTTCTTACGTTTGTGCAGAGTCTGGAGAGAAACAAGATCGCGGATGTATCCAACCTTGCTCTACACTTTTGTGTAAGAGGCTCTTTCCACGGCTCGAACTCGTGGCCTTAAAGTCACAAATCAACAATCTTATCCCCTTGAAGGCCGCCCTAGCAAAAGCAATTGATATATATATATATATATATATATATATATATATATATATATATATATATATATATATATATATATATATATATATAGTCTAAAAGGAGTATGCACCTGTAAGAACACTGCACCTAGCAGAACAGATTACCTTCCAAAAGAACTTGCTACAACGAAAAATACAGGACCGAGAGGGGGTTTCCTGGTCAAATATCCAGACAAGAGAAAACATGAACATAGTATGAATGAGCAAAATAGTTTAACCACTACCGGAAGCTAGATCGCAGGATCAGGCATACCAACCACCAAATAACCAGTCAAGAATAGAGTAAACTAACCAACCACCAAAAACATAGCAAAGAACAAGGTAGCTTTTTCACCTATCGTAGCGACAAACAAACTGTTAGCGTACAACTACGAACAACAAACGAAGTCTAGTATACAACCTTGTCTTTGATGCAGAATACACAGCCACATGAGCAAGGGATAGGATCCCTGACCGACCATGTGGTGCGGTCAAAAAGGACCGCGCGACACGTGACCCGCATCTAGCCTCACCATCCTCTTGACTGCCACGTGTCGGACGGTCACAAAGGGGGTGAGGAAAATAGAGGTTAGGGGATCCCAACCCCATGAGCAATCCCCAGGTGAAGAGAAGATTCACTGAAGAAACAAACAGAAATATGGATGCGCAAGGCCAAAGTCGTATATACATATTGGAAAGAATACGGTAAGGCATCAGTACATGTTTAACTGTTGTATCCTTTGATTCACCCACGTCGCTTTCAAGCCCAAGTATCAGATACTAATTTCGAAATTCTATGATGCATCTATTCACATGACAGATTATATTACATCATCATATACCCAACTGTAACAAACCGGAGCCAGCAGCATAAGAGCTAAAGCCTAAAACCAAGGATCAGAGTTCCATCTTAGTTTGCTAATCCAACAGCTTTCTCTCTGATGGGCTTGTCGGACAGTCTCAGACAGGAATTTCCAGGCGCAGCACGAGAGCCATTAGAACGGCTCAGTCTAACTTTCTTCTTGCGACTGAGTTTCTTTTCCAAGTCTTTCACTTTTCCTGAGAGGCTGGAAATCGCGGACAACTGTTCTTGCCCTTCTTGGATGAGTTTCAGCATCATTTCCCTTAGCCTCTCGTTTTCTTCAATGGCATTCCTCTCATTGTCTGCGGATCCTAAGCTCCCAAGTGATACCAGGCTGGATGCCGGTGAATGCGGTGGAGAAAGTTCTCCATCTGTTGGTCTTGGAATGGAAATTACAGAAGCCATGTCTCTTCCTGGATGCCCTTCTGATCCTGCTGGCTTAGGATTATGAGTAACCATGCCGTCATCTTCAATTGCTAAGTGACATGCTTGCACCTCAAGTTGCTCGTCTGGATGTTTTTGCTCCTCTTGACACAACTCTGGGATATCATGTTTCCCATTCATAGCTATTGATGTATCTTCAGAGCCAACACTGTCAGCAGCTTCCGTAATTGCAGACTGTTCTTGCGTCAGACAAGCTATTTCACTGTAGAAATTGTAACCGTTAGATTTATTACCGTTGGAAATATTACCGTTTGAGGTGGAAGATCTCCTTCCCATTTGTATATATAATTGTCTAGGTATAGTATTTTACATTCAAGTAAGAATTCAACAATGAAAATTGATTCTTCTTCAAACCTTGTGTCTATGTTGATCTTTTCTATACGTCTTCCTTCTTCTTCCCGGTTGTTGGTCATAGTTCATATTTCTCTACTTCCTTCATGGTCATTCCTCCTCTAGAATTTCTACATGGTATCAGAGCCACAATTTGTATCCCACAATTTGTATCCATACAAAAACAATCTTCTGCTAACAGAAAGTTTTACCTTCGGCTGGAAAAACAAAATCCCCTGGGTCTCTCTCATACACTCTTCAAACTTCCATTTTTAAAGCTCTTCATTTTTCAACAGAGTAGTCGATCTACTGTTTTAATAATCAAAACTTCACTTAAGCTAGAAACAGAGAAGAGAAAAGTTGCTCGACAGAAGAAAGCTTTCAAAGTTGCTTGATTAAGGCTCCAACAGCAGGGACATATCACTGAGCAAGAAAAGGACATCTTGAAAAGGAACTTGAAGGAAAGAAAGTCCTGTTAACGGAAAGCAAATACCGTTAACAGAAAGCAAATTCCATTAACGGAAAGCCAACACTGTTAGCAACACTGTTAGTGAAAAAAAGGGAGTATACTAATTTTATGGTTTATTTTTTTCGAAAAATCTTCTTTTGCAAAATTTCAATATTTTTTGTCACTTCCACGTCTGGAAGACTTAATTGCACCTAAGCTCTATCTATTCAAAAACACCCACGTGTCCATTCCCACTTTGTGTCATCTCACCTTCTCCATTGGTATCATCTTTACTTTTGACGTTCTCTAGACACTTCAGTTTGCTGAAACCTTCTTTCCCTCTCAACTTTCAGAAGCTTCATGTCCTTATAACTCTCTCTCTTCAAAATTTCAACATTCTTGCAAAGTCGGATTCCTCATATCCATTTCTCTTTGTAAGTTGTTGCCCTTCTTTTTGAAATACTTCCTCCCCTCAGTAACAGATATGATTCGAATTCACAGACAGACCACATTCAATGTTTTTTCCTCAACTAGGATTTTCCTAGTTCTAATATATTCAAGGTTTTTCTTTCCTCCGTGTTTCATCTTATCCATGTTCTCATTTTTCATTCTAGTACTTCAAGGGATAATAAAGTACCTCGTCATCTAAAAATCCAAGAGTTGTTGGTTCTGCGAAAGAAAAAAAAATCAAAGTTTTCAAGTGTTCTTCCTGAGAAAGGTTGTATTACTGCTAAATTTTCTTATCATCCACTTCGTTTTTGATGTTTCTGGATTTAGTTTTTATCCTTGGTTGAGCTTTATCGCTGATTTCCAAGAAATTATTGCTTTATTATTCTGATAAATTGTGGCCGTTACTCTCAAAAGATGTAACTGCTGCTAGTTCAGTTTGTTTTGTTCCACCTCTTGAATTTTTCAGTTTAAGGGTACAGGGGAAGCTGTTCCTCCTGCTCCGTAGTTAGACCTCGATTGTGAGCTGATTATAGCAGTGAGTGGTGCTGTGTGGTTGCTGCCTATGACCTGTTTGTCAAATGGCCTCACTAAGGTATCAAATGTTATTATTAGAACACTATTTGTTCATATTCCTGTGGTAAATATCACCCACTTTATCATTCCTCACTCTACTGAAAGAAACTTGCTCGTTTGTATCTTCACCTAATTATAATGCTCTAGTTTACTCAACATATTCATTCATGCGATGGGTCACAATATTTGTCCATCAACCGATGCAATCTAATCATAGTAAATCATTACAATATATTTCTTTGCACGAATTCTATTTTGGTCCCATATTGGCATCCGTGTTGGATGGCTGTTTTTTGAACCAACTTCAATATCATTCTTCAAAGGCCATTCTTCAAAGGCAGAGCCTCTAAATCACATCAAAGGCCAGAAAAACAATTATTCAGACCATCATCTCTATAAACTTCCATGAGGCTATGAAGAGCCTTGGCCCATAAAGCCGAAATCTTCTCAATCGGCTATGAAGAGCCTTGGTTATTAAAACCGAAATCTTTCCTATTGGCTATGAAGAGCCTTGGTTATTAAAACCGAAATCTTTCCTATAGGCTATGAAGAGCCTTGACAATTTAGCTGAAATCTTTTTCCAAGAAAAACAAACATAAATTTCAAGACCACTGAGTCATTTCATGGACAAGAGATCCAAAGAGTCTTCAAAGCCATATAGTCGGTTCTCTATCAAATTCAAGGATATCACATCTTCTGTTAAAGGCCTGTAACAAAAGGTCACGATGACCGCTGGAAAGAAAAAGACTATCAGTCCAGTCTCAGTCTTCTAAATGAAGTAGCTGTACATAGCCATTAAAAGTCTCATTATTCCTCTCAGTAATAAATCACAGATTATATCTCTCAGCCAAGATGTTAAGAAATAAGATGATTTATTATTCCTTGTTCCTCTTACATCTTTACATTCAGTTAATTCGGCAGTTTAAATGGAATGCTCACTGCCAAATGTTATACGTTCTTTCATTCTTCTGCTTAATACCTTTAACTGATTCCCATGACCATTAATTGTGAAATGTTATTTCGTGTGTTTTCAGGTCTAAAAAATAGCAACTATTTGTCATCTAAGAAAGACAATGATCTTTAACCTAATCTATTGCTTAAGTCAGTGATTTATGTCTAATTCCTTCCGTGGTTAATGGTCCTACTATTCAGTAAATTGTTGGTTTTGTTTTCCTGTAAAGCTCAAGTGTAGAATGGTTCTGTTCTGCCCTATAAGCATGGGTAAATTATATCTGTTTCACACTGGTAAAGATAATTGCTCACTGTTATCCTTATGCACACAAGTTGTTAAGTACTGACATGCACTCTGTTAGTTTCAGTCACATGAGTTAATTGTAATCGGGCCTCATGATATCACTTGAGGGGGAGCATGTGTTATGATCAACACAATGTTTGTGGGCAAGTATTCCCTTCCCAAGTGATATCTTGGCCTATTGAACTAATGTCATATATATAAATGTGTCTTCCATAATCTCCATAATCATTTGCTATCCTTATGTCTAATGATCAACTAGAGGAACATGTTTAGTCAATTGCTATTGCTCTATTCCGAATTCTTCATGTTGTTCTTAATGAGTTTCTTGGTACAATGGTCGATAATTATCATACGTTTTCGTTGGGTCTGACTATTGAAACTGGTATGAATAAAAGAAACAGTAAGGCGTTGGTAACTGAAATAGGAGAGAGTCGTCAATGTTACAATGGTTGTCATGCTTTGTTTTAGAAATCTTGGAGTTATATTTATCACGTATGAGCATATCATGTGAAATGTGACCATAAATGCGAAAACTATTATGAAGCATCTTACATGCTGATATAAGGCATTTGTCTTGGCACTCAATTTAAAATGATGGCCATTGTTGCCACTCTTATTTGATGGATAAGAGTTCCTCTGAGCTATGAACACGAATAATCTTGAATTATTCCTCTGAGTCATAGACATGGACTCCTCTGAGCTATCTTAAATCAGGCTAGGAGAGCCTTAGCTACATAGCTGAAATCTTCTTAATTATTCCTGGTGCCATGCAAGATCCTTGTATTACTTGTAAGATATTATGGTCTAAATATTAAGGATATCTTGTCAGTTTAGTTTTATCAGTGATTCAATGAATCTTTATGATTTGCTTTGTGATTCGTATAACTTGTCGATGAATTATAATCTGTTTAGTTTTATTTTTCAAAATATCTGTTTAATGAAACATGTTTCAAAATTATTAATATTGTCCTATTTAACAACTTCTGTCATGAGTTTAGATCAACTGTTCTTAGTATATTGTTATTGACGTGCTAAATGTTATGATCATACTCATGTCTATTGTTCCATGATTGACATATGTAACTTGTTAGCCATTCTAAAACTCTTCTTTACGAACTTTATCTTGTGATGACATACTTGCTTTTATTTGCATTATCCTCTGCTGCACTTATATCTCTAATTACTAATCGTTATGGATTCTACTGATATCAAACTCATATGTAATTTTCCAATAATATGCATTTTTACATTCAAGATTCATATTACAATTCTAGTCTAGGTTATTGCTCTTATAGCTTATTAGCTAGATGATCTTCTAATACAACCTGTTTTGAGGGGGAGAATACAGTAGTAATCTAAAATAAATCTTCACCTGTTAACCTGTTATTTTTTGACTATATGTCTAAGATTTACAAAAGATTCCTTAGTTTCCTGAGCATGTTTCCCGTGGAAAGTATCCTTAAGATTTAGTTATAAATTCTTTCTATGATATTAAGTAGTTAATAGTGGAAAATTTCTAGCTAAGTATAAATAATTGTAGAGTCTTTATTGACTTGTTCAAATCAGTTTTACTTATTGTTTTACCGTAGAAATAATTCGTAGCACTGTGAATTGGTTTACAAAGGTGTTTTAAACTGTGTTTTTTCATAACTAACATGGGTTCCAGGATTGTCCAATTCACAAAGGTGTTTTAAACTGTGTTTTTTCCTAACTAACATGGGTTACAGGATTGTCTTCTGCCATGGAAGGCTTCTTGATTGCAGGCTTCATTATTGTTTATGCAGGAGATTCTAGAATCATTTACTAACAGTTTCAGTGAAGAATGGAAAATGGAATGTTCTTGCAGGTGTTCAAGAAGGAGTATCTGGAGCTATACACTAACATTTGTTTTGTAGGATCGAAGTTATTTCCTTTGCAGGTGTAACTAGGCCAAGAGTTTCATACTAATATTTTACGCAAGCATTCAAGAAAGCAATTGAGTGATTATTTGCAGGTGAGTATTCCAAGGTTTTATATATTGGTATTTATTGTTGATTTTACTTTGCAGGTGCTTCAGATCCAGAAGTGTTGCGGATACTCAAGTGAAACTGGAGTTGCTATTATTTGAAGACGCAAGCATACATATGGAGACAACAAAAGTGAAACAATTGAAGATTAAAGACGTAACAGCTATGGAAGAAAATTGAGAGCTCCTATTAGTATAAATGTTCCAAACTTAGTTGCATCTACCTATGCACTAAGTTTGAGGGGGAGTGTAGAAATTGTAACCGTTAGATTTATTACCGTTGGAAATATTACCGTTTGAGGTGGAAGATCTCCTTCCCATTTGTATATATAATTGTCTAGGTATAGTATTTTACATTCAAGTAAGAATTCAACAATGAAAATTGATTCTTCTTCAAACCTTGTGTCTATGTTGATCTTCTCTATACGTCTTCCTTCTTCTTCCCGGTTGTTGGTCATAGTTCATATTTCTCTACTTCCTTCATGGTCATTCCTCCTCTAGAATTTCTACATTCACTTTGCATTAAATCTTGCACCTCTTCACATCCTTTGCAAACCTCGGCAACAGCTTTCTGGTTCTCTGCCAAGCTGAAGTCTTGCGTCTCTTTCCGTACTTCCCAAAATGGTGTGGCCTCAGACAAAGGATTTTCTGAATATGCCTTGGCATTTGCAGAAGTACCGAATTCATCCACCTCGTCCCCTGCCACATCCAAGTCGCCAGGTGCTTGTATTTCAGAATCAGGTAAACCAGGGACCAACGAACTTGAGCAATCATCAACGTTCTCGTTTTCCACAATTTCTCCAAGGTCCATGAGATCGTTGGCCTCCAGTGGCAACTGCTCCTGCTGCTTTGCTTGATCCATTTTTGGAATAAAGTCGGATTTCCAGACACCTTCTTGTACAACGTCTTCTGCTTTTCCTGGCTGTAAAATTATGCTCTGTGGAAGCACCGAATCCACCAGTTCTATACCACTAAAAGCATTTGGTTCGGATTTATCTTTGAGTGCTTCATTTCCGTGTTGCCAAAAGATCGTTTAGCTGCATAGTGTAGCGATCAATAACTTCAGGGATCTCTTCTTTGTGTACCTTATCCTCAGCCTCAGCTGAAATCTCTATCAATGGTGGTACTTCGTGAATTTCCCTCTTATCTTTCGGTTCTGTTTCTAACTCTGGGGCATCCACACTTGTGCAGTCAGCCATGGAGTCATCATTAGCATTGCCTTCACCTTGGCATGGCTGTGCAAGACAAACACTCACTTCTTGAAGCTTCAGTGTCAGCTTGATCAGCTTTTTGATTTAATTTTTCATTTTTTTGCCCAGGATGTATACAAGAATAATCTCCCGTCTCCACTTCTCCATCAGATTTTGTCACTGAAGCCGACGGATTTGATTTTTCAGTTTGACAGTGCACAAGAGCATCAAGTTCTGCCTGCAGGCTCACAAGCTCACTTGCCACAGATTTTCTACACTGCCTAACACTAGCAGGCAGCCCCTGTCAAATTATGAAACAAAAAAATTCTTATCATATGCTTGGAAAAAGATAAAAACATGAAACTACAGCAGCAATAAGACATATCCGAGAGCAAAATCACAGCACAACAGATGAGAGAGAGGAGAGATGCTCTCTCAGACCCTCCTAAAAGGACCCAAACTTTTCCACTACTCTTAGCAATACCCAGCACCACCACCCCTACAACACTTCCGCTGCTCCACTCCGACCACCACGGTTGCCACACCTTCACTACGGCCACCACCAAATTTCAGCCCCTCTTCTCAACATCCTCTTTCCTCTTTCTTTTAAACTACTAACCTCTTCCATTTGAACCTCAAACCTTCACTTCTTTCCATCATGGCTAACATCTCCACCATATCTCAAGGTGCCTAAATCAAGGGCAAGGCTGCCATCCTCAAAAAGAACACACTTAAAGCTACACTTTTGCATCAATGAAGAGGATCTAAAAGACCCATATGAAGACTATACCCATGAGAAAGAAAGCTTAGATTTTCCAGTCTCACATTCTGCTAAACAAGGTGATAATGATGAAGTCGTTTCAAGTCCTAGTCCTAAAAAGCTTGGAGAATGCGACCTCCATGAGCAAGCTTGTAGCTGTAAAGAACAGACAAGTTGTCAATACCCACTGGACAATATCGTTACCCACCAGATCGTCCATGTTGGTGCTGCATGTAATGATCCTGGAGCCGTTCAGATGCACCCGGGACATCATTTTTTTCTAACAAAGTCGTAAAATAAAATATGGAACCAAACTCAAGAAGGTTCTAACAATAGGTAATGGTCCTGCTTTTACCTCTGAACGGCTTGAAAAGTATAATAGATGTGAGAAATGCTTGATTGGTTGCTTTAATGGTAAATTTTTCAAAATAAAAGAACCGGAGAGTGTTTTTGATAAATGGAAAGGCAAACCAAAAATCCATTTTTACAACATTGGGTGAATTATTTTTAAGTTTGACAGAGTGGACAATTTGAAAGAAGTATGTTTAAACGGTCCTTATTTTGTGTTGGATAGGCCATTATTGTAAAAAAAAAATGCCTATATTTTGCTATTTTTTTGGTTTCGAGGAGATAAGAGTGATATGCCTGTTTGGATGAAATTTCCCAAGTTGCTTTTGGATTTTTGAGAGGAGGAGTTCTTAATTGAGATTGCTTCATATCTTGGCACTCTCATTCATACTTACAAGATGACGGCTAATCAAAAAATGTTAAAGTAATGCACAGATGTTGAAGGCAGTGGATATTGCCAAATAACTTCCTATGATTTTAGATATCACTTTGCCTAACAAAGTGCATCATCAAGCCATTGAATATGAAAAGATTTCTCTATATTGTTACAAATATGAAAAGATCGGGTTGACATGGGGTGTTTGAAAAGGAGAAAAATATGAGAAAGTTTGGAGAAATAGCCAAATAGTGAATAGACCCCTATTTTCACATGGTCCATGTCCTTCTAAGGATCATTCCATTGTAGTAAAGACCTCTAACGCCGAGCTTCTCAATTCATTTAGTCTTTCTAGCAAGACAAAAGAAAAAGTAAAAAACATGACTAAAACAATAAAAAGCAAACACATCTAGACCTTGAAACATATTTCAAGGAGATTGTTGTAGAAAAATATGAGGAGACGACATATGGTCATCTCTTCCCTCGACATAAATCTAGAGGAAATGGTGTTAAACCTATTAATGTAAACTTGCAAATTTCTCAACAAATATCTCACGCAACGGAGAAAATTGATTTCAAGACACTTCAAAAGAAAAGAATGGTGAGTTTATTGAAATCAAAACAAGAAAAAGAGTAATAACAATAAGACAACTCTTAAAGATTATTATTTGAACGCAAAAGTGAAGAATAAAACACTTCCATCCTCATAAGAATAGTTGCATTTTGAAATATAAGGAGACAACCCTTTAAACTAACAAAGGTACTTAATAAAGAAACATAAATTGATGTTATTAGTATTTCGGAGACCAAGCTTGTTGAAAATAACTTTACACTCTTGCTAAAAACTTGCTTCAGGAAATATCCGACTAGCTTTGAGTTGTATAGTGGTAGCATAGTTTAGTGGTTTGGAATCCTTCTAGAGTTGCATTGAGAGTTAATAATACAGATGCTCAGACCTTGTATTAACGTGAAGTAACAATCGATTGACACAATATCTGACGCAATTTTTATTATACATCATCCGAAAATTACCTTTGTGTTTTCAACCAACGGGTAAGGTTACACATGTCAGACTCCTTTTATCTTCAAGTTACTAAGAAGTTTAACTTCAAGTATTTTAATATGTGGGTATCTCATGATGAGTTTATTCCTTTAGCTACAAATGTATAAGCTTCTCCGATCTATAGTCAAAATATGTTCAAGATGTATAAAAAGCTAAACCTTCTTAAAGGTCCTTTCAGAAGCTTAACGCCAAGGAATTCTCCCATATCTCTTCAAAATTCTATAGAGCCAATCAAAATCTAGATGACTTTCAAGTGGCTTTTCAACAACAAGGTGTTCGTGGAGAAATGAGAAATAGGTTGATTGCTCATAAACAATATATCTTCAATTTCATGGAACGTAAAAAAATTCTATTCTTAACAAGCAAAAGGACTCTTTGTATGTTTGAGCAACAAAAGTATCAAGTTATTCCACTTTTAGTTGAAAACAAATAAAACCAGGAGCAGGATTTTTTTCCTTGAGATGCACTATAGTTTCATCACTTCATTTAGAGGAAGGTTGCAACGTTATTTTTGGATTTTTATTATGGGAACCTTTATTATCTAAAGAGACTACACTTATATTCATTCAACCATTTATTATCACGAAGTTAAGAATACCATCTTTGGTATTGATAAAGAGAAATCCTCGAGTCCTGACAGATATTCCTTGGATTTTTTTTCAAGTCTTGAGATATGGTGGGCGATAAAGTTGTTGGTACCATCTTGAATTTTTTTTTTGAAAATGACATGCTTTTGAAACAACTTAACCATACTATCATATCCTTGAATCTAAATTCCGCTAATGCTATGAAGGTAATAGATTATAGACCTTGGTACCATCTTGAAGTTTTTTTTTTTTTTTTTTGAAAATAACATGCTTTTGAAGCAACTTAACCATACCATCATATACTTGAATCTAAATTCCGCTAAAGCTATGAAGGTAATGGATTATAGACCTATCACTTATTGTAATCTGATCTAGTTTAGCTAAGAGATTATAAGTCTATCTCTTGTTGTTATGTGATCTGTAAAGCCATTTTGAAGATCATTGTAAACCGGTTTTTAATGATGGTTGAATTAATAGATCCTGCACAAATGAGATTTGTGAAAAGAAAGAATATAACGAAGAATATATTTATGTAGAAAAAGTACATCCCCAAAATGTATGATCAAACTCCAAAATGTATGATCTAAGTGAACATTAAAAAAGCTTGACTCCCACTTAGAATTTTTTGGAGGCTATTCTTAAGGTGCTCAACTTTTCTCTACAATTTGTTAAATGAATCACAAAATGTGTTTCCACTACCTCTATTCCACCTTTATCAATGGGGTTTAGAGGATTACTTCAAGAGAAAACAAACAGTAAAACAAAGAGATCTCATTTTTTGTTTGTTCTCGGCACATAGTACTTCCTTAAGATGACAAAAAGCATTTTTGAACATGATGATTTTTAATTTTCGTCTTGTGGTAAGAATAGAGACGCTAAGAAAAACCTTAAGTATCATTAAATGCTATATATAAGCTTAAGGACGAAGGTGGTTTGGAAATGATTGAATTGAAGAGTTAGAAATTGACATTGCTTACTAAATATATTCAGGATATACACAATATGAATGATTCTCTTCGGATATGTTGGATGAACCATTTTTGTACTTTTCATGATGACTTTTGGGGCTAGCAGTTGAAGTCACTAATTCTTCATTATTGAAGAAGAAATTATACATTAGGAAGTTGATGTTGAAATTTGGTGATATAGTTTCAACCAAAACGGCTTTGGAAATTAGGCCAATGGAATAAAATTTTCTTGAGAAGACTAGAAGATCTTGAGCAAGCATGGTTTAACCTCCGTTTTATCTCTATGACATTCATTTGTTTTTTTGGGTGACAACTTTACACGACTACCTAATAACTCAAATTTGACGTTTTTGGATATTGATCATGCTCCCCAAACATATTTTCTTTAATTACAGTTGGCAAGAGATGTATCGAAAGAGGTCCAAGCTCGACATTTCATCACTTAAAAGAAATCAATTCAGTTCCAATTATTTGGGCGACATTTACGGCTATCATTTACATGATATAGCAGTCTAAAACCCCTAAATTCTTTGAATACATTTTACCTTCCACTAAAGATGTAATGCATAACGTCCTTACTCCCATTTATAGAGTTTTTACTCATATGTATAGACTTTTACACAAATTATTTCTACTTTTGCCGGATCTATTTTGTATAAATACTACATGATAATCTTTCTTGTGACATGTATAGATAGTACCTTGGCCAAATTGTATCAAATTTGGAAGGTAAGTTGTACGCATCGCATCCTGAGTAAACCTAAAGTATTTATATATTTTGATAGTCCATCTAGTTGGATGAAAATTTTCAGATTTCAACCGTATAAAAAAAGAAAAAGAAAAAAGAACATATTCACATGCCAGTCAACCTATACATCCGGAAATCTTTAACAAAGCTCACTACAGCACACAAACACACAAACAAAGACGATAAAAGAAAAAGAGAAAGAACTGTAAAAATGAGTCCTAGCACGTTTAAAAGTACAGGCATTACCTGTATAGAGTCGAGCTTTAGCAAAAGATTCATTATGGTTCCTCCAATCACAGTTCTCGATTTATCAAGCAAAGTAGTATCCGGCAACGATTTCAAACCTTCAATACGTTTCTTCAACTGGGATGCCTCATCCTGCACTATTTTGAGATTCATCAATTTCTTCAAAGGCTCCCATTTCCGAACTTCATAGCCGCGATAAGTTGACTGGATTATCTTAGCTGCTTCATCTTCCGGTAGCTCCCTTTTTTAGGTTCCTTCAAATTTCCAGCAAGTGATACTTCCTTTGGACTGTCCTGGCCTGCTTTTTCTACCAGAACGGTTTGAATTGACTCCTCCACTAGATCAGGGTGTGCTGGTTTTCCTTCAACCACACTGCCGCAGTTGGTATTAGATATATCTACATTTGTACATGCAACAACAACATTAAAGTTAGTCCATTCTGTGTTAAGATTTCAATTTGCTCTCAGCATGAGTGAAGCTTACCTTCTGCAGGCTGGCTTGTCGCATCATAGACTTTAATCGTTTTTGTCATGCGTTTGGGACGATCCTCGGACGTTGTCTGTTCTTGCATCTTATTTTTGGACGATTCGTCTTCTGAAGAAGCTCTGCTGAGGCAGGCACCCTTATATTTTCTTTGGATGACCCAAAAGGTTCATGTTTATCACCACAAGGGCTTGAGGGCTTAGAAGTGCCATTACCCTTATTCTTCTTAGGCAAGGGATCAACTCTTAAACATACAGGACGCAATTTTGAAGACTTTGGTGGTGAAGGCGATCTCTTCTTACGATTTTCAGCCACCTCCTTTTCTTCATTGCTAACATGCTTCACAGACGTTCCATTTCCTTCTTCGGTTGTTTGTGCCATTTTCTTTCCCTCGTCCTTTTCTCCCTCCTTCATAGGAACAACATCATTCCCATCCTTCTTTTCTGATATTATTGGATCTTGACGAACAACAATCTTCTCATTTGCTTTGGTTCCTGTTGACTCATTGAGCTCAGGTGACAAGAAATGGTCAGCCTTCAGTCCGGAAGATGCTCTGCCAGGACATTGTTGGCCAACGTCAGCTTCTTTTTGATCAGTCCTTCCCATTTCGTCAGCTTTACCAGGCACATAAAAGAAAGGAAATGGGAAGTACACTTTCTCATCCTCCTTGTGTAACTTCCTCCTCGAGTCATCTTCCTCCTGTTTGGATATCAATTTACTGGTGTCAATTGGCAACCATCCATTCAAGAAAGAAGGCTGGTGTTCAGCAGATTTCAACGTCTCACTGCTCTTCGTACTACTAGGAGCATCTTCCTGCTTATCACATATTGGTACACTTTCTTTTCCGACCATATTACCTTTCAAATAATTTGGTGGAAACCATACAACTGGATAAGGACAATCCATGACACTTGAAGGAACCACAGAAACATCCCCTTTCTTTTCTGCCTGAGGACCAAGATCTTCAATCTTCAAATTCTTCCTACCTTTGCACTTATCATCAGGACACCAAAGTAATGATGAAATCTGGGAACATCCTTTTGGTACTCGAACTGTGGAAGTCCCATTGTCCAACATGGTGTTGCAAGATGACAAGGATGCACCCCTAGATGTACTGGGTATCCGCCACAACAATGAGCTGGAGGATGAACACATGGAGCGCTCATAGGACCATATGCGGGAGAGAAGTTAGGTTTACAACATCCATATGGTTGTGGAAGAGGGTATGGATATCCATTCATGCCACCAGAAGGCCATGGGGTATGATATACAGGACATCCATCAGGACACGGTTTCATATGCGGTGGTACAGCCTCATAGCTCGGGCGAGGATATGGGTAGGTTGCATCTCATTTCTCTGGTAGGTGAATGGATTCATGAATTGCATATACGGATACATCCTTATTACAAAGCAACCACCCAGTAATTCAATTGACCAAAGAGCTCGATGTGACGTACAGATAGATCAATAACACCTGCAAGAAAAAATGGTGACTCAGAGGATGCAGCAAGTTGATGCTAAAACGCAAACAAATGCCTAAATTATCCCATCAATGGCTTGGTACCAAAATTTAAACGAATTCAAAGCAATCAGATTATGAGACTAACCCCCCCCCCCCCGGGCAAAGGAAAAGCTAGTAAAATTTCATTTACGCAGGGATCTTTTCTCACTACTTGTCTTTCTTCAAGGATTACATATCCTTCCTTAAAAAATTGCATAATTCAAAATGAATTACTATGTGAATAGGAAGAACAATTTCCTTAGAGGAATAGATAAATCGTCCAAAACGATAAATCAAAGCTATGAAACACGATATTTGCCTCACCTCTCATTCTACACACACACACACGAATGTATATATATACATACATATATACATACACACATATACATAAAGAGTACATACGCACACACATATGTATTGTCTGTTTGTGTTGTGCTTTCAAATTACTGGATCAACATGTAATTTGTTGTAGAAATATTAGATGATAAAGTAGATATAGTTTAGTGTGTACTGTATAGTATAAAAATACTGATGTATATACCTAAGAAGGAAGTTACCGTTGGAAGCTGAGAGAAGGATAGGGTGTTAGGTCATACTAGTCGTTGGCTACTGCTGTGTATATATAAGGAGTTTCTATAGTATCATTAAATATAATCTGAAATCTATTGATTTCAGTCTCCATTATTGGTGTTTCTCTCTTACATGCTTTTCTTATCATCAAGCAAGCTCAAATATTATTTCTATATGGTATTAAAGATAAGGTGCTCTTGTTCATTGATTGCCCGTTATATTTCTTGTGTTCATGCAAGATTAGATTCTTCTGTTCTGGGCAGAGTTTGCTTCACAGTTTCATTGACTGTTCTTCATAAAGGAAGAAGACGAAGTAAATATTGAAGAAGTAAGTGGAAAGCACGTGTTAAAGCCTTGGTTGAATAAAGGTGAATATTGAATATTTGTAATTTAAAAAGTATTAAACAGAAGCTTCCGCTGAAAGCTTTGCACAAAACTCGAGGAACCCTCCATCGTTCGTTTTTCCATTCGTTCTTCCACTATCTCGGAATTCAAAACCCAATTAATTTTTCACCTCAATTCCGTGCATGATAGCTTTTCAAGAAAACATCTTTCCCATTAATATTTTTTGTTCTTTACACAGAAAACCTGCCACAAATTTCCTCTCAAATTTATTACAAGTCATTATCATCTCCTTTACACGACAACAACATATTTCTTCTCTCTCTTATGCTTCATCTTCTTCTACGCATTTCTGAAGAACAGATACCCTCAAAACTAATCTCTCTTCTTCTTCAATACTTCTTCTAAACCTATTCATATGACTGATATTGCAGAATCTTTAGAAACTACATCTACTGCTCCAAGTGGAATAGTGATGGAAGGAACTATGTCACAAACACCTCCATTAATTCCTACGCAATTGCCTTCTTCCTTAGATGGAAATCCCATTATGGCCACTAATCATAAACTCACGGGGAATAACTATCTTCCTTGGAGTAAAGCTGTGGAAATGTTCATCATTGGTAGAGGTAAAGATGATTATCTCTACGGTCATCAGGTTATTCCTACACCCTCATATCCAAACTACAGACAATGGAGGTCCGAAAACTCCATTGATAATGTCTTGGTTGATTGGATCTATGCTTCCAGATATTGGAAACAACTTCATTTTGTATCCCACTGCTGCTGCCATCTGGAAGGCAGCAAAGGAATTGTATTCCAAAAGAGACAATGTCTCTGAGATTTATGAGCTTGAAGCTCAGTTGCAGGACATTCGTCAAGGAAAAAACTCTGTAAGTACCTATTATTCTCACCTCACTAGACTATGGCAACAGATAGATCTATTTGAAGAACATTCTTGGACCTCTCCTGAAGATGCCCACTCATTCAAGAAATTTATTGACACTAAACGTATTTTTAGATTCTTGCATGGCTTAAACAAAGAGCTTGACTCAGTAAGAAGTAGAGTTCTAGGCATGAAACCATTACCAACTCTAAACTCTATGTTTTCTAAAATTTGTCAAGAAGAGAGTTGTTTGAAAGTTATGATGGGAACTGTCTTACCCTCTGCTACTGAAGGAACTGCCTTAGTCACTAAAACTTCAACACCTACTTCACTTGTTTCACGAAGTACCACCCAGACCATATGACTAATAAATTCTCTCTTCTATCTGCTTATGAAATATTTGAACGTTCAAGGTTAGTAGAAATTGCTAATGAGGTAAACTTACAGGTTTTAGGAAAGGGAAGAGTTCAACTCACAGATAAACTATTACTGCTTAATGTCTTGTATATTCTATGCTTGAGTTTCAACTTAATATCAATCAGTAAGTTAACCGCTGATAATAACTGTGTAGCAATGTTCTCATCTTCTGAATGTCTCTTTCAGGAGACACACTTGTGGAAGATGATTGGCAGTGCTAGACAATTAAATGGGTTATACACCATTCAGTCAAAGGAAAAACAAGATGTTTTGGAATCCAGACCTGCAGTTTGTAATAGTTTTAGAGTACTTTCATGTACTAACACTGATAATCCTAATAGGCAGGACTTGATTTTGTTGTGGCATGCTCGCTTAGGCCATCCTAATTTTTTGTACTTAAAAAAACTAATGCCACAGTTGTTTTGTCAGTTTCCTGTCAGTGAACTTAAGTGTGAAACTTGCATTCTTGCAAAACAAACCAAAGGAAGGTATTTACCGAAAATTCATGAGCCTAGCAGTCCATTTAACTTGGTGCATTCAGACGTATGGGGTCCCTCTAGAATTGCAAACTTAAATGGGGCTAGGTGGTTCATTACTTTCGTTGATGACCACACTAGGCTAACTTGGGTATATCTTATGAAACATAAAAGTGAAGTAGGAAGCATAATAAGAACATATGTTTCTCTCATTAAGAACCAGTTTGATATCACTATTAAGACACTACGTAGTGATAATGGTACTGAGTATATGAATAAAGAAATCCGGGATTATTTAAACAGTCTAGGAATTCATCACCAAACTTCATGTACGTATACTCCTCAACAAAATGGGGTAGCTGAAAGGAAAAATAGACATTTGCTAGAAGTGGCTAGATCCATCATGTTTACTGCTAATACACCTAAGTTTTATTGGGAAGAAGCAATTCTCACTGCTACATATCTAATTAATAGGTTACGATCTAGAATTTTGAATTTTAAAACACCTAAAGAAGTGTTACTGAATTGGTATCCTAATACTAAATTAATCTCAGCTTTACCATTTAAAGTCTTTGGATGCACTGTATATGTTCACATACAACAACACTTGCGTACCAAATTAAATAAAAAGACATACAAATGTATAGTCTTAGGATATTCCAGTACACAAAAGGGGTTTAAATGCTATTGTCCTGTTTCTAGGAAAATATTTGTATCTCTTGATGTAGTGTTTGATGAAACAAATTATTATTACTCTAACAACCAGGTGACAGGAAATTACAGCTCTAATCTTGATCAGTTTTGGAGTATACTGGATGTTGTTTCCAGTAATCCAAGCATTCCTTCCGAATCATCTGTCCACACAGGTGACTCTGTTGCAAGTAATCATGAACTTGAATCCAGTGAAAAAGTATCTAAGGAGAGAGTTAAACTGCCTATTACGCAGGTATATACACGCAGGCATATTCCAGTTTCTGAATTGGAAACTGAACAGGTATATACACGCAGTCATATTCCAGTGTCTGAATTGGAAACCAATCCCGCACCTCTATCAACATCACTCTCAGATAAGACTGTAGACGATCTACCCATAGCTCTTAGAAAAGGGGTGAGGGAGTGTACAAAGCATCCTCTGCGAAATTATCTTGCCTATGATAAATTGAAGGGAAACTTCAAAGCCTTCACTTGTCTATTAGATCATCAACAACTACCCACATCAATTGATTCAGCCTTAAAAAATCCTTACTGGAAGGCTACCGTTGAGGAAGAAATGAAGACATTACTTAAGAATCAGACTTGGAATCTAGTAAAACAAAAACCCAGAACTAAAACCGCAGGCTGTAGGTGGATTTTTTCAGTCAAATATAATGCTAATGGTACTATTAATAGATATAAGGCAAGGTTAGTAGCAAAAGGGTTCACCCTAACCTATGGTCTAGATTACACAGAAATGTTTGCTCCAGTTGCAAAGCTAAATACCGTGAGGATCATTTTTTCCTTAGCAGTAAATTTAGACTGGGAATTATGTCAGTTAGACATCAAAAATGCATTCTTGAATGGTGATCTTCAAAAAGAAGTGTATATGGACATCCCTCCAGGATTTGAACAAGGAAAAAACCCGGATATGGTTTGTAAGTTAAAAAGATCACTTTATGGATTAAAACAGTCACCAAGGGCTTGGTTCAAAAGATTTACCTCTGTTGTTCTCAAATATGGTTTTAAGCAAACACAAAGTCATCACACTTTATTTGTTCGATTTTCTTGTATACATACTGTTACAATACTCATTGTTTATGTTGACGACATTATTCTTACTGGAAGTGATAGTAAAGGTATTAATATGATTAAACATCAGTTAGCTAATGAATTTAAAGTAAAAGATCTAGGAGGTCTCAGGCATTTTCTTGGAATGGAAGTAACTAGAACTAAGGATAAATTGTGTATTTCTCAACGGAAATATGTATTAGATTTGTTGCATGAGACATGAATGCTTGGGTGCAAACCTGCCCCAACCCTGATGGAACCCGGACGTAAATCCAGAAAACTCTAGGATATAACTCCAACAGATAAGGTACAGTACCAGAAGTTAGTAGATAAATTAATTTATTTGTCACACACTCGCCCGGATATTTGTTATGCTGTAAGTTATGTATCACAATTTATGCATGATCCTACTAATGAACATTTTAAAGCTGTTTTAAGAATTCTCAGGTATTTGAAAGCTGCTCCTGGTCTGGGTTTAGTATTTAAAAAGCAGCCCGACAGACAAATTTTGATATATACAGAAGCAGATTGGGCAGGTTCTCAAACTGACTAGAGACCCACTACTGGCTATGGAACATTTGTATGGGTAATCTAGCGACATGGCGAAGCAAGAAACAGGGAGTTGTTTCACGAAGCAGTGCTGAATCTTAATTGCGGGCACTTGCAACTGGTTTATGTGAAGGGTTATGGCTGAAGAGGGTACTAGAAGAATTGCACGTTGAAATCACTCTTCCATTACGAATTTACTGTGACATCTCAGCTATTAATATGGCCGAAAATCCCACGCAACATGACAAATCAAAGCACGTTGAGATTGATCGACATTTTATTCAAGATAAAATTGAGAACAAGACTATCGTTATTGAACATGTATCATCGAATAATCAAATAGCAAATGTATTTACCAAACCGGTATCTATTAGTACGCTTCTTACACTTGTTGTCAAGCTTGGTTGTATCAATATATACACCAAACTTGAGGGAGAGTGTAGAAATATTAGATGATAAAGTAGATATAGTTTAGTGTGTAATGTACAGTATAAAAATACTGATGTATATACCTAAGAAGGAAGTTACCGTTGGAAGCTGAGAGAAGGATAGGGTGTTAGGTCATACTAGTCGTTGGCTACTGTTGTGTATATATAAGGAGTTTCTATAGTATCATCAAATATAATCTGAAATCTATTGATTTCAGTCTCCATTATTGGTGTTTCTCTCTTACATGCATTATTTCTATATTTGTCCACAAGTTTTGCCAAATTGCTGGCTTTGGCTTGTATACATCAGCACAATTTGTATGGGAACTGCAAATTTTCGCTTTTTCCCATGATTTCTCCAAATAGAACACAGCATGAACCTCAACATAAAATTAAAATCAGCAAACTCGTCCAATAAGCAAAGAGAGCTACATCACTCTCTACAGAATGCCAACACTGAAGAAATTTGAAATCTTCACAGAAATATCAGTCAAATGCTAATATCTGACATGATTCATTAGCATAAGACTGAGATATTGATAATCGCCGCGGGAAAAAAAAAAAGATATACAAGTTGCAATAAGGAAGAAAGAGCTTACAGTGAAAAAAAGAAGCAAAACAAACACCTTCCTATCGTTCCGCAATCCTAAATAGATCAATTACCAGTACAGATCAATCCGCCAACCCAAGAACGAAAAAAATAAAGAAGCAAGAAAAAGTGCGCGTTCGAATTTGCTCAGTTGTTGTCACCAATCTTTCCCGAGGAATGTCAATTTGTTTATTCTTGGTTATATAATCCTCCCAAGGTCAGTTCTACTGCTTTCGAGATGCTTCGAGTGATGATCCATAGCGCTTTAACAGGACATTGCCGCGCTTTTAGTGCCACGTGTTCCTGTGTGCTTGATTATAATTGGATTTTTCCCCTTTAAATAGGGATAGGATTCCCTCACCGCTACTCCCTCAACGCGTGCGTGACCGCGTGACACGTGGGAAAAAGGGAAGGTGGTGAGGCTGGGTGAGGGTAACCCTCATCCAGCCTCACCACCCCTACTGCTGCCACGTGTCGCGTCCTGGGGCGCGCGGTGAGGAGATCTCATCCCCTTTAAATATATATAGTTTTATTAAAAAAAAATAAAACCTACGAGAACAGAAATATTTGTTTCGTACACATTACTTTTAGTATTTGTTTTTTTTCATATAAACAAATAGTTACGCTTGTGAAATGGACATATGAACCCATATATTCGTTAATTATTGAACAAAGAGAATAGGGAAATTGTGTTGTATAGTCGATAATATATTTTATACATACATTCTTATATTTAAAGAACGAACCTTGGAACAAATGATTTGTTATCTTGAGGTCATAGGTTCGAGCTGCGTCAACAGACTCTTTTACAGAAAAATAATCTGACCTCTTTTCAGACCATACAAAAACACATGAACTTCCTACATTCTTACATTTTTTTGCATTGTGGCCTGTGTGTTAAATCGATTAAGCTCGCTTGATCTGACAATTAAGCATTTTTATTAAGTAATTACATGATTTTATATTTTATTAATATGAAGCAGACAATAGTTAGACTGGCCATGCTTAGTTTAACTATATGACTTTTAGATCCTATTATATTAAAAATTTTGTAACAAAGGTAGAAAATAAGACTTCATACAATAAAAAAATCAAATAGTTAATTTTGAAAATTTTATTATAGATTGGATATCTACATGTTTCAAAACTATTTATGTTAAACATAATATATCTTTCCTTAAAAAATATAATATATCCTACTCAAATTATAATTAAAAGAATAAGAAGAAACCATTGTGCATTGGTTGATAGAGAAGGGAGATGCTTTTAAAACCAAAAATTGATGCCTGTTCCTTCTCATAAAGAAATTAAAAATCATTACATTATGGATACACATTGTTCTCAATTTTCTTTTAACATAAAAGTATTTGAGGGAGGTTTTTTTCACATTTTTTTTTTGTAATCTTCTGTCATATCTATTATCATGAAATAAAATTATATTATATATATTATATTAGTAACAATTTTAATAAATAAATATATTGGACGACACAAAAAGAGTGTGACAAAGAAAGTGATGGAATGTTGATAAAACAAGTTTTCATGATTTCATTTCAGTAGAAATTTTATTGTGATCATTGATCAACTAGTGGTATAATAAAATGATGACAAATAAGCATTATCTACATGCAAGCAAGGGGTGATTCGCCAAAACAAAGGGACCTTAAATATTCTACACATTTTATTCGTCATTGACCAACTAATCATAATTGATCAATGACCATTGTAATGTGTTCATTTCAGCTAAGAAACGGGCCTGAGAAGAATTCGGCCCATTTGTTACTGATCCATATGGAAAACCGCCGTTCGCATCTCTACCACCGCCTTCAACCACTTGAGAATTCAGGGTTTAACAGACTCGCCGTGAGAATCTTACAACTGATATTTACTCCTAGAGAGACTGATAGAGAAGAACAATGGGGAAAGCTAAAAGAGGCCCCAAATTCGCCGTCATGAAGAAGATGGTCACTTCTAAAGCAATTAAGCAGTAAGTGATTTTCTTCCACAAGCTTGAAGTCGCTATTCCATTTTTTTCATGTTGTTTGTTATTCAATTTCTTCCAGCCATAAAGAGGAGATTTTGAATCCCAAAAAGAAGGATTTGACTAAAGAAAAGCTTCCCAGAAACGTGTAAGCATCGAATCCTTCTGTTAAAAGCATATCTATGTTTATGTTTGAAGCAAAAAATGTGGTTATGTTGCAGACCGATTGTTTCATCTGCGCTTTTCTTCAAGTACAACACTGCCTTGGGACCCCCGTATCGAGTATTAATCGATACTAACTTCATCAATTTCTCTATTAAAAATAAGGTGGGTGCTTTGTCTGGATTAATGTCGCTTTTTTCTCCTTTTTTTTATAGATTGACCAATATTTAGCTATGGATTTTCACTTTCCTGCACCAGTCCAGTGTTTACATCAGGCATTTTTGGTCCTGGGAAATGAATTTTCTAATTATGATTTTTTTTCCTTTGAAGATAGCCATTTTGCTGGTTGATGTTTATTTTGACATTTTTTTTGTGTAGTTGGATCTGGAGAAGGGGATGATGGACTGCTTGTATGCAAAATGTAAGTTTGGAATAGCAGTTTCCAATGTTTGAATGTTTCTCTTTTTCTCTCTTTTATGATTTTTTTTTTGATTGAATGGGCTCTCAAATAAAAGAGGTCAAGAGGTATATGTGCTCCAGCCATATTTGATTCTTAATGGCAACTTCTAAAGGTTCTGTAATAGTATAGAGAACTAGCTTTCATTTTTTTTTTTAAATGGATGACCTTATGACGCTCACATTATATGATATATTTTGGATGAGAAGACTATACCCTGAGGAGCAGATTTTCATCAAAATCTACTATTAGCCATAGTAATTCCAGAGTACTTGTGGGACTGAGTTTAATACCTTTCAAGGTCAAACAATGATGCATGGCTCTTGTTTTGCGTTTGTCGTCTTAGATGAATTGTTTATACTTGATCAAAGAAATTCTTTTTTTTTTTTAAAGTCAATTCTTTTTATTTGGAAAATTCAAGAAAGTTAACTTTTCCGGGCAAGGAACTGTCTCATATTAATTTGGTACTCTCCTGTGATGGAAGACAAAGAAGTTATTGATCAACTCCAGTTCTTCAACAAATTCTCCTTGTTTCAATACTTAATTGTGACTCTTCAGCAAAAGCAGCCTAATCATCTATAGTGTTCGTATTCCTCAAGCATAGTTGGGTAAGATCTTCAGCTTTTCTATTCCTACTTGCACCATTAGCAAACAACGCTATCTGCTCTTCCTACTTCTGAAGTACATCACCTGTTGCAACCAACTATGCAAAAATAGGGAAGTATTTTGATACCTAGCGCCTGCACCAAATGTTTTTATGCTACTCAACATTAGGATGGCTCTCCGTCGAGTCATCATTGCAACCATCAACTGACAAGATCAAGGGAAGTTGAAGACAAATAACTTGATGCAGTCTCCTTTTAGGTTGGAGTCCATTTCTGCGTCTCCCCCCCCCCCCCCCGTCTCGCGCAAATAATATACTTTGGGAGGTCTAGGGCTCAGTCACCGTATGAATAGCATCTGTCATCTCATGAATCACCTCGAAAAACTAGCACGACGTTCATATTGGTTAAGTGATAGGATTGGGGAGGAAAAGTTGAATAAACATTTCTTGGTGATTGGGAATCGTCAAGTTTTCTTGTCTTGTATATATTGCATGGTGTATACTTCAAATCCAGTTTTTCCTCCTGTGATTGTATTCTTTACTTAATGTTTGGTGCACTTCTGAAGGGAGCATTCGTGAATTTTGTTTAATATACTTCTCTATACCTTTGTAGGCACTCCTTGCATCACAGACTGTGTCATGGCAGAGCTTGAGAAGTTGGGCAATAAATACCGGGTTGCACTAAGGTATATGATCAGAGTTTTTGCTTGTCTTAGCATTCTTTTGCAGGAATGAACTGGGCATGTAACTTGTGGATACATTTTGGGGAACTAGGAATTTAGGACTCCAACTATTCTCTTTTTGTTTATTATTATATTCTTGTTCAAGGATTGGGGTTTTTTTTTGTTTGGGGGGGGGGGGGGTTGAGAAGTAGGGGGTTTTAACTTTTACTGTATTGGCAGAAATATTCTATTGTTTGACATCGGCGTGCTCTTTGAAGAAATATGATGATCTTAGCTTTGGAGAATCGACTGTATTGTACCTTCTACAAAGCTTTGATTTAGTGCAATGCTGTTGTTGCTGCTTTTAAATTCCAACTATTGTTGCTATTGATTATGTTTTTTACATCTCCAAGGGATGGGCCTTTTCTGTTATCTTCCTGTTTAAGTGAACGAAGGTGCTTTCTCTGAAGTTTGGTGTGCCCGTTCCTGTGTTGCAAAACTATAAATCTCATACCTGGTTCATGTACTATTTACGGACTATGTTATGAATTTCTTTCTTTCCTTTTGTGGTGGATAGGATTGCTAGGGATCCTCGAATAGAAAGGCTTCCTTGTACACACAAAGGAACTTATGCTGATGATTGCATAGTGCAGAGGGTCACCCAGGTACTTTTTGAATTCTATGTCCTTGTTTTTGATTAGGGTGTAAGATGCGGAAGTTCTGGTCATTCAGTGTCGCCTTCACATGTAAACTGTGAGTCCTGAGTAACGTAGATCAGGGAAATTTGCTATTTACCTCTGCACTATAAGTTGTATATGTAGCTCGTCTTGGATCATTAATTGTCATCTTGTATATTTGAGGTCACCATCATTCTCCATGCTGGATCTTTTCCCCTCTTTGGCTTATTTTTCTGCATTTTTGTTGAAAACAGCACAAGTGCTACATTGTTGCTACATGTGATCGAGATTTGAAGCGCCGGATACGCAAGGTATAAGAACCTACTTGATTTTTAGTTGTATGGTGATTTTTTTTCTCCAGTGCTGTGATATGGTTTGACAAAATTGGTTGGTGAATAGGTCCCTGGTGTTCCAATCATGTACATTACTAAGCATCAATACTCTATTGAGCGACTGCCAGAGGCAACAATTGGTGGAGGTGTGATTTCTTATTAGCCATTGTCTCTCCCCCCTGCCGGCACCTAAAAATGGAGAAAAAAAAACAAACCTACCTCTTCAAGATTTGTATATTATAGCTTAACATGTGGTATTGTCTTGACACTGTACAGCTCCAAGATACTGAGCCCCAAGTGATTTTTAGAACCATAGCTACGCATCAAGTCCTTTCAGCTGCAATCGCATCCCATATTGTTTGCTGAGGATATATGAAGGCAGATTCTTGTGGGTAAGCTCCTTGGCTTGATTGAAGCTGATCAATCGCCCTCAGCAACGTCCGGTGCTTATAGAGGCTCATCGTCGACCATCACAAATGTTTTGGAACTTGTAAATGAGTATTACAAGTCCATTCATATTCATGTTCAGAAAATATTATCTGCAGCAAAGGAACTAGGAAGGAGTGTAGTCTTATTCAACCGGAAGCAACCTGTTGTTTTATTTGCATCAAAGATAGTTATATATGGAGAAAAGAGGAAAGAGTTAGCAATCAACTTGCTCTCTGTTCATGAAGCAGGCTTTATGAGAGACTATTTCAATTGAATCACATCTTTCGGTCACAAAATTTTCTTGTTTATAGCCTTAAGTACTTGGGATTGGAAGTTCAACCTTATTCGTTAACAATAACGTATTTCCCTTTGGACACCCCCAAAAACAGAAAATGATAGGATTCGATGCACCTAACTGATAATGAAAGACATCAGGGCAAAGGAAGAACTACGTTAACATCACATGATGAAGTCAAGACAGAGATGCGAAGCATAGGAGAATTTACAAAACCAGGGTAGTCTTCTACTTATGTGTCGCCTGTTTGAGTAAGACGACAACAACATTATTTCATTGTTTTAGAGTCTTTTGTCTATGGCGGAGCATGGGGAGTCGGATGTACGTAATCATATCTATATGTCAGACACACACAAAAATTGTTTCCCGATGACCCATAATAAAAATTGCATCAAATTGTGTACATCAACTGCTACTTCATAATATAAAAAGTGTAACCAATTTAGTGAGTCGTTTTGTTTTATTTCATTATATTTCATATTCATGATAGAGTGTGTCTTTTGATTCCATTGAAAAGAATGATCTCGATCAACTCTTTGAGAAAGAAGGATGCCAATCCATTTTTTTGCTTCTGTTATGAGCTTCTATAATCTTCTTCCCATTTGGGCTACCAGAAGATGTGAATGGACTTGTCGGTTTTGTGCCCTCCACTGCAGCCTGAAGTGGCAATACCACAACATGACCTGTTAGTCTGTGTTCTTTTAAGACAGGATTTGCGTTAGTACACGAGCCAAGGTATGTAATTGGTTTGAGATCAGGAGAGACAAAAAGTGAATCAAATTATGAAGTCTCTAATCAATAGATGCACGTCTACAAGTTAACTTTTTTTTTAAAACAAAAAAAATTTCAAACATCTTCTCTTATTGTACACGTGGCAGTACGTGATTGGAGGCTCATATTTTATCTCACTTTCTGCCCCTTCTGATCTAAACCGATGTAATTGGGTTAATATTTTTCTTTTTACGTTATCGCAACCTAAAATTCTCGCAAACAATAAGTCACAGAAGAAATCGTGTCTTTACATATCAGTATTTAATCACGATATATTGTTTCGATTTCTAATGGAACCAAAGACACACTCTTTTTTGACTTTGGAATATGATGGAATAAAGCAAAATCGCTTACTAAATTGGCTGCGCTTCTTATATTGTGAAGTAGCAGTTGATCGACATAGCTTGATGCATCATTATGAGTCATCGGGAAACAACCTCTGTCAGATTCTAACACATGGGTGTCGTTGCGTACTCCCGACCTCCGATACAAAAAGGGTGAGAAAAGTTGGGGTGAGGAGATCCCAACCCCATCTCAAGTAATATAAAATAACCTCACCACCTCCTTGCTGCCACGTGTCGCGTGGTCACAAAAAGGGTGAGAAAAATTGGGGTGATGAGATCTCAACCCCATCTCAAGTAATATAAAATAACCAACCCCATTAAAACTAACAGACTTCCCGCTACAAAAAAAAAAAAAAAAAAAAAA
>AP025070.1:5736658-5790882 GCA_036186865.1 Eustoma russellianum
AAAAAAAAAAAAAAAAAAAAAAAAACTATATATATAGATAGAATATCTCATAATTCTTAGAGGACAAACAACTAGCAAGGTTGCTGCTTTATAATCTTGAACTCACGGGTTCGAACTGTGGAAACAATCTCTTACACGAAATATAAGGTTAACTAAAAGACCCTGTGCAAGACTAAGCACCAGAAACGCTCTTTTATCTCATAATTCTTTTATGGCACCATTATCAACAACCGATATCCAAATATCACTGAATGTTGTAATATACAGATACATATAGAGCCGAGATCTTCCTGGAAACAAGTCCGCGTCTTACTGAAATTAAATTCTATATCTCATAAAATAGATGTATTATTTGTATGTATGTATCATTGATTGATATTTCTATGTCAATCCACGACCTATACTTGGTAAATGTTAAGGTGACACGTTATGCAGCTAATGATGTCCGACATAACGTGTTATATAGATTTTGTGGCGCGTCTATTTCTGTTAAGGAACCTGGCCATGCAAACGTTAAAAATATTGACTTACTATATATAGAAATCACATAAAATACAGGCCACATAGCTATATTCCTCAAAAAAATTGATGGGCAAGCTGCGTCAACATTAGGGCTGTAAACGAGCCGAACGAGCCGAACATTGCATTGTTCAAGCTTGGTTCATTTAATTTAGTGAATGAACCGAGCTTGTTTGTTTATTTAAACAAACATATTTAAGTGTTCAAGCTTGGTTCGTTTAACTGACGAACAACATTAACGAGCCGAACACCTTAAACGAATGGTGCCACTTATCGAGTTCGAACAAAAAAAAGGTGTTCAAGCTCTGTTCATTAACCTTTTATCCGAGCCGAGCTCGAGCTCGAGCCAAACGAGCCGAACAACCGAACGGCTTGGTTCATTTACAGCCTTAGTCAACATCACCACAATAAAGTTCCAATAAATATTCCTCAAAAAAAATACAAACAAACAAACAATAATACAACAACATTATATCATTGCATTAAGAGCTCCCGACTATAACGAAGTATGAAAGGTCGTATGTACACAATCACACCAATCTGTTAAAAACATAAAGATGTTTCTCGATTACATATATAAAAATTGCGTTAAATTGTGTCGATTAACTGATACTTCACAATATAAGAATCACAGCCAATTTAGTGAGTCATTTTACCATATAAGAATCACAGCCGATTTAGTGAGTCATTTTGTTTTATTACATCGTCCAAAATCAAGAAAGATTGTATCCTTCACTCCGTTGTAAATAGAAAAATACAAACAAACAAGCAATAAAGCAGCTAAATTAATATTATAAATAACTAATGTCAGTCTTACATACATAGCCTAATAATACAAATATAGAAGGATAAGAACACGCATAAACCAGCTGATTACAACACATACAGATGATCCCAACTTACATCTAAAATTAAACATCATGCTCTATAAGCTTCTTTAGCCATTTGACTGTCCACTGAAAATAAAAACAAATCAAATCAAAACCAAAAAAAAAAAAAAAAAAAAAAAAAACCTCCAGCACCTGAGATGTTTTAGGTGTCTTGCTCTTGAAATTTCCCGCACCAAGATTGTAATAACAACAACATTACTCATTGACTTAGAAGCTCCCACATATGGCAGAGTATACGGGGTCAGATGTACGCACCATATCCATGTGTTGAAAACACACAGAGATTGTTTCCCAATGACCAAGATTGTAATAACGTTCCATTCATAAATAGAACTTGTGCATATGGATCATATCTCTATAAAGGAAAAAAACATAATACACAAATCATTTATTGATTTATGAACAAACGGATACTAAATTTGTCATCATCCATGAGTGTTTACAGCCTCCCAGATCAAATTCTTTGGAACAGGATTTGACAAATCACGAGCCTGGAGAGCTGCAGTCCTCATTGTTTCAATAGTCTTCAAATTGGCCTCCAAGAAACTGTAACTTCTGTAAGGCAAATTGTGTTTCTTGCAAAGATCCTTAACAATAGGTGCAATTTTCCTGAAATGGCACCTGGGCAACCTAGGAAACAAATGATGTTCCAGCTGGAATTGCAACCCCCCAAACATCCAATCAAACCAAGAACTACATGAGATGTCTATGGTACCCCCTGTTTGTTTCTGAAACCAATCGTTACCCTCCGGCGAACCGACATAAACATCAGCAGCAAAATGGTTCAAACAGAACTGAATATGTTGAAATGAGGTCACAAGAAAGCTTGCAAACACAAAAAGTACCCTTTCTTTCCAATTGGGCAGGCAAGAAATAAGGAGAGGGAACCAAGTCCAAAAGACAAGGATTCCCAGAATGTTTAATCCCCTGTCTGGAACTTTCCTATTGGAGAACAAAAGCAAGAATGTCTGAAGATAAAGATTCAATCTTCCACCAATCATAACTGGATAAAAGGTAAAATGCTGATATCCCACCAAGAATCTAGCCAGTGGATCAAAAGTGAGTTCTTTATTGTAGAATCTTGACCTCAAATTCTTAAAGAATTTCGAGGAAACTGCGAAAACAGGGAGATGTTGAAGATCTGGATCATGATCAAGGCTATTACAAGCAATATGATGAGCATTATGTGTCCATTTCCACCAAGCAATACTAATCCCTGTTAAACAATTCCCTGTCAAGATTTGTGCAAATTTATTGAACCCTTTAGTAGACATAATTTGATAGTGCCCCGAATCATGACCTAAATAGGTAATCAGCACCCATGAAATCCCCAAAAGAACCCCACAAATCACATGAATCATTAAACTCTCCGAACACAATATCCCATAAATTGTTAACATAAACAAAACAGCAATGCAGGCGAAATTATAAATCACCCCGTGTCCTTTTTTCTCAAAAAGCCCCGCTTTTGCAAACTGGGAAACAAGCCTACGGTAATCTTGTGAAACCTCAGAAACCTGGAAATCTTTTAGATAAAAACCCGTGAAGAATCTTTCCAGATGTTTCCAAGCCGAACCGGGATGGAAAGCAATGAATGCGTCGGTTACATCTTGGCCGGCGAGGCTTAAAAGAGGGATATCGCCGCCGGGATGATATTTAACCCAATCGGTGACATTGTAAACTTTCCCATGAATCGATAACCATAGATCATCTGGCTTGTTGTGACTCTTCAATTCCTCTGCGGTGATATACTTCTTGTTCTCCTCCATTGAAAAAGGTGAAATCTTTTTCAAATCATAAAGATTGATTTCCAAGATTCAGAGGAAAGAAGAAAGCATGCAAAACAAAGGGATGAGGTGAGAATGGAGAGATTCAGAGCACCCCAACTGGAAAGAGATGATGGGTTGGAGAAATATATGTTGTTTAAATTGAATTGAATGTGCTAAATTTCTGAATCGAAATCTTACAGAAAATCTTGCACGTATTTAAAGATTATTAAAAGGAAGATATTTTTGTAGGGGAGATATGTACGGGGAGATAGGCGAATAAAGTGGTCTTTGACAGTAGGGGAATGGAGCGCGTTGGAATTAACTTCAATTGATATCTACGTACCCCCACTTGGCCAACCTTCGGCAATATATATATATATACACATACAGAGTTATAAATATGTATATATGTATATAACATATATATATATATATATGTATGTATGTATATATACATATTTATATATGTGTATATATGCATATATATGTATATATATTGTAGATACATGTGCATATAGTGTGTGTATATGTATATTACATGCACACAACACACATAATGTGATACTCGAACCAGAGAGTAAGGTGGATAGACGCACTATTGTACATTTGGTACACGTAAAGGTTTTCACTAACGGTAACATTATTAATATTAATTTTCTTTTTACATGCAACGAATATGAATGATAAGGATTTACCGTTCTTACCACTTATGAATGTATTGCATACTGAATCACATATACTATGCATCATAGAGTGTATTCAATTTTTGTTTAGTAGAAGAGCTTTAGGAAAAGGAGAGTTTAGAAGAAGAAGAGTTTGGACACACATGGATCAACGCAAGCCGTGTAAACCACTTCTTCCCCCCCCCCCCCCCCCCAAAAGGGGGCCCCAAAGAAGCACTCACAGCCTAAGGAATCAGGCCGCTGGGACACGTCGCCTCTGGCACACTCACCACACAAGACATCCCACACAAGCACGTCCCTCTAGACACGAAGCAGGCCGCTTAAGGTGTCAAACCAATGAGATCCAGACAGGTAAATTCTAAGTCAAAAAATGAGGCCGCGAATCACAGGCTGCCACGTTGCCATATTATTGATGAGAGAGAAAAATTTTTTTAAACAAGGCAACATTGCGACGTGGCAGCCTGTGATTCGCGGCCTCATTTTTTACCTTAGAATTTACCTGCGTGGATCTCATCCGGTCAAACCACGTATCGAATTTTTTTTTACCGTCTAATGAGAATCACTGGTTCTTATCAGCTGAAATATTATATTCGGGTCATCTTCTCTTTGTCTTAGAGTCTCTCTTCTGTGACCGGTATGGATAGATCGTATGTACGCAATCATACAGATGTGTTAGAAACACACAGAGGTTGTTTTCCGATGATCCATAATAAAAATTGCGTCTAGTTGTGTCGATCAAATGTTAATTCACAATTCTCATGTTGAACACGTTTCATGCGGTCATCCATTAGTGTCCTCTTTGATATGAAATGATCCGACTTCGGCAAACCATAACTCTTAGCATTGACTAAGGACGATAATTTTTATTTAATTCAACGAGTAATCCATTATGTAATTACCTGTCCCACATTGGAAAAATAAAGAAACACGACACATGATATGATGTATAAATCTATAATAATGATGTCAATTTAGGTTAATCATTTTCGAGTTAGTAATGACCAATATCGAAAAATTCCTATTGTTATAGCAGACTTATAATAGCGTCACTAGACATCAAATAATATGAATCTGACAAGATTCATGGATGGACCAATGGACTCAACAGGGAAATTGCCTCATTTAAAGAGAATGAAATGTAATAACTTGTGAAAAAAAATAGAAAAGTGTGACATATGATATAAACATGGACATATAACACTAATGTCAATTCAGGTTAATCATTTCCGGGCTAAAAAGGACACAGTCTGAAAATTATAGGTTTTGTCAAAATTGTATAAATATATTTTTTTATTTTTTAAAAACTTAAAGATTAGCAATCGAACTCGAGACTACATGTAGAAAAAATATTATACAACTCTTAAAGCTAAATGTTTCTCGGTGTATATAATTTTTTCTTTAGATTTTGATATAATTGAAACATATCCCCACGAAGACACCAAACAATTCTTCTTTATTACGTCACCCTTTTACCTCTTTTGCAGTGTTTGCTGCCATCCTTAATTATTGCCATTAATGGGTTTCAATCATTCGGTTTATTTATTAAGTAAAATGTTTCGTTCACATCAAGCCCTTTAACGTCAATCCACCTGTTTATCTAAAAAGAATAAAGAAAAACCACCCGTAAAATGCTTTCTGCAAATGGCGGGAAAGCGAGTAACATTATTTGGACACTCCTGGCTGGCATCGCAGCTGTTGTGTCCACCAAGTGTTTGGTGTACGGGTGTGCCTAAGACAGAACAAACATGGTGGGACATGAAAAATTTTCTGGGATTTCACGACATGCGGGGTGTGTGTGTATATATATGTATATATATATACACACACGTATATATACATATATATATGTATGTATGTATGTATGTATACATGATAGGCATTAGGGGTGTCAAACAGGTCGTGTTTCGTGATTCGTGTTTTGCGGATTTCGGGTATCAAAGTATCCCACTCATACCTTACCCGTTTGATTCGCGTGTATGGAAGCAAATACCCAAACCGTACATGTCAGGTTTTGTGTCGTGTATCGGATATACCCACGAACTTGACAAGTACAAATATTTCAGGTCGTGTACAGATCATTTAATGTATTTATCAGGTATTTTCAGGTTTCATTTATTTAAACGACTGAGAGTTGTTGGCAATATTGCTATAATAAGAGTACTCACCATGTAACAGTAGCAAGTCAACATGATGATGGGTTATGGCTTATGGGGGTAGCGACGACAGAGGTCACAGCAATTCCAACATTTGTGTTTTGCAGAGGGGACCGGAATAGAGGAATATAAAAACTAAGAAGGAAGGAGGAGGCGGGACAGCAAAGGAGGAAAATAGGAAATAGAATGATACAGATTAAGTTTGGTTTTTACTTTTTAGGTAGGAGTTTTTTTAATTTATTAATTTATGATTTATATTTAAAATATATTTTTAAAAAATCGGGTATGGCGGGTATAAATGGGTAACCTGCGGGTATATCCAGACATGATCTGCTCTTAACGAGTAACTTTCATGTCTTATCCGATTTGTACACGAAACCCACCAAAGCCATACACATACCCACGAAAAGCGTGTCAGGTTCGGGTCGTGTTTGAGATTGCCACCCTTAATAGCCATACTAAATCTCCTAGACTCCTTGTTGGTTAATGGTTATGTATATCACTTCTCTTCTAAGATGATTTTTCGACTTCATATGAAATATTAACCCAACTAAAAATATTTTCTCTTCATCGAAAATATTTGCATTGAGGTTTTTACAGTCTCTAAATATTCTAGGAAAGATCCAAATTAAATAAATTCGCTTAAAATGTATTGGGAAATAGATTTTATTTTCAAATCTGTAGACATTTGTACTGGTATCATAGATTTGTTCCATTTTTTGGGTTAATTACTCTTAGTCTTTTCGTGTTTAGAGTAATAGTGGATAACCATTTTGATGTTTAGGAATACGATCTTCATTATGTCTTTTTTCATGTCCAAACCAACTGAGAAGAGTGAAAATACTATATTACCCTTATACTCTTTCATGTCTTCTGGCAAATAAGCACTGGATCCCCTTCCCCTCCTTCTCCGGCAGTCCTCTCCTCCAAACAAGCCTCCAAGCCACCGCAACCTTCCCCCCAAATACCCACTCTATTCTTCCACCGCGACCCTCACCCTTGCTACACTCTCTCTTCCCGCACCGCCCCTCCCCTGCCGCCCCTCTAAAATCAAGTGTGGCGGTGGATGTTGGAAATTTAGACAAAGCTGTAGTAACCAAAGAAAGAATAAATAAAAAAAAAGTAAGAATACAGCCAACCACTTAACAAATGTTGGAGTCTTTAAAAGCAAATTTTGCCTCAACTATTTAGAACGCTAAACTGGAATGTTGATGGAAAGATATAGAGAAGAGAGTCTCAAATTTTGTCAAAAGAAGACAGAGTATAATAAAATTTAATTTTAGCAATAAAAGAGTGATATTCGAACCTTCTATGGAAATGAAAGACCAAAAGACTCAAATGAATAAAAGTATTAGGTATTTAGAAAATAATATAGAAAGATGGAGGAAATGACAAAGATATAAATCACAATGTATAGGCAAAATGGTTAAAACAGAGAAGTGTGTCAGCCTTCTTTAAGATAGAAAAATACCTTTAAATATTAAATAATGTTTTATATGATGATAGTAAGCATGCACTACTGTAAGAGTCTGAATGTTGGACAGTCAATTATGAGCATGAACAAAGAATGTGAGTGACAGATTGATGATGTTAATATGGATGTGTGGACATACAATGAAAGATAAAATAAGAAATAAACATATAAAGATGGACGTTAGGGACTTAGGGCGACTCATATATGTGTGTGTGTGTGTGTGTGTGTGTGTGTGTGTGAGAAAATGAGGGAGTCAATGTGGAGATGGTATAGATATGTGCAAACAGGTCCTATAGATACACATGTTAGCTGGTGCGAGCATTGGATGAGGTGCATATTAAACATGAAAGACAAAATAATACATTGACCGAGATACTTATATGATGGTCTTTGATATAGCACAATGGATATTATTGATTTACGTAGTCGATGTCATGTAGAATGTATAAAGTTTAATTGAGAATTTTAGATACTCAAGCTTGAAAGAATCACGGCCAGGATGATATAATACTTTTGAAAGATGGTTATTCTAAATGCGCATATTATATATTAAGAGACACATATGGAGTGTACGATTCAGGTTACGAGTTAAAAAACAAAAACAAAAAAACAAAAACGGAAACAAACCAAAAATAAATAAAACAGAAATAAAACATAAAAAAATGTTTGATCCATATAGGTAAATATACATAATGACAAAAAGACTTAAGTATTACTATAAAAAAATATTAGCATCAACAACTTTGTATTGTTGACTATGTCAATCTAACTATATGATATCCCCAAATATCTCAGGTTTCTTTGGAGGTTATGATATTTGAAATGTCCTAACTGTTGGACTAATTGTTATGTAACTATGAGATAACGTCAAACTAGCATTTTTTGTCTTATCATCGCCATAAGATGCTCGACAAACGGCAACATTTTGTACATTATAAAAAGAGCATCAATGTCGTCATGTCATAACCCAACTGGTTCCAGACAGAAGTTTTCGAAAGAAAGGTCAGATGTTTAATTCTTGTCAAAAGCGAGAGAGCCTTTTTCCATCAAATGCATAGCGTGGGAGCTTATTGGCCTGCATTGCTGGGGACTTCTTATGCAGACTACTGTGTAAATGACCAAGCTCCTGCTAGCGGATCGTTGGGTGACTAATTTAAATCCCTACACTATTTTTGGAACTAGATGTGGCAGGACCTTAGTGGTTGAGTTAAAACTTTTTTTAAAAAAGAGCATCAATTGTCAGTAGTCAACTTTTTTCCAGTCCAACTTTCAAAATTCAACACGGTTGTCGTGACTTCTCACACAAAACAAATTACAGTGACCAGGCCTTTGATAAGCCACGATTCGCCTGCGGTGGCTCGGGTCATCAGCAATCAAAGCAATAAATTTTAGCTCTTGTTATATATGTGTGTGTGTATATATATATATATGTATATATATATATGTATATGTATATATGTTTGGATATGTATATATGTATATTTGTTTTACAGCAGATGCTTTTATTAATATCAAATCGTTTTTCTAACATTGTATTCCAATCATTTTTTCACGATACAAAACTAGATAGTTTTGTTTAAAAGCGTAATTATGATATCTTATTTCTATGCCTAACATATCTTAAGAACTTTTAAATTACTCATGTATTTAGTTATGTTACATAATATATATGGGTTTTTATAATGTTTGATTATAATCGATAAACTAACTAAAGTTAGAATATAAAAAATAACCAAAATAGTTTGATTATACTCGAGTGAAATTATGACAATATTTTTTTAAAAATGATTAATTAATACTTTGCTTTATAGTGGTATAGATGGATGTAGATAGCTCCTGCTTTTAAATAAAATGATAAGTGAGATTGAATTTGTCGTTAAATGTTTGATGTCATCTTAATGACTTGCTCTTACCATATGCAGTGTATGCTTTTCTTTAATCTAAATGTCGTCTTGTTGTATTTATAATCTAGAGTTAATCATTTTCTCTCTAAATGTTTTAATAATCATGCAAAACTTCCAAAATTATAATAATTTTGATTTTTATTCAATTTTTCTTAACTTGTTATACAATTAAATGTTTTAATAATTTTGATGGTAACTTAAATGTTCTAATAATCATACCCATTTATTTCAACTCGCCAAATTGATTTATACACCAACATAGGAGTGTGGTTAATCTGGCCTGTTGTCCAGGATGATTTTGGTATATCGGGTCCATGGTCGACCTGCGGTTCATGGCTAAGGTGCGCGCCATTATCGAAGTGGCAGTTGAAACTGAACTGACGACTGAAGCCAAGGTGGTAGACGTGGTTCGGGTGATGTCTGCAACTAAGATGACCTGCTGAGAATGAGTTGGCGTAATGAAGATGATGCCTCTAGGTGAGATGGGGTGATGTTGAGCTAAAGTCATAGCCGACATCAAGGAAGACTCTTGCGTTTTTAAGGATGTGCTGACTTGACTATGTATTTAGATTGAATAGTTGACGTAAACCTTAGAGGATCTACGCCTCCGTGATGATCATATATCGTTAACTATAATAGATCAGATTGGTTAAACTTATCGTTTTTTGAGTGATAATTTTGTGCTCCTCATTACATGATCTTGCACTTTTGAGTTAGCATGAATTGTATGGGACAAGAATTCTAGATATTCAAGATTTAGAAGAAAATGAACCAACTTGGTCATCTATATGACCCTCTGCTCTATAAAAAAAATTGTTTTGAAGGGGAAAAACAACACAGTAGACAAACTAAAAATGAGAGTCAAACATTGTCCCATGACATATCCCAACTGGTTCCGGACAGAAGTTCTCGAAAGAGAGATCATGGGTTCAATTCTTGCGCAAGAGAGTCCCTTTCCAGCAAATGCATAGTGTAGGAGCTTCTTTGGCATGTAGGTTTGCCTGCATTGCTGGGCTCCTTATGCAGACTACTGTGTACATGAGCAAGATAATGCTAGCAGTCTGTTGGATACCTGATTTATATCCCAAACAAGATAATGCTAGCAGTCTGTTGGATACCTGATTTAGTGTGTACATGAGCAAGATAATGCTAGCAGTCACCTGATTTATATCCCAAACAAGATAATGCTAGCAGTCTGTTGGATACCTGATTTAGTGTGTACATGAGCAAGATAATGCTAGCAGTCTGTTGGATACCTGATTTATATCCCAAACAAGATAATGCTAGCAGTCTGTTGGATACCTGATTTAGTGTGTACATGAGCAAGATAATGCTAGCAGTCTGTTGGATACCTGATTTATATCCCAAACAAGATAATGCTAGCAGTCTGTTGGATACTTGATTTAGTGTGTACATGAGCAAGATAATGCTAGCAGTCTGTTGGATACCTGATTTATATCTCAAACAAGATAATGGTAGCAGTCTGTTGGATACCTGATTTATATCCCTACATTACATTTGGGACTGTATAATGTCAGTGACCTTTAATGGTTGAGACCTTTAAAAATGAGAGTCAAACACACAGTTTCAACACGCACTAACGCCGCCGTTGACGGAAAACAAAAGACGCCGACGACGGAAGACAAACACCGCCGGCGAATTATAATGAATCGAGGAACAAGAAGGAATAGGTCAAGAGTAAAGACTGATGGTTACCAGCTTTCTCAAATAGATCGTTTCACCATGTAGTTCTTGATAATCTCTCAGATGGATCTGCAATTGGCGTAGAGATGGGGAAGGAAGAGAGAAGGAACATATAATTTTCCTTTTCTTTATTTTTGTGAATTGGAATAATTCAGTTTTTTTAAAGGTAAAATTGCAAAATAGTCGAGTCAGATTGAATGGTCTACGTGTCAAAAAAATGTTCCTATACATATATTTGATTATCTAAGCATTTTATTAACTGCCTTTGTGCTTATTATAATAATCTTGAGTTTCTGCTATTAGTATGCCTTTTTTAAATAACAAAAAAAAAAACTTATAAAAAAAGGATAACGAAGATATGTGGCAAATATTATAAAGGAAAGGAAGATGGACCTAGATTTATGTCCTTGGAAAGGAGGAGAAAAAAAAAAGAAATAAGTTTAGAAGGAAAGGATCAAAGAGAAAATAAAAGAAATACCTAACAGGAATTATTTGAGAAAAATTTTAATATTTTCATTTTAGCTAAAATGATTATGCCTAGATCATATCTATTATGATTTTTTTTTTTAAAAAAATATTGCTTTTAAGTTTTAACACTCTCTTTTCAGAGCAGCAATAATGGCTGCAGCTGATTCAGAGGCCGCAAAGGAACGTCCAGCATCATGGGGCTGGCTTAGAGGAAAAGCCCAGCAGCAAAAAGAATGAAGACCAAATTGTGGAAGATGGTGATAAACATGTGTCCAATGCGGCCATTGATGAGGAACCTAAAAAAGGAGCCCGAAAACATAATTAAATTGGTACTTGAATTGGAAAATTGCTTTTAGAAAATCACATGTTCGAATCAGGATACGCGCATCGTGAGTGCTTTACTACTGTCTGAATCACTAATAGTTATGTCATTGTATTCGGTCCAATTGGGTTAGACGATTGCTAACCAGTTTGCAGTAAACACCTTGTGTAGGTTCCTGACAATGCCTTACAAACTTAGGAGATCGTTAAGCTCTAATTTACATCCTTTATAAAGCTTTTTAAGGCTGAATAATGGAGGCCCACGGAGCTAGCTGCTCCAAGAGGAACCTAAAAAAGGAGGACAACAAGGACCAATTTCTGGCAGTATATATGATTCTGTGGCGAATCTTCCTGCAGAGTTCTATCACTATTATTATGGCAGCAACACTGATTTATATATGATTTTGCATCTATTAGTTACTGGCAGTGCTGAAAGGTTCTATATGAGAAAAATGCCGGCTTTTGAAAGAATAATGTAAGGCTTCTTCAGCCCTTATTATCATATTTGAAATCTTAGCTTTCCTCTCTCGTTGAACTGTAATGCAGCCGCATACCATCGCAGCGGGTTCAGCCACCACTATGTATGGGCCTCATACCTGGTGAAGCCAAGATGAAACAACTTGCAAGCAGCAATGCCTTTTGTGCGGTTAGCAAAAACAGCACAGAAGGTGGTGACTGGCATACTTAAAACAGGGATATCACTTCTGGAGTTAACTTATTTGACAAGTGAGACGCATTAAGTTTTACAATCTTCACTGTCAGCCATCTTGAATGAGCAGAGGTATCATGTCTAATAAGGTCTCCCTCATGTGATCTTTTGGCTTCCAGGAACTATTGGCTTAACGCCCAGGCTTGAAGAACTTTTTGGCTTGGTTGTCGCCTATGGTGGTGGAGAATATCTTACTGAAGTTGGGATCACTTAAATATTGAAGCATTATCAACAACACCATGAAGTTCTAACCGAATCTACTGAATTTGGTAAATTTCGATCTGGTTATAGAACGCCTCCATTATGTAAATCCTCGTACATTTTGATTTCTTGGGCTTCTTAGACATTTAAACTCGATTGCGCCCTGACCTATATTGCCAACTGCGCTTGTCCTCCAATCATGGTGACAGAGGATCGATTTCTATACAACATCAACAACATTACTCAAATCTCGTCTATAGCAAGACAGTATCAACAACATTACCTATTACCTTAGAGTCTATCGTCTATATTGAGACATGAAAGAATGGAATCCATTTGAGGTTGTTTCCCGATGAAACATAATGAAAATTGCGTCAAACTGTATGGATTAACTGCTACTTCACAATATAAGAATCACATAAGAAACACAGTAAGTCATTTTGAGAAAGTTGTGTTCTTGACTCCATTAGAATCATAATATGATGGACCTCTATGTTTTTCCAATATTATTTTAAAAACAACGATTGAAGTAGAGGGATGTCTATAGTATCCCTTCAGAGATTGGGACTGCTTGTACCCAGGACAAGTGAATATTACCAGAGTCAGTGTTAATAGTTTGTCCAATCTCATTGCGGATATGTTACAGCAGGTTCAGCTTCAAGTTTCGGTGGCGGTCTTTTACACATTCTTATGCCCAATCTCATTTCCGGTTGCCTTGAGAACAGTATCTGCAAATTTCTGACCTATAACTCTTGGTCATCAATATTAGTGGTCCGCATCCCCAGATGACATCCTCTCACCGCGCTCTCCACAACGCGACAAGTGGCAGCAGGAATGGATGGTGAGGCTGGATGAGTGGCCCCGGTGAGGGAGGATAGGTGAGGAGATCTGAACCCCGGATCCCTCACCACAGGGACGGCGTCGGGCGTTGGAACAGTGACGCCGCAACCCTGCGATACAGAGACTAGATAAAAATGGACACCGATGGGATAATGAGGGGATCCAATTCGCATATATGCTGTTCACACGTCCCGGTCAGACTTGGCACAGCAGTCGTTATTTTAAACTACCATGTCTCATCGGGAAAATTCAGTGTTCTGTATCGAATCTTTCAGGTTTTGTGATATTGTACGTTTATCCTGTATTACAATAGTAAAACATAATAATCCAGATGTCCACACCTCCTATACAAGGACTGTCCTTATCTGAAGCACTTATCAGGGAAAAAATTAATTGAAAAAGAAAAAACTGGAAGGGAAAAGGAACTAAGGAAGTAAAATGTGGCCAAGGGTTCAAGATGCACAAAAACACGAAAGAATCTGGGCATACTACGATTTGGCAGCAATGTTTGAAGGTAATGAAAAACAATTTGTTAGAGAGGCCTCAATTTCCAAGAGTCCTTTACCTCTCCGCTGGGACCTTCGATTTCATGAAACAAAAGCAAAATTGACTTGAATGTTCGAAAATCAGATCTAAAATTGAAAGACCCCCAATCGGACATGGAATTGTACATCCGATTCAGAGACCAGATTCTGGTTTTGATTTCCGAAGGCAAACTTGGCTCAAAGCGCATCGGGTGAAATCGCACTTCGTCCATAGGTCCTTCGATTCATCATACCCAAACAGTAAAAGAAATTGTGATAATCAGTAGAAAAAGAGCTAGCTCAGTGAATACGAACCATTGGAAAGATCACAGATGTCACATTTTTACTCTTCTCCTATTCTCTTCATCGCTGCCCTCTCGATGATTTACAGACGTAAAAGAAAAGCAAATCAACACAAACAAGGGAGAAATCTACAATTACTACTACAACAGCAAATCAAAGCATGGTTTCTCTCCGCGAGCGGCGACGAAAGAGTAAACGTTAGAAACCCTAGTGTGCAAAGGCTTCAATATACGGGCATCGCTTTTTATAGTTTCGTTGCGCATTCATAGTGTGTTCTTATATTTAGTGAAATGACACTCGAGTCCTTGATATACTCCTCTAATTTTAGATTATATATTTTTTTTGTCGGTACCGATAGAATTATTTCATCCCAATTTCTTACCAAACTAATACCCCTAAGAAAATCTGGAATTGGATCCAAAATTAACAAGTTAATGTGAGCTTATCCATACAGTTATGTAAATAAATGACAAAAATTTGGTAGAATAAAATAATTATTTATTAAATACATTATATTATTTGCATTGTTGATTTATCATCAATTTTAGTGAATCCTTTAAGTTAAAATAAGTCTACTCTAAATTATAATTTGAATCCTTTAAGTTAAAATAAATCTACTCTAAAATATAATTTAAACAATTTGTTTAAAAAAAGTTGTATCCCAATTTCAAGTGTCTTAATTGTATTGTCTACATAACTTTATGGTCAATTGTTAATGTATATGGAGAGATCTCTTCAACCAAACAATCTTCATACCTTATCTTACCTAGTAAATCAACAAAAGAATACAACTTTCTCCTTCTAAATATCCTATTGCGTTTTTCTCCTCCCTTGCTAACGAGAGTTGATTCAATTGTTAACATTCGTCTATTTGACATATTCAGGTTTTGCTGTGAACAATCGTTCTTAGTAGACAATCTGTAAATTTTATTGTAAGTATTTATAAAATTGTTGGTATGGCTTGACTCTGGACTGAATAAACCATCAACCTAAACTTTTTTTCAACAAAAAAATTTGTCTCCTCTCTTGTTTTTTTTTTTTTGGGGTAAAACCATAAAGTGGTAAGGTCATTTATCACGCTTCGAATTATTTGGCCTAAACGAGATAAATTGTCACATGAAAGTTATAAAGAACTAAGGGATACGAAACTTTGACATACGTATTAAATCAATAACTAGATGCAAAATTTTTTTTATTGATTTAAAACTTATTCGTGAATAAAACTATGCATCCACTAGAATGAGTTTCAAAAGAAATGTTTTCTTAATCCAGGCATGCAACACTCTCACAATAGTTTGAACCTTGATGATGTCAGATATATCACCAAGTATTAAGAGTGATGTGGTGAGTTATGCCGTCAGTTGTCTGTAATAGGCGATTGGCCGACCTGCACAAAGGAACGAGGTCAGAGGACCCGGGATCTATGGCCCCGGGTAATACCCTCCGACGGTCAAGTCAGTTGAGACCATTGTTTGGAGAGGTTTATATATTGATTAAAGTTTTAAGTAAAGGTTTTCTGGTAAACTTGTGATTTCACCGTGAGGAATATGATTGATTGCAGTAAGCTGTGAAAATGTTCCTTCTATCTCCTGCTTCTCTGCCTTTTATATGGCGGCTTGGGCCAATGCATGGGCAGAGCCCGGAAATCGTGACAGGCAAGGAGGTCATGCGGATGACTCCTGCTCTTGCATACTCGCCACGTGTCTTGGTACTGAGCTGAGTAAGCTAGTTTAGGACACTTGGCTGAGAGTTTCACCTGGCAGACTTACATAGGGTAAACTCCTAGAGCCGAGGTCAAATCTTCGAGAAGTACTCAGAAGTGCCCGATATGACTTAGGGTGCGGGGTCAGCTTGCTGAGACGAAGGTGGCCGACCTCAAAGAACATAGGTAGGCCTTTTATGATGTCCGCAGCTGACGTCACAAGTATGGTCCGAGATCGTCGAGTAAAATGGAACTGAGGCCGAATACAGCCCTTTGGCCGAGTTACTCTATGGCCGAGATGGAGCTGAAGACCGAGATGAGGCCTTTAGGCCGAGATGGCGTGGTAGCCGTTTTGGCCGAGATGGACCGTTTGTCCGCATATGACCTGGTCAAATTGTGGGCCGACCTGCGGGACTTTAACATTTTTATGTCCATACTCTACCGTTGACCGTTATTGACTAACGGAGGGTATTTTTGGCTCATCAAACCTCTTAACGACTCGTTTTAAACTTAATGTTCAAATGAAAGTTTTAAAATTTTGAATCATTTCAATTAGATTTATATAACTCAACATATCACTGAAATGAGATTATTGACTGTGTGTATATATACATATATATGTATATGTGTGTGTGTGTATATATATCTGGATATTTACATATCGAGATCTCGATGTGTATTACTCCATATCACGGTGTATATGCATACTGAAATCCATGGGTGTAGTAAATCCAAGTTTATATAGGGACGATAGAGAGTCTTCTAGCCCGTCCTTGTGCCATAGGGTTTAGGAAGTCTTGCATTCTACCTTTCTAAAGTGTCAGGTTGTAATTTTCACACCTTTATGTAATTTGAAAGTGGCTAACTTGCTCCACGCTCATTTGTTTACTCTAAATTTTTTTTTAAAAAAAACCATAACTTATATTTACTACATACCAGGTTACTGCGTACGGTGTACTATACATCAATAACTCGGTATAAGATCATTAACTATTTTTACAAATATTACAAAACGCGTATTGTAATATAATTTATGATTATATTTTTTTCAAATAAATAATGCAGGAAGCTGGTCAGAAAATAGAGCGACGAGCCCTTAATTATAAAGAGGATAAGGTCTTCTTTACTACTCGGTGCTCATCCACTCTTGACAAAGAAAGGTTTCTTTTACCAGGAGGACTTTTCAACGAATTGAACAGTTTGTAAAATGTTTGAGTTCGGTTTATTTGTTAATGATCGGTAAACGAGTCGAATTCGAACAGCTATTCAGGTTCGTTTACTAAAACGAGCTGAACTATTCGCAAACTATTCGGTTTGTTTAAAAAGTTAAAAGGTTATCGAGCCGAACTCAAACCAATTTTAAAGTTCGTTTAGCTAAATGAATAGAGCTGAACAATTCTTTTGGCCAAACGAATCCGAATTCGAAAACTTAGTATTCGGTTCCGCTCGATTCGTTAACATCCATATCTACAATGATAATGTCAATGTGCACCATTTATTTGGTATATTTTATTAATACAATTTATCATTGAAATTGCTATGCGTTATATGCTCTTGTATAGAAAAGCATTACACACTAACACATAAAAGTATGTAAGTTAAATTAAAATCTACATCGGCATGTTAATTTTTTTAAAGAAAATGATATTTGATGTCCATAACTATAGCTGTCGTGTTTAGATTGTACTATAAGATTGTAATTCTAAGTATGAACTCATAATTATGTATCTTTTTACTCTTTTGCATCATAGATTTGTAACTTTTATTGTGCATATCTAACTGTTATTTTTCTTTTTTAGTTTTTTTTGTTTTCGTTTTTTAGGTTTGAAAGAGGGCAAAAACTGTCGCATACGCAAAAGTGTAAAAAAAATTAAAAGTTATGAGCACACAGTAAAAAATTGTAAACTTATATCATAAAAATATGTAAAAATAATAATTATAAATATAACATAACTAGTTGGCACGTTCGAATAATCAAAAATAAGAAAAATCAAATACATTAAGGGTCTGTTTCGAACCTATTTTGATTTGATTCGGTCGAGTGAAGAGAATCAACTCCAATCACTAAAAATCACACTTTGATACAACGAAATTTAATTCACAACAACATGAAGTTACAAAATCAATATAAAAAAAAAGATGCTGGCACAATTCTTCTTGGAGGAGGGTTGTTTGCCCGGTGACTGATCCTGCCATAATTGACTCCTGCCTATAGCACCGGCAACCGAAGTCAAGCATACATAGGATGATCCTCATGCGTGAATAGCCGGGAGGAAAGAAAGGACGGTAGATGATAATGAGATGAGAAAGGACCAAGTGGAAAAGTACTCTAGTCTTTTATAACCCTTTAGAAGAAGAAAAGTTCAAAACCTAAGAAATCAATGATGAGAAAGGAGCAAGTGAAAACTTCAATCAGTGAGCTAGATGTTGATTCAGTCTTTTAGAACCAAAAAGTACTCTAGTCTTTTATAACCTTTAGAAGACGATAAGATTTAAAAACTTATCATACAATGCAGACATACGTTCATATTTATTACGTCATAATAAGTGCATTTCCTTGAATCTTTAGAAAACAAAAAGGTCCTGCTTTGTGAGGCATATCTTGTGGTGTCATTACATAAGATATCATTTAATCTAGGGATAATTACCTTTTGCCCCCTTCATGTTTGGCATAATCGCCAATACCCTCCTCAATGTTTAAAAATACATCTTTAACCCCCTGATGTTTGAAAAAATATACCCTTAAATCCTTAATTTAATTTAAAAATGTTATTTGAATATATATAATATGAATTGCCACTTTTGCCCCTGACTTCATCTTCTTCCTACGTTTCTTCTTCCTCCCCTGTAACAATATTTTGCCACTCACTTTTTGGACACTGCAACAGTAAAAGTCAAATACTCCGTGGATCAAGTTGAATATACTAGGGAATATTTTGCCTCCAATCCTGAGCAGGTTATTGCAGCAAAAGATCTCCGGAAGTAAAAAAGGTAGTCTGAACTTCACACTGACTCTAGGCAGCAAACTAAAGCATCAGTTAGATGTGGTTGACGAAAATCAGATAGTCATGCAGGGTAGCTGTCCTGACAATGATGTTGAGGGGACTCGGTTCTCTTCTATTCTTGAATTGCAAATCGGTGGTGAATCTGCTGCATGTGATACTTTAGATGGCGGGAGACTTCATGTTGAGGGTTGTGATTGGGCAATAATGTATTTAGTGGCTTCGTCTTCGTTTGATGGTCCATTCACGAAACCTTCAGATTCTTCAAAAGACCCCAGTACAGAAAGTTTGAAATGCTTGAGATCTTTGAAAACATATACATATTATGAGATTTACCAACGCCATATACATGACCACCAAAATCTTTTCCATCGTGTTTCACTGAAACTCTTGAGAGACTCGGGCACAGATGTTAATCTAAAAGTATCTCAAAGAAAACAAGTATCGACTGCAGATAGGATCAAATCCTTCAGTGTTGACGAAGATCCTAAATTGGTGGAACTTCTATTTCACTATGGTAGATATCTATGAATTGCTTCTTCACGCCCAGGAACTCAGCCTGCAAACCTGCAGGGAATATGGAATCACGAACTTAAACCAATGTGGGAGTATGTTCTGCACCTATTTTCTTTCGTATTTTTTGTGGCCAGTTCACACATTAGTGTTGTGTATGCTGTGTGCCTATGAACCTATACATACACTTGTATGAATGTATTGTTGCAGGAGAGGAAGAAGAAACGTAGGAAGAAGATGAAGTCAGGGGCAAAAGTGGCAATTCATATTATATATATTCAAATAACATTTTTAAATTAAATTAAGGATTTAAGGGTATATTTTTTCAAACATCAGGGGGTTAAAGGTGTGTTTTTAAACATTGAGTAGGGTATTGGCGATTATGCCAAACATGAAGGGGGCAAAAGGTAATTATCCCTTTAATCTAAAAGGCTGTTGAACTCCTGATTTCCATCCTTCACACATACTCCTTAAAGTTAAGACGGTGAGAAATCCATAATGAGAGATTTCACCTTTGCTCCAAGAAAATAAAAAGGTCTTATTAAAAGAAAAAGCAAAAAAGGTCTATGCGAAATTTTAATAACGACGAATAGGATAATCTGACCGTGCGGTGAGTCACCTAGCTTCCCACCACGTGACATGTGGTAGCGGATGGTGAGACTGCCTCAGCACCCCTATTATCACGTATCACGCAGTAACGCACACGGTGAGAGAGATGGGGTTAGCAGATCTGAACCCTATTAACGGAGACAGTCGGCACTGCCGTTCTACTTCTGAGAATTATTTTACTATTTATTTATCAGATTTACCAATATTTGCTTAACAATTGCTAATAATCATCAATTTATATAATTTTTTTCATTCTCTCCAAAAGCAACAGACTGGTTACTCTCTTCAGAATAATTCAAATTTTTGTTCGGAGATTCGAATTTTGATTTGTGATGTGGAGTTCAATAGCCAATTTGAAGGAGAATTTGCACAAAATCGCTTTGGACGTCCACGACGACGACGATGAAGATCTTTCGGTGTACAATATATATGATCCAGACAATGATTCGATGTCCGATCGAAGGAATTCTCATCGTTTCTCACAATCGAGGTCCCCTCATTATCCCCTTTCCAATGGCTTCGACTCTCACTACAATTTTGAGGTATGACATTGTTACTTAATCGGATTTGGCCTAATTTTTTCCCAGAGCGCCTTAAATCTTTCTTTATTAATTGATGTATCTATGCATATTTGAGTATTGAACTAGGTAGTTTCAGTGGTATGGTTGAATATCATAAATTTGGTAGTTGGAGTATACAACGGAATAAGGCTCTTCTCTCATGTTGAAGGGTAAGAATTTTCAATTCATGGATTTCTGATTTGGGAAAGATTTGAGTTTGGTAGCAATGGCTCACTAAACGCCTTGAGTAGATTGCTGTACTTCCTAACCGATTGCAAATTGTGTATACAACCTAATAGGTTTACAGTGGAGAGACGAAAACAAGTTATGTTATTATGATTTCATTAGGCTAATTGTTGGACTCTGAACTTTGACGCCCCTTCGATGGGGGAGAAGTAGAAAACGAGGTCATGTTCTGAAACAAGTTATAAATGTGAAGAGGAGAGAATCGGGGGGAAAGAGAAGAGAAGAAGGAAAACAGATAAAAGGAACAACAAAAAACAAGAAAAACATGTCCTTCTCGTTCATTCATCTGTAAAGCTCTTTACCTGTAGTAAAAGTTCATGTCATCTTCAGCAATATCAATGCCCACCCGGAGAACTGTTTATTTATTTACTTTAATCTAGAAGTCCTCCATTCTTTCAACTTTTCTCCCCGTCTTGCTCTGAATTTCCATATTGCTTCAAAGGCGAGTGGGGATCCAAATTTCGTAAAATATATGATTAACTCCGCTGAAGTTCAATCAACTCCCCCAAAAGCGGTTACAGCTATAGTTGCGTTTCATAGCTTCAACAAGGTTGATTAGGAGATGATAGGGGTTTTAGGTTCTGTGGGCTTGCCCTGGCCGCAGGTACTGACCAGAGCAGAAGCCACTCAAACCTTAAATCACCGGGAAAAAAAAAAGAAAGTTAGACAGGTGATCCTATATAATCTTCTATGCTTTTGTCTAACTGAAAATTTGACAGCTTTTGGTTTACCTTCGTTGCTCAACTATACTTTGTGGAGTGTTGGTTTGGGACTTGAGTTGAGGGTTCAATCTTCTTTGCTTTTGAAGTTGAACCTCAGGGGCCTTGACAAATTGTTTAAACCTGCTCACATTGTGTTTTAGAAAGACAGTAGATTAACATATTCTCCCGGTATGTCAGATTGAGCAATATCAAGCTGACATTAAGAGGCTCCTGGAATCCGAGGCGGAAATCAAAGCCTTATCAGTTAACTATGCAGCTCTGTTGAAGGAGAAAGAGGTTAGGTTTGTTGCTTTGGATGGTTTTATCTACTTTTTCTTTCTGTGGTAGTAGCCATGATTTCTTTTTGTTCTCTTTCTCTTCGAGGCATGATATTTGAACACACACACACACACATACATATACGTGTGTGTATGGAGTTAATTAAATTACAAAAAAAAGTGTATGGAGTTAATTTCGCGCCATATCAATGACTTTGAGGGTCCTTGCTGTTAATATTTATAACTTTTGTATTACCATATCATGTCTATATGTTTTAACGTATCATCACGAAAATGCAACATTTAAAGGAAAAGTTAATTTTTTAATGGCGACATGACATGATCCGTACGAAATTTAAAAGTTGATTACACGCCATATACATAACTTTGAAGGTCGGTTGCGATTAATATCCATAATTATCATATTAGCATCTCACAACCAGAAGTTTAACCACGCCATATTCATCGACCATCCCCTTTCAGCTTCAAGTGTGAAACCACGCTGTCGCTTCCACATCCACCACCACCTTCTACTCCTATGCCGCCATTAAACCACTTCCTACTCTTTCTTTCAACTCCTTCAGCTCCAAATCCTCCTTTTACCATACCTTCCACCATTACTTCCTCTGCTCCGTCATTCTCCTGCTCTACCTCCACCTTTTACTCCTATGTTGCCACCAACCATTGTCAACTCCTCCTTCAGCTCCAAATCCTCATTCTTTACCACAACTCACAACTTGCACCATAACCCCTTCCTTTCTTCCATCATCCTCCTGCTGCACCTGCCACCAATTCCACTTTCTTTACCAGAACCTCACAAATTCACTTCCACCTCTACCATTGCTCCAACTCCACCACCTACTTGTACTCCTTGACCTCCACCACCCCTAAATCTCTACCATCACCTCATCCCACAATTGCTAATGCCACCATTTAAATCAGACCAAAGAAACTGATACCTAACTACAAGTTGAGGGAGAAAGACTTCAGATTAAATTAGGAAAGAACCTGAGGTTTGAGAGGAAAAACTAAGTCTAGAAAAAAAAGGGTATTGCGGCCACTGGTGTACTCCCTACGATATTGCCTAAGGTTGAGGGAAATTAAAGAATTTGTTGAAAGCTGAAGGGAGAACAAAATACCCATTAAGGGTAATGGTTTTGGCTCCAAAAACATAACCAACGATAATTTTTGTACATACCATGTCACGTCGCCCTTGGGATATATTAATTTTTCTGTTAAATATTGAGTTTTCGTGAGAACGCCTTAAACTTATGAATACGAGATACTAATACGATACTGATCGCAAGGACACGCAAAGTTATGGATATGACTTGTAATCAACTGTTAAATTTCTGATAAATGTTGCATTTCCGTGACGACACGTTAAACTTATGGATATGATGTGCTAATACGGCAATTATAGATACTAATTGCAACGACCCTCAAGGCTATGGATATAGCGATAATTAACTCGTGTGTATATATATATGTGTGGGTGTGTAATATATGTTACGACTCAAAAACAAAACAAAAAGCAAAACGAAAAAACAATATAAAATAAATAAAGAGCAAGAGAAATGGTTGATCTATATACCCGACCCTACATAGTGAGAAAAGGCTTGAGTGTTGTTGTTGTGTGTGTATATACATACATACATACATAGATACATACATATATATATGTATATATGCATATATATACACACACACACACACACACACACATATATGTGTATGTATATATGTATACACGCACACACACATATATGTATATATATGTATACATATGCATACATATATATATGTATATATGTATATGTGTGTGTATATATATGTATGCATATATATATTTGTACATATATATGCACATATATATATATGTATACATACATACATATATATATATGTATACATATATATATATGCATATATATATATATGTATATATATATATGCATACACACACACATACATACACATGCATGTGTGTATGCATATTTTGTTCTTTATTGCGTCACATCTGCAGTGATGCTAAACCATTGGTCATTATTGAGTGCAAAACCTATTTCATTTGACAAGTTAACTTTTCCAACAGGGAGGTTTAAAGTCCCCAGGTTCATGTGGTGTTTGCAACTTTATGGAGTTTACATATAGCCCCACTGTTTAGCCTTTATATTTTGTTCTTTATTGCATCACATCTGCAGTGATCTAAACCATTAGTCGTTATTGAGTGCAAAACCTATTTCGTTTCACAAGTTAACTTTTCCAACAGGGAGGTTTAAAGTCCCCAGGTTCATGTGTTGTTTGCATTTTTATGGAGTTTACAGATAGCCCAACTGTTTAGCCTATCATATAGAAAATTTGAAGCATTGGTTTAGTCTAGACTCTAGAGTGAGCATTACTTGATTGCAAAAATGAACTATTTTCCAAAATAGTTCATTTATCCTCATTCTTCGTTGCTCAAAACCCTTGTCTTGTTCCCCCCATTATGATCTTGACCAGATACGAGTGTGCATCAGCAAGTTTGAATGACAGATCTGATTATGGCTACCTTTGATGTGATTTTTTCCCGTTCAAAAGCGTTACAAATTTGAGATTCTCTTAATGTCTGCTTAGATTGAGGTAACTAAGTTGCTATCTGGTTTCACCTTCCATGGTCTTCCACTGTCTTTAGATTGATTGTTGAGAAAGTGTTGATAAAAATGAAGGTTACTTGCATTTGAAGTGAAATTTTTTCTAGGTTTTATTATGTTTTAGGTTCGTTTGCTCACTTCATTATTTTTCAAAGTTGCAGTTTATATACCTGAATATTCTTGCATTGCACGACTTATTCTTTGAACGATGTTGCAGGAAAAACTTCTGCAACTGAGTCAAGAAAATAGTGCACTGAAGCAGAATCTTCATGTGGCAAATGCTGCGCTTGGTACATCCAAGGGCAAGGGAAAGGTAGTTTTCATTATATCAAGTAGGTTTGGCTGTCGGGAAAGTTGCTAAAGGCATTCTTGTTTCGCAAAATCATTTATTTTTCTCCATTGGAACTTAATGAGTTCCATTTAGGAGGTACAAAATATAGAACTAATTGAGTAAGGTTACATACTTATCATGTGCACCAGTAGTTTTCGTGCTCCATGACATTGATATTTAGTATTTTGGAACAGTGATGGAGAACCTTTATGGTTCTTGTAGCATAAATAAGAAGTATTGCATCTTTAGAAATTATATACACCATTTTGTGCAAGATCATCGATTTCATTACCATAATTTTACATTTAATCTGATGTGCGTTCATGGTTGTTTATCCTACACATATGTATGTGGAATTTCATCGCATATTGTGCCGCTTAAATATTTTGACCTAAGATGTTGCCCCGTACGGCATCCTGTCAGCATTTCATTTCTGTTTAGCTAGTTTTCTGTTTCCATCTAGCTCTTTCCCTTACATGCTGTCGGCCTATGTCAATGCTCTGAGAATCAAGAGTAGCATAACTACTGTCCGTCTGCTGATGTTATCTCTAAATGAATAGGGAAATGATGACCCGTCTTCGAGTTGCCAAAATAAAGCTATGATGAAAAACAATTCGTTAGGAAGATCTTTGCAAAATGGCAGTGTGCATAGGGAGGAAGGGCAAAGCAATGGAGTCAGAGGTAATGAGAAGGTAAAGATCCACAATGATGCTTAATAAAAGAAAACACAGCTACCGAAGTACATCTATTGTGTTTTATTGATCTCAATAATCTTTTACCATCTCTAATTTGTTGATGCAATTGGTCTGTTTTACATCATGAATTGTCAGATTCATTCATCTGCTTCCCTTCCACGTTTTTGTTGTCATGTGTTGAGTAATTTGACCAGAGATCTACATTCTTCTAGGAGCTTGTAGAGTTAGTCGATGAGAAAAATAGAGCCTTGGCAGCAATGCAAGCAAATCACAAAACAGAAGTAAAACAACTGGAGTTGGAACTGGATACAGAACGAGGCAAGACCTCTAGCATGGACTTAAGATTACAAGGTAACATTTTTCCTACAATCTGGCTAAAATTTATACTTGGTGATTGCTCAATCATCTGACTTCATTTGACTTCGCAGAGGAACAGAAGAGAATCGAATCCGTTGAGCATGAGATGATCTTGCTGAAAGTTGACCGGGATAAAGTGAGTTTCTGGTATTGCTTCAAGTGATTTCAATTTCCCAATTCCTATTTTTCCTAGCTATTTTATGTTGTTATTGAGTCCTGGTTGTACTTGTTATCCATGCTTTTGTTAAAAGTTTTCAGTTGTAGTTATTTTATGTAAAGGGATCTCTCTCTCTCTCTCTCTCTCTCTCTATATATATATATATATATATATATATATATATATATATATATATTTATCTATCTATTGCCCTGTCCCTCTTTCTCTTCAGTGGGTTATATGCTGAACTTCACTGGTATTCATAGAATAATTAATGCATCGTTAGCTTGCATGTTTGATTTTGAATCCTTTACAACAACTAGTATCTTTTTGATTTACATTGTGTATGATCAATGGAGACAAATGATCTATATAGTATAACCCACCTAGTGGAGATAAGGTTTTAGTCTTCTTGTTTCTTGCATCTTGAGAAATTTCATTCTCAGTAGTCTGGTCATCTTGTAGTTGTCCTCTGAGATGAAATCACTTAGTGATGAGTTACATCAGAAGATATTGGAGATACAACATTTACAAATGGAGATTCAGAGAAGAGATAATGATGAGATCGATGTTGTCGAGAATTTGAGGAAAAAAATTACTCACCTGGAGACAGAAAATGCCATGCTAACGGTTGGTTCACTTGTTCATTATTTTGTTAATATTCCTGCATATAATTCATCAACTATTTACTAAAACTGACATTGTTGAGAACAACGGGACCTTTTCCTTTAGATTATAAAAGATGAACACATGGCTCTCGCAGAGTCGAAAAGCAATAATTCAGCATACAAGAAGCTATCTGGTGGAGAGAATATGGTTAGCATCTGAATCTCGTTTTGTTTTGGTAGGGTGGTGGATCACCTCTATTATCGTCATACCAAAAAAGTATTGATGGATTATAATTATTCTATCTAATATCGTTCTTCATTTCTATTTTTTTTTACAATTTGGTAATTGTGTCCAGAGTGAGATGCCGTTGGAAGAATTTGTCAGGAAGGAGGAAATGGAACAGTCTTTGCAAAAGCTAGAGAAGGATTTAAATGAAACACAGCAACAAAGGAATAAAGCCTTGCACGAACTTAGCCGGCTTAAGCAGCACTTGCTTGACAAGGTTGTCTTTGGTAATTATATAAATTTTTTGGATTTGATGTATTTTTGTATTTCTTAATGCCTAAGAGATTAATCCTAATGTAATGCATTTTCTTTTATCTGTATTACATCTTTTTATCGCTACCGATCGTCATCTTTGTAAATATGTCCTAGTTATACATATATTATACTGAAAGGTCATTCATGTCCCATATACTGGTTCTTGACTACCTGCAATGCTTTACTTAGACGGTGGCTCTAAAAATGCTGCTAGCTTGATGGAACGGGTGGATGATGTGTTCCTATTACTGTTTGCGTAGAAATGTACAATAAAATACGTTGTATAGATACATATACATATACAATGCACACACTGACTACACACACATTTAAACATATAGAAATCACACATGTATAGCTAATAAACTTTTGTATATGACTTACAAAAAAACTCTTGTATATGTCACATGTTATATGTATATGTGTCTCTGTCTGATGTAAATCTTGTTCTAGCTCTCTGGCATACTCTTCATTCACACGCGATCGGAAAAGCCGAGATCGTCTATGTCAAGCATGTCATTCTAACCAAATGCATGCATGCTACCGACGACTGGTGTTTGGTAGGATGTGGTCGGCTGTGACAATTCACCAGCGTATGCATGTCCTGAAAGACCCTCCGGCTACGGCACATCAAACTGCAAAACATATGCATCTGCAAGCTGCGACCTTCCAGTGTCCGGCTGAAACACGTCAAACAATGTATAAAACGCATCGGCAATCTGCTGGGTAGACGTGATTGGAGGTCTCTACAGCAGAAGATGTCTGAGACCTTTTTTTATGAGCCCAACCGATGTCATCTTCATGTATGTCTCGTCCCTGGCTGCTGTCGAAGCATGGTAGATCCGAGCAGCATAAATAATAAAAACATCAATACACATTTAACTAACAATGACACAATTAAATGAAACAAAAGATGTATACGTACTAGACGCACGAGACTAGTTGTGCAATCAGGAATACGGTCGTCGCCTATGCGCTCTACACGAGGTTGGCCAAACGTCAGGAGAGTTTGAGGTCTATACAGTTGCATGTAGGGTGAGTCATCTGTCAGGATGTCAAAACAGGGTATAACTCTCTCGATCCTCTGCGTTCGAACATCCCACTACTATATGAATATAGCTTAAGTTTGCATATAGTTGACGTTCCTTACCCTCTTCGCTATTTGATGCAGCGCAACCCACGTATAGATGTGCATGGGTGGCACCTCCTCCATCAACCCAAACTGTCTTATCACTCTTTGGAGGAGGTGATGCTCAACAATGGCCACGATAACAGTGGCACCTGAGCAGTCCACAGATGAGAATCCTGGGGTGCACACACACGGTAAGCTCGCCATCACATCAGGACTGTAAGGTATTCATAGAAGATCTCACTCCGTTAGACTGTCGCGCTAATCGCACGCATCATCCACATTGTCTCGGGGATCCTTCGGGAAGCGCGCTCACTAAGCCACTAGCATGCATAGAGGCGCATCAACTATCATCTGCAGCTGCTTTTCAACACGTCGAGACGGAAGATGGCAAACCGCTCCATAACTGCAGTACGTGTTTTGTACCACAATATGATGACCTTTTGTCTTCGCAATGCTGTCTCTGCATAGACATCGATACAAGTACACAAGGATGGTGCTGTATCAGGAATATGTACATGCATCGGCAAGTCCCAAAACATTTACGGGTAGACCAACTGACATAAATAAATAGATTTGTCATATAATAAACCAGTCAGAAGGGAGAAGATGTACGCCCTAGAGCCCTGCTGAATGTGCTCATTGGATGGGTGTTTCGGTAGGCTGGTATTGATGAACCACTCCATGAACTTCTTTCTTGATACACAATTGCTTGATATATTCGACATGTTTAGAGTCTGTCCAAGAAACTCATAACACAACTGGCGCCACCGCGCTGCAGTATGCAGGGGCTCCTAGCCAGTAAACGTCTTATCGTCGATGCGAAGGCCAAACAAGATTGATACATCCTGTGGCGTAACAGTGGTTTCGTCCAAAGGTAGATAAAATAAGTGTGTTTTGTCGCCATCTCTTCACGAATGTGGTGATCAAACCGTGATCATTTTTAACCTTGCTACATTGTAACTCTCCCCATCACCTCACATGATCTATATACGCCCTGGAAATATCGGGGACAATCGGATCCTTGTTAAAGGATAGTTTTCAGCACATTCAACGTGTTGTACCTAGTACTATTCCTAAGATGGAGGGTTCATGCAATCCAAACAAATAAATAGCAATAATTGAATGCTATTAAATGTTCATGCAATTGTATCAAGTAATTAACAATAATTAAATACTACTATAAGTTTATGCAATCGAAACAAGTAAATAACAATAATTAAATACTATACATTAATGAATCAAAACAATTAAATAAGAATAATTAAATACTACTTTATATGCATAAATTACAATAAATAAATAACTCACAAGAGAGAAAATTCATGTCTATGTTCAGGTGTGTTTTATGTTGCGCGTAGATTCTGGCAAGACTTCGTTGCGTTTTAGAGTTATAAAAAAAATTGAAGTGAAAAATGAGGCCTTTTTATAGGCAACCATAGTGTGTCACACCAGAGTTCTGTCAAAATCGTGATTTTTTTTAATAAAACCATGGTGTGCATTACGGTTTTGACAGAACCGTAGTGTGACAAAAGTCAAAATGGCACACTACGGTTTTATCAAAACTGTTCTCCATAGCACACCACGGTTTTGACAAAACCGTGGTGTATGGATTTGAGTTATCTTATAAAAGTGTGATAAAAGTGGGTTTTTTATAATTAAAACTAATATATTTTTTTGCCTTTTCTCTAGACTACACACAATTAAACATAGAAAAATCACACATGTATAGCTAATAAACTCTTGCATATGTCACTTGTTTAGTGACTTTAGCCATTGTAGCCGTTATTTGCGAAATATTGCCGTTAGGATTAGGAATGTATCTGTTAGTTGCCTGGGCCAATCTGAGTCACTTGAGGCTCTCCTATTAACCCTTATAAATGGAACCATCTTGTACATTTGAAAGCTAAGTGAATAAATAATAGTCTTTCAACTTTCTATATTTACTTAATAATATTCTAATTCTTTTCTGATATTAGGAAGCTGAAGAAGCAGATAAGATGGATGAGGACAGCAAGGTCATAGAAGAACTCAGAGCAAAAAATGATTTTCAAAGAGTTCAAATATCACGCTTGGAAAAAGCTCTGAAACAGGCTAATTATAGCCAGGAAGAACTTAAAGTATTAAATGAAGGCGAACTTAAAAAATCGAAGGAAACTGTTGATGAGCTGAACAAGAAGTTGGCAAGCTTTATGAGCACACTTGAGGCAAAGAATGTTGAAGTTCTTAATCTGCAAACTGCTCTGGGTCAGTATTATGCTGAAATTGAAAATAAGGTAAGTTCATCTCGTCACTCGTGAATTTTATAAGAGGAAAAGACTTGTTTATTGAATTCGTTCTACTTATATAGTATGAAAACAATTGATGACTGATTCTTTGCTTAAAGGATAATTAAGGTGAATAAGTGATTGCAGATAAGTCTGGATTATTTTAATTTGGTATCTAAGCAAAGAAATGCTGAAATTTTTGTTACTTAAATTTTGTGACCATGTGGGACAAATTTTTAGCTGAAGCTTTTTTTTCCCCTTTTCCTTTTCCGACGGTTTTTTCAAATTTACATGCACAAATAAGCTAAGAAAAGGAAATTCCAAATGCCAGAGAAAAAGCCGTATATTTCAAAGGTTTCTTTGCCTTCATCTCCAGGAATGCCTGGTTGAGGATCTTCTTGCGGCAAAAGAAGAATCAGCAAGACTCTCTGAGCTTCTGAAGGTGATGTCCTGTTTTGCCTGGATCCATTTAAGTTTTGAATGTATCTCTGTTTTCTGCTTTATTTAAAATCTTGCATAAGCATTTTGATCTTGAACGACTTTGTCTATCCATGCATAGTTGAGTATGAGAAAGAAAACTTTAGTGCAGTCTACACCTTATTTTCTTTGTTCATTCTCTTTTATGTTGATCTGCCTTCAACTGGTTGTACATTCTCTAAATATCTGGGAAAATTAGTTGCCTTGCTAACTTGCCTGATTAAATGAGATTTCTTTACAAGCCAAAAACTAAATTTTAGTGGGGTCAAGTTGGCAAGAACAGCCAAAAGATGGTTTATTAACTCAAAACTGTGTGGGCATTGACTTAGACTAGGTGAGCTTATGACTGTTTTCTGCTTACAGCAATGTTATCATTGAAGATTGGAAAATCACGGTTGGAAAATCACGCATACCAAATAAGTAGTTTTTATTCTTATGCTATGATGTCTATTAAAGATCTAGATGTTTTTGGCCCTTTGAAGATTGTGTGAACGGCTTTTCCCACCTTTTCTTTTTTCTTTTATGAATAAGATATATCTTATTGGGGAGTGCTATGATATCACTCCTCCATGACTAGCAAGTTACCCAATAATCCAAAGTACATGATGGTGAAAACTATCTATTACTTTGTAGTTCCAATGTACGGACAATACATCCTATTTTATCTAAATCAGAAATTATATATTCTTTAAGGTTTGCCTACCCATTTACTTACTTAAGGCAAGTAACTCGTATTTGAAAGGACTGCCACACATTTCATCTAAGTTCACATATCTCAACTGAAAAACTTTCTCTCTCATCTTGAAAACGCTCTCGCCTCTCTCTAAAAATCTCGAACTTTCTTTTTCACCTTTTTCTCTTTCCTCTATCATAACCCTCTTTCCTCCCTACCTCCTCCGACAACGGTAATATCTCCGCCGTTTTTGCCTTCCTTGTAACCTCCTTCTCTATCTTTCCTCAACTTCAAAAATTTAAACCTTTCTTCAACAAATCCCCAACTAGTCTCAACAAAAAAGAAAGTACAAGTTTCGCTCTTCCGTCTCCGACCGCGGCTACAAGCGGTCGGAGATCACTCAGATCTCTGCAAAACTCTCTGGCGGATGGCTGGAATCTTGTAATTCCTTCCTGTATCTGTCAGATCTAAAACATGCAAGGTCTGGTTAGAGCAAAATCGGCTTGGGCTTCTTTGCTCAAGCCCGATTTTGTACCAGATTCATCATCGAACCTGCATCTGACGCAGATCTCAAGCGAAAATGGTGAAAAGACATTCAAGATCAACCCGCTGAGGTGGAAGACTCCAAAAGAAAATGGAGCACCGCTATTATTGGCCAGGTAATGGGAAACTCTGCTTCATTTTATAATATGAAGAAGTTTGCTGAAGACCATTGGTCTTCAAAAGGACTCCTGGAAGTCCAAAGGAACGAAGATGATCTTTTCATTTTCCGCTTTTAGTCCGAAGAAGCTAAGTAAAACATCCTTGATCTATCTCCTCTCCCTTTTGGTAACAGAATTCTGTTTCTGTGGCCTTGGACCCCAAACAAACCCATTCAGAGACTTAATCTGGATTCGGTCCCTGTTTGGATAAAATTTCCAAATCTTAAACTCCACTACTATAACCCGCATGTTCTTAGTGGACTTGGGTCTATTATTGGTAAACCTCTTTTCATGGACAAATTAACTACCTCCCAAAGCCGTGTCACATTCGCTAGGATTTGTGTTGAAGTTAAAGGTGATAGTCCCTTGCCTGATACCATTTGCTTCTTTGATGAAGATGGTACTAAACACACTCAAGATGTTATTTACGAATGGTTGCCTAAAATGTGCTCAAAGTGTCAAGCCTTTGGACACAACTGTTTAGCTCCTTCGCAACCTGTTGTTAACCAACACAAAGGCCAAAGCAAAGGCCTCTCTACACAGGCTCAAAAACCTCTCCAGAAAAAGCAGCCATTTCCGGAAAAGTTTACCTCTAAACGTCCTCTGCGGACCAAGAGCCCCTTTCCCATGGAACGTCTAGGCACAAATATTGAAAAACAAAAAGGAACTCAGAAGGATTCTGCACATATTGCCCAGAGCCACACTAAAATCCTCAATTCATCTGACAATAACAAATTTGCTTTACTCTAGTCCCTTGACAGTGAGGACAACGTAGGGATCTTAAGCCCAAAACGGAATGGCTCCCCTTATGGTAACCCCAGGTCACACACGCATCCTATCCTTAATCTAAGCAAAGTCTCCCCTCAAACTGATTGCAGTTCTGAGGAGGAAAATGTAGAACCCGATAGAGATTACAACAAAACTCTTGCAGAGCATATCAGGCATATTAATTCCACTTTGGAAAAACATCAATCAGACTCGAGTTGGGATAACTCCACTAGCGATGATGAGGACTATAGTAATGCTTCTGGTCCGAGCAGGCCCCAAGCCAAATCTAGGATTAAATCCATTATCACCAAAGGTCAAACTCCGGACAGTAGACATTCAAAAGGTAAGGGAACACTTAACCAAAACTCTTCCCCAAGGAATAAGATGTCTAGCCCGTCCCCTATAAGAACTGGAAGAAGCAGGAGTAGGGGAAGGCCAAGAGGTACTAGATTAAAGAAATGATTAAGTTTGTAAGTTGGAATATAAGGGGATTGAACTCCCCTTTAAAACAAAAGGAAGTTAAACAATTCCTCTCCAACAAAAATATAAATTTAATCGGACTTTTAGAAGTTAAAGTAAGACAACAAAATTTTCTCTCCTTCTCAAAGAGAATTTTTGGTAACTGGGAAGTGGTGCATAATACTCTTCCAAATTCGGTTTCAAGGATTTGGGTGGCTTGAGATTCTAACTTATTCCATGGCCAAATCATTAATATAGAGGATCAGTGTATCACATGTAGGCTGACCTCCTCTTCTCCGAACCAACTTAGTTTGGTTGTGTCTGTAGTCTATGGCTTTAATGAACGTAGTCTTAGGAGGGATTTATGGAGATCCCTTAGACAACAAAAAGCCACTTTGGGCCAAGAACCCTGGCTCATTATGGGTGACTTTAATGTCATCCTTGATAGCAGGGGTAAAAAAGGACACAAAAGGTTTGACAAATATGCGGTTCAGGAATTCCAAGATTGGATCCGTGCTGTGGATGTTCTTCACATCCCGTCTCGTGGTTTTGAATATTCCTGGTCCAACAGAAGAGATGTCAATAATAGGACTTACACCAAAATTGATCATATATTTTGTAATGAAGAATGTAATCTTAAAATTCCTAATTATCAACTGGACTATGAAGCTCCAGTTCTCTCTGATCATTCCCCAGGAATTCTATCAATTAAACTGGGACATAACATGGGACCTAAGCCTTTTAAATTTATAAAAGGTTGGATGAAACACGTTTCAAGTATACTCTTGAAGATTGCTGGAATATCCCTCTTCAAGGTAATCCTCAAACTCGTTTAGCAAAAAAACTAAAAAGATTAAAAGGTCCTCTTAGAACTTTGAACACTAAATATTACGCTAACATCTCTGCACGGGTGTTGAATGCCAGACAAGACCTGGAAATGGTCCAATACAACGCCATGGAGGATTGCAATAATCCCATGTTAATACAACTTGAAGAAAATGCCCTTGAAGAATATATTAAACTCTCTTCTTTTGAGGAATCTTTCTTTAAGGAAAAATCCAGAATTAAATGGATGAATGAAGGGGACAAAAACACCCTTTTTTTCCATCGTTCTGTCAAATCTCACACTGCTAGAAATAAAACATTAAGGCTTCAAATGGATGATGGTTCTTGGACTAAGGACTATGAAGAGGTTAAAACACTTACTGTTAATTATTTTGAAAACCTCTTTACTGAGCCTAACCCTCTCCTAGTCGAAGCGCAATCCTGGGATGGTAAAACCTTAAGTCCTGAGCAGGCAGCTTCACTAATAACAAAAGTTACTCATAAGGAGATTAAGGACACTTTATTTTCTATGAAAAGTGACAGTGCTCCTGGTCCTGACGGGTTCACTGTTGAATTCTACAAGCATAACTGGAGCTTAGTAGGGAGGGAATTTACTGAGGCTATTGAATTTTTCTTCACTCATAACTTTCTTTATTTTTCCATTAATGCCACTGCCATCTCCCTAATTCCAAAAGTTCATTGCCCTGTCAAGATGAAGGAGTTCAGACCCATCTTATGTTGCAATGTCAGCTATAAAGTTATTTCCAAAATAATTGCCAACCGTATTAAGCCTTTCCTGCCTTTGCTTGTGGATCCGAACCAATCTGCCTTTGTTAAAGGCAAAAACATTCAAGATAACATTCTCCTTATGCATAACTTGGTGAAGCAATACCAAAGGATTGGTGGTTCACCTTCTTGTGCTATTAAAGTGGATATCATGAAGGCATTTGATACTCTTAATTGGGGGTACCTAATGTCTATCTTAACAAACATGCAATTTCCTGCACCATTTAGACATTGGATTACTTTATGTATTTCCACGGCCTCCTTCTCAATTAACCTAAATGGTTCTCTCAATGGAAACTTCAAGGCCACAAGAGGCCTTCGACAAGGAGACCCATTGTCTCCAACGTTGTTCATCCTGGCAATGGAAGGATTCACACAACTATCTAAAAAAGTCATCCAAAATCATCCATTTTGCTACCATCCCAAATGCCAACCAATCGGTCTTAGCTCCCTCGCTTTTGCAGATGATCTCTTTATTCTTTCTAAGGCTGACATTCCATCAATTCACACTATCCGACTCATTCTCACTAAGTTTGGTGAGCTTTCTGGTCTCAAGCCAAACTTGCAGAAATGTGAAATTTTTACTTCCGGGATCACCCAGAATAAGAAACTGCTCATCTCAAACATCTTAGGTATGCCCTTGGGGTCTCTTCCCATTAAATACCTTGGTCTTCCTCTCACGAGTAGAAAACTGTCATCCTATGATTGTACCCCCCTTTTGGATAAACTAAAAGCGAGAGTCAATAGCTGGTCTGCTTCCAAGTTGAGCTATGGCGGAAGACTACAACTCATCAAGTCTGTCCTTGTTGCTATAGTGAGGTACTGGACGGCCTCTTTCTTTTTACCTAGGAAGACTCTTCGGGATATTGAAGGTATCCTTAGATCCTTCCTATGGGGTGGTCCTAGAAAGGCAAAGGTGAGATGGTCAGATCTCTGTTTGCCTAAGGAGGCTGGGGGACTTGACCTCCCAAACCTTGCTCAGATTAACAATGCATACCTTATGAAAATCGTGTGGCACCTCTTTGAAAACAAAGAATCCCTGTGAGTTAAATGGGTCCACACTGTCATTCTTAAAGGTAAATCCTTATGGGAGGTTCAACCCAAAGCCCAGGATACTTGGCTTTGGAAAAAACTTCTCTGGGTTAGGGACAAATTCGAGCAACATACTATGCGAATTATTGGTAATGGGAGGGACACCTCCTTTTGGTTTGATCCTTGGCATCCATGGGGCATTTTATATAAAAAATTTCCGGAACTAAAGCGAAAACTTAGCATTGGACTTGATGCTAGGGTCTCTGATGTGATTAGGAGTGGAAATTGGAATCTGCCTTATGGCAGGGGTTGGGACTCCCAAGTAATTGCTTTCAGTCGTGCTTGTCAAGGAATTCGCATTTCAAATTCTTCTGACCATTGGAAATGGACCCCCTCCTCTCAATTCTCCATTTCCAGTGCCACTGCTGCATGTTTACCTACTCAGAGTGCTTTACCTTGGACCAAAATCGTCTGGAGCAGGAGGCATCTTCCTCGATTTGCTGTTATTCTTTGGATGGCTTTTCGACAGAGGCTTCCTACTCTAGACAAACTGTATCAATGGGGAATTGCTGATAACAACAGCTGCCTGCTATGTGGCTTGCTCCCGGAAAACACATATCACTTGTTTTTCAGCTGCCCCTTCTCCCGCTCTGTTTGGTCCGCCACCCTCTCAAAAATTCAGTGCCAAACCATCACTTTCTCTTGGAATCTTATCCCAGACTGGTTACTTACCACTCACTGGAACTCTAATTTCCAAAAAGAACTCATTTTTCAGGCTGTTTCCACTGCAGTCTATTGCTTGTGGAAAGAGCGAAATAATAGATTCCATACTAGCATTAAAAGAAACCCTGATACCATAACATGCGAAATCTTGCAATGCCTTAGGTATTGCGTAACCTCGTGGAAAAACATAAGGAAAACACATAAAAACTGGTCCATTGCGGTTACTCTGGGTATTCCAATGTGCAACTTTACTAATTAATCAGATGTTTTGCATTCTTCCTCTGCTTTTATTTGGTTCTTCCCAGTATACTCTGGTTCTTGTCATCTTTGTGCAGGGCTTCTCCTGGAGGTTTTCTGCACCACGGTCTTTCCATTGCTTTACTGGACAATTCTGCTCACTGATTGACATGGGGTTTTCTGCACCACGGTCTTTCCATTGCTTTACTGGACAATTCTGCTCACTGGACTTGCACAGTGACAATCAACTTGTGTTTAAGCCTGTTTTATTCTTCCCGTGCTTGATTATTTCTGGAGGCTGCCCATGGGGTTATGCTGGATTTTGCTGGCTACGCGTTCTTAATTTGATTTCTTGGAGGCTACTTGGTGGCCCATGGCCTTTTGCACGTTGGCTGCAATATCTTATTTTGAATTCTGGTGCTTCGCTTCTGCCTTGTCGAACGCTACAGGATTGGAAAAGTGCGAATTATTGGAGTAACGAATGGCGATCACTGATTTTGTTGATGTTGATGGCTACCTTTGAAGATTATACCATGCTTGAATATGCCATGGCCTCAGTTATTTGTTTTGTGAATTTAGTATTAGCTCTATTCTGCTTAGGCGTTGTATATTTTGAATGTGGTTTTCCAAACCACCTTTTGCTATCGGTTGGCACTAGATTAGTGGAACTACTGTATGCCGCCTTTACTCTTGTGGCTGTGATTCATCTCTAAGTCCAGCCATTTCTCTTCTGTAAATCTGCCATTTGGCCTTTTAATGAAAATTTAAATTACAAAAAAAAAAAAAACTCGTATTTGAAAGGTCTGTGTTTTTGCCAGGAGGCTTATCATCAAGGAGAAACCTTGAAGAGGGAAAAGGAAGAAGTGATGACTGAGCTTTCAAAAGTAGAAAGCTTGCTTGCAGACAGAAAGAACAGAATATCGAAACTTGAGGAAGACAACGAAAAACTGCACCGAGTTCTTGAGCAGAGCATGACAAGGCTGAACAGGATGTCCATGGACTCTGATTTTCATGTCGACAGGTTATACTTGCAATCTCCTATTATGAGTGCTTGAAACTTATAGATTTCCATCCTAATGCCTGCTTACCACATAAGATTTTTAGTGCAACTCAATTTTTAGTATATCTTTCTTCACGTTTGGCTCTTTAGCTGGGCACTTGCTTTGGTTGGAATTACTCGTTTTGTGTTGATTACTAAACTACTCTGCTTGCATCTTAGTCTCCAGATAGTCTTTCGGTTGAGAGATACTGTCCTTTTGTTTTTTATTAGTGTGCGTACTGCTAGATGCTGATAGAGCCATCGGAAAAAGCAAGATTTTCTTCCATCTGCATATTTTCTGTTAACAATTTCCATGTAGTTAAATGCTCTTGCACTGAAAGTTGTGAAACTACTTAGTGCAGTACTAGAAAATTTTGTTTTGTGAGTACCTGTATATGCCATAATTTCCTGTCTGTACTTCATTCTTTCGTACTGTGGCAGTTTTAAAAATCTGGTGAATTAACTTCTGAGGCATATCTATCTTCACTGTAGGGTATCACTGGTTTTGATTAGACAAATCCCACCTTAGTTTGGTGTTGGAGTTATGCAAACTTGCCCTTTTTGTTTTTTTCACGATTTCTTTTCTCCATGTTTTTTTAAAACTCAATTTATGAACGTTGATTCATGGCTGCAACCATTGTATTAGAACTATGGTTTCATGTCTGACTGTGAATTGATTATGTGTGTGGTGCTCGGTTTTGTAACAGGTAAAAGTTGGAACTTTTTGTAATTCTGCAGCTTTACATGTTTCTTGAAAGTATCTGACAGTGCAAAAGTTGAGACTAATTGTTCTTTACAGGCGCATTGTGATCAAGTTACTGGTGACCTACTTCCAGAGAAACCACAGCAAAGAGGTAGTCTGCTTGGGAGATGTCCCCTGCGACCTTTATTTGCTTACTGGAGGTTCTAAGTTTGAGGAACATGTTTAGTCGAAAACAATTGATGCAAATATTGAATTGCCTGCCTTAAATACTTTGGATGTTGAGAACTGTTGAACATGTTTGGTTGTGCCTTTGAGCTAAATGCTTGAGTGAGAAAAGTATATATGCAAAACTTCTGAATTCAAGTGTTAAATCCTTTCTTCTTTTACCGATTATGAGTAGGCAATACATGCATGAAGACCTGAGTTTATCCCAAACTGTGACTCCTAGTTGGATTAAAGCTGGTCTGTCCTGCTTGGCAAAAACAGACTACCTGGATTACTTGATATATACTTGCAGCTTTCTAAGTGATTAGTCATTATATCATACGGTTTGAGGTTCAAAGGGCTATAAAAGGGCATCTTTTTATGCTTCAACTGCACCAAATTAAGAAGACTTCCAGAGCTGGGCTTTTCTTTAAAACCTTATATTATCTATGGCACCCGGGTATACTAAAGTCTTAGGATGTGCTTATATTTTATGAATACAGTAAAAGTTCCTCATACGCATAAAAATCTTCATACTTTGCAGGTTCTAGATCTTATGGCTCGCATGCTGGGATTTTCTGATGAAGATAAGCAGAGGATAGGAATCGCTCGACAAGGACCAGGTAAAGGTGTCATTCGAGGTGTCCTGGGACTTCCTGGCCGCATGGTTGGTGGCATTTTGGGTAGCAGTTCGTCTGAAGCATCCTTAAATATGGCATCTGACAACCAGGTATCTTATCTCCTTGGGTGCTATTTGTTTGTAGTTAACTATTACTTGTGGTGTTCTTGCCTCCTTGATACTTTGCCTGTTACGTGGCAAAATAATGCAAGTCCTATAGGCTAACCTCCTTATACTTCAAGAAGACGTCATTCAGCTGACGTCAAATTGCATATGTCCAGTTATTGCACGGTGAAAGCTCTTTGGACCTAGTAGGATTGTCACCTGTTTCCCTCAAATGTCGTTGACTGAACTCCTTGTCCAGTAAAAACATATGTAGTAATATGTGAGTGTGGTTTTGGCCCGTAGATTATCAAAGTTACCCTAATAAAGACTTTCCCTGGTTGATATGCGGAACGCCTCTCATTTTCTAGGTCATCCGCTATGCGCACAGAATCTCACAACTACTGACCCATTGTTATCGGCTCGATATTGTGGAGCGTTTTCCGTAATCTTTGCATCTCATTCTCTCTCAGTAACATGCTTCTGCAAACTGTAGAGCCTGATTCGCTTTTGCAAATGTATTCCTCTTCTTTTCATCTTCCTTTCGCTTGCTGGGCATGCCCAGTCTTTTGCAGATCTCTGGGTCGATTTTCTCCTTAAAGAGACCGAAGAAAGAGAAAAGAGAGAATCGGTTAGCAGTGGAGTTAAGAAAGACCAAACCGAAGGAACCCCAAATGGTACAAACACGCCGCCTCCGTCAGACCAACTGTCATACTCGGGTTCTGCCGAATCCATTTTTAACAGAGCAAATGCTGGGGATTCTGGTTTTAATAGATCAAATGCTTTCTTGCACCAAAATCAAAATAACTTCCCACTACGCGGGAGGGCTCTCTCGTCTGAAGCCCCAGATTCAGAGTTCTCAACAGTTCCTCTCTCCTCTTCTGACAATAGTTTCCAATCTTGTAGATTTCTTCCGAGATACTCATAGCTTGCTTGTTATCTTAAGGTACGATTCTTCTTCTTATTTGATAAATTTCTCACCCCACATATTCATTGGGTAAATAGTTATTGCTTAAAATACAAATGCATAGTTGTACATGTACAATGGCAAAGTTACAGTCTTACAGATGTGCTCAAGATTTTTCAAGAAGACATGTTTCTCATCATTTGACGTGCTTGTTTTTGTGTTCATATATGTAATACAGAACTTGTTGAGCATAGCCAATGAATGATAAGAGAATCAAAGAGAAAAAGCAACTGTAAGATCCTTAACGAAACGACCTCTTAGCAGGTTTAATTAGCCAGATAGGTGCAAACTTGATCCCTTTCCACGACGAAGGTTGAAATACAACGGTGCAATAATTTTAATAAACCAACGAGGTCAGCTTGGGACCGGAATGAACAATAATCCAGCAAAAGCATAGGAGTCTACTTCTAATGTTGTCTATATATGACCACTATTTGACTTTCTTGGTTTCTGCAACACACTGTTCTACTCTTTCTTGTGTTTTGACATTGCCATACTTGGTTTACAGTGTCATATTTGTTGGCCTTTGACTCCTTTTTTGTGCCGTCGTTCTGTGCATGAGTATGTGTGTGAGGTGGTCTTTGTTTGTTTAAATGGACTTCGCAATCCGAGAAACGACACATACATGTCTTTGAAAAACCTTATAGCACTGTCAAAACAAGAGAGAGAGAGAGAGAAGGCAACAATGCAGCAAAACAAAAGCGGCATCCTCCATATCACCTTTTGCCTTTCGAAGGTCCTCTTTGAATCTTAGTTAAGACTTTATCATCAAGCAGTGCACACCGGGTATGGTTGCATACATCTGACCTCCTTAATACCTGCCATAGTCAGAAGCTTCTAAGGTAATGGATAATGTTATTATTGGTGTTGATCATCGTTGAATGATGTCATAGTTTCTGTCGTGTAAATAATTTTGTGAATGACAATTTGATGTATGTTTTTTTTAAGAAAAGAAAAAAGTCTAAAACTAGACAAAAAAAGCACGGGTTTTAAAACTAAAATTTTATACGAACCTAATGTTTGGAACACTTAATTCAATCGTCCTAACGTTTACACTTGTTGTCCTGCAGTCATATATGTATTAGTAGTTTCTATATAAGCTATACTAACACTTCATATTTCGAGAAATAAAAAAAAAGACGTTTTCGGTGCACTAGACTCTGCGTTTGCGCAGGATAAAGGAAGGGGCTAGATCGCTTTGCGATCTGATGTACTTACCCTATATTTTTTTGTGCAATAAGATGTTTCTTAAGGTCACAAAGCAATAATGTTACCAATGCATGAAATCAAATCATACGATAACCTTTTAAGTGTTTGATCCTAACTTTAAGTGTGCGTTTACCTTGGATATTAACAAAACTGAAACATAAAAAAGACTGGAAGACACAAGAAACAATAGAATTTTGAAAATTCTAACGTCAGAACCTGTCGTTCTTGCTTGCGAGAACAGTTGAAGCCGAATTATTACTGTTACAATAATTTAGCAGCATGCTATATTTGTGTTCAGAAAAACAAAGCAACAACATACTGAAAAATAACTTCCACAAGAAAGGGAAATAGTTTAAAATCCAAACAAGCATGCATGAGAATACATGCTAAATATAGCAAAGTGGTTTCTGAATGGCTATTCTTCCACGCAGTGCTCATACCCAATGACTTCCTTAAAACAGTAACAACCACCTGGGCAAGAATCTACACATGAGGCTCCTATTATACATTCTTGCTTGGTTGGATGAATTGATGATGGAGTCAGCTCATGTTGCTTTGATTTCATTGTTATTTTCCCTTTGATCTCCTCCCCTGTGACTGCAAATAAGATACACACAAATGTCAAGAGATTCACATGATGTTGAAACTTGGGCTTACATGAGGTGAGACGCATATCCGCTCAAAAACTTAAGGCAATAGGTGGTGGTACTTTATCCTCATATAACCTATGTATTTTATCTCAAAAGTGTCTGGTGTGGGACAATATTCTCAACATTTTGCTCTCACGTGTCAATGTGGTTTGACATACACACGCGTCTTAGAACTCGTTCTCAATCACAAACCACAAGCTAGACATGAACATCTGGACTTGGTGAGAGAAAATAATAAATGACCAATCATGTGTCAGGCAAGGTGTGAGTCCACATTTTAAAACTGGCTCTGATACCATGTTGAAACTTGGGCTTACATGAGGTGATGCACATATCCACTCAAAACCTTAAGGCAATAGGTGGTGATAACTCATCCTCATATAACCCATATATTTTATCTCAAAAATATCCGATATGGGACAATATTCTCAACATTTGATGGATAATTTCTAGGATGTCTATTATAAGCAGTAAACATTACACTTAAGCTATAGAGTTTGCATATTAAATCAAAAAAGAAACAGTTCATCTAAAGCGAGAAAGAAAAGAAAAAAGAAAATAAGATGAGATAGAACATCGTCTGAATGTGTATAATTACCAGAATAGATGCAAGGCCCGGACTCAAAGAACATTTTACAGGACAACAGAGTAAAAATAAATATAGTGAAGAAACAAGGCTTGGCCATCTATTGCTGGAGATAATAGATATCTATATATCTTGGGTATAATAGATTCAATTTTATAGCATGAAATATAGGTATGATGCAGGCATTGCCGCACACTTTTCATATATGCACTAAAAAGACAAACATACAAAAACAAACATACAACTTGACCAGGTTAGAGCCCAATCATTTGCAGCTACTGGCTAACCTTAGAATAAGTAAGAAGTTTCCAAAAATGTCTCATTCAATAAGATTTCTCTAAATCATTGAACATTTTCGTATCAAAAAGATAACATATTCGGTATCAAAAAGAGAAAGATATTTGGCCATTTTCGATTCAAAAAGATGACATTTTCGTATCAAAAATGTCATCTTTAAGCACTAGGCAATTAAGTACTAATCAAAATACACAAAGTTTGAATATTGCATCACATAAAAACAGAGACAACAAATGCATCACTAGAAAACAAGACAATATCAAATCAAATCCCAACAATGCAATGTTTGAACATCAAAAGATGAAGTCCGAAGCTCCTAATATCTTCTGAATGGGCAATTCGGCCATCTAAACCAAAAGCAACCTTGGACGTAAACCAAATAAAAGAAAACTTAGTTAGGATTCCATTATTGCATGTCAAAGTCTTCGAAAACAACATGAAAAATTGGATGATATGTACATGTCAGCCTTTTATGAAAATGAAGTACATGTAAATCTACATCCTTTGAATAAATTAGTTTGTAATTAGCATATCAAGTGAGTCGAAGGGTGTTTTGTGACCTTGAGGCTACGAGTTCGAAATGTGGAAATAACCTCTTGCACAAAGTGTAAGCTAAGACTGCATACATTGGATCGCAAAACGATCCAGCTTCTCTTCATACCCTGCGTAAACGCGAGAACTAGTGCATCCATTGTTGGGATTAATTTGAGATACGTGTAATGCGCATCACGTTGATTAAGTTTATACGAATTAATCATAAGGTGGACGTTATGTATGATAATTTTATATGTCACATAATAATATTAGTTATTGCGTAAAACATCCACACGTTAAGTGATCATTGGGTATATTCGTGGATGTATAGTGTGGTCTAAAATAAAAACCCGGAATATATAGAAAGTAATATGGTCAGAGACCACGATAGATGTGCTCAAAGCGCAACGACCATAAACTGTACGACGTTTGGTCCCCGAGGGACGACAACCCACGTGTGGCTAGTAGATAAATGTTGGTACATAAATTAAATATTAAATAATATTTAATATTAAATATTATATAATAATATTTTTTATTAAATAATATTAATATTTAACAATGGATAAATATAACTTGATGATAATATCAAATACATATTCAGGTATTTGGGATGAGAAAAGCTGTCATCCACGAAGTAAGCGGGTTTGATTTCAGACACAACTTTGAGTCCTATACCATCAGGATTCTTACTTTCTCCCTCTATATAAAGGAGGAGGTCTTCACTTCCTCACACCACACAGTTAAACCGTTAAACCGCCAGCCATAAAGGGAGAGAAGAGAGGTGTGCCAACCTTTTCTATAAAGCTCACACTGTCTAGTCCCTCCATCGGGTAAAACAGTGAATTGTTGAATCTTTTCGAGGGTGCCTAGCCTACCCGATATTGTTGAATCTTTTCGAGGGTGCCTAGCTTCTCCATCGGGTAAAACAGTGAATTAGTGAATTTTTTCGAGATTGTTCGAAGGTGCATCAACAATTGGTAGGAGGTAGTGAATCCTTAGATCACGTTAAATTCATCAGCAGCAGGAGCATGCAAAGTGGACAAATTAACATTAATAATGGAGAGTTTCTGCATTTTGTTACTTTCTCTAATAATTCGATTAAACGGTCATATTCCAAGATTTTTAAATAAATTCAACATCCGTAGCCAAGTGAGTTGAAGCCGAACCAACAGGAGAAAGAATTACAAAAAAAGCTGTTGAAGAAGTTGAGAGACATTGAAAGGAGGTCTCGCTGGGGAGTGGGTGCGTCAATTTCAGGAGGCAACCAGAATTTGAGAGGAAAGAGAAGATAGAAGAAGTTTGATGCATACTTTCAGTTGTAGTTCTCAGATTCTTATACTCTCCCTAGACTAAGAGTGTTCTTCTCCTCTTCTACTATTTTCTCTTAATCTCAAAAACTCAAATTCCTTTTGTGATTACTCAGAGACATTGATTTCTCTCACAATTAAAGTTCAAGTTCTTCTTCTTCTATCTTCTCTACATCCCAGTTACTTGCAATTTCTACAATTAAATGCTATTGAATATGATGAAGCCAAGGTGTTCGATAAAATGTCAAGGAGGTGTTTTTGGCTTAAATGCTTGATTCTTTGGTACAATTCTCTTTAACCTCTTCCGTTCTTAGTCTAGTTGAATTAGACATCATGTCAAGTAGGGAATTTCACTTAGTTTAGAATAGTGTAATTTGCTTGATCATTTAGGTGTTAAAATTGCATTTATCTTAATTCTACTTAATCAATTAGGGAGACTAATATGAATCTGCCAATTCTTTTTATTTCTTTCTCTCACTCCAATGCATAAGATGAGGTAATTCCTATAGAAAAGAAGTGAGCTAGTTTTCTGGGCTTAATTGATAGTGGCACTATCCTGGTAGGGTTTTGTTTTAAATAATGCCCTGGTAGGGTTTTGTTTATCGTGCATACCTTTTGACTCTAAAATTTGTCTACTTCACCAACACTTGAGCATTATATGACATTTTATAGTACCCACAAAAAGTTTGAAACATATATAACTGACGCCTGATACATACAACAACAACATTACCCCATTGACTAAGAGGCTCCCGCCTATGGTAAGGTATGGGGGTTAGATGTACGCAACCATACTCATGTGTTAGAAACACACAGAGGTTATTTCTCGATGACCCATAATGATGACTCATAATGATGCGTTAAGCTATGTCGACTGCTAATTCACAATAAAAGAAGCGCAGCTAATTTAGTTAGTCATTTTGTTTTATTACATCATATTATTATGCATCAAACTCGAACCACCATCCCGACACTTCAAGTGGAACACTTGGTAATACTTTCCCTTGTCCAATTTTATATCTTAGGTAATACTTTCCCTTGTCCAATTCTATATCTTTGGGATTCTTTCTTCTGTTCAAAACAGTAGGATTTTTAGATAGTTCAAAACAAATACAACAACAACATTACCCCCATTGTCTTAGAATCTTCTGTCTATAGTGAGATATAGGAGGTCGGATGTGCACAACCATATCCATGTGCTCGAAACATAGAGAGGTTGTTTCGCAATGACCCATAATGAAAATTGCGTCAAGCTGTGTCGATCAAATGTTACTTCACAATATAAGAAGCGCCGCCAATTTAGTGAGTCATGTTTGTAAAGAAGTATTTGGCAATCGAAATCTTTCTTCCTTAAAATATCTGAGTTTCTAATACATAGATATGATTGCGTATATCATACCTTTCATATCCCACGGAAGCTTCTAAGGTAATAGGGTGATATTGTTGTTGTTCTTATTTTCTCCAAAGAAAAAGAAGAAGAAGGTTACATGTCTGCTGTAAATTGTCCTTGTACCTTTCATAACACCAAATTGAAACATTAAAAAGACTGTAAGACACACAAATCGATTGAAATTTGAAAATCATAACATGAGAACCTGGCCTTTTTTGTTCTTTTGAAATTTGAAACACATATTTTTGTTTTCTTATTACAACTGTTACAGTAATTTAGCAGAGTGCTACACTTGTGTTTAGAAAACACAGCAACAGAACACTGAAAAATAACTTTTTCATAAATATATAGCAAAGTGATTTCTCATTTTAAAATCCAAAGAAGCATGCATCAAAATACATGCTAAATATAGCAAAGTGGTTTCTGAATGGCTACTCTTCCACGCAGTGTTCATACCCAATGACTTCCTTAAAACAGTAACAACCACCATAGCAGGTACTGTCATCTGTGCATTCCTTTCCTATTACACATTCTGTCTTGGTCGGATGAATTGCCGACAGAGCTTGCTCATGTTGTTTCGATTTCATTGTTATTTTCCCTTTGATCTTCATCCCTGAAACTGCAAAATTTTCTTGCACATTAATCAATCATTCAGTAAATACTTTATCTAACTTACAAACAGAGGGGGTCTCAGATTTGCTATTCCAACTCTTTTTTCTTATTCTCTGTCCGATGTGTAAACACAAGGATAAATAGGAAAAAAAAAGCCAAAATGTCGACTTTTATACATGGAACAAAAGATGAACAGGGATCTTGAAAACTAATACATGGCACTTCAACTCAGCACACCAGAAAAAACTCATGTGCTTTAATGTGCTTTATTAGGTCCATAATAATGCATTCAAAAGGCGTTCCCGGTGCACAAGTTTTCCGAGTTTGCTTAGAATTCGAGAAGTGACCGAATCGTTTCGCGATCTAATATACATACTTTGTCATAGCATTCATTGGTTCTGATAAAATATATGCAAGTAAAAAGATCGACATATTGATGGATGCAAGCGTTAAGATCCTCATTATTCTATGTCTTCTTGATTAATACAAAATTACTAGCATGTCTAACATACACGTAATAAACATTAACCACTTAAGCTAGCTTAGTTTGCATATTGAATTAAAAGAGAAACAATTCATCTAAAGCGAGAAAGAAAAGTGAAAAAAATTTGAAAGGAAACATGATGAGATAGAACACCGTCTGGATGTGTACAACAAAAATGCTCACCAGAATAGATGCAAGGCCGCAACTCCAAGAACATTTTACAGGAAAAATAAGTTGACAACAGAGCAAAAATAAATATACTGAAGAAACAAGGCTTAGCCATTTATTAAAGAAGATGATACTAGATAGTTATATCTCTCGGCCTAATAGATTGAATTTTATAGCATGAATTTACCTGGGTGTAGGCATTGCCGCACACTGTCCATATACTACAAAAACATACATACAAACTTAGACTGTGTTACAGCTCAATAATATGCAGCAATTGGTCAACCTTATAATTAAATCTAGCAGAGATAAGGTTTAAAAAGAAGTTTCCAAATGGTGTCATTAAATATGAAGATTCACCTTGATGCACTAATTTCGTAAATTCCGAATACAAAAATGTTGTACCGTTTCGAAAAACACAAAAAACAAAAAAAAGAAAAAAGAATTACCTGTGCTTAGGACTGTAAACGAGCCGAACGAGCCGAACATTGCGTTGTTCAAGCTCTGTTCATTTAACTTAGCGAACGAGCCGAGCTTGTTCGTTTATTTAAACGAACATATTTACTTGTTCAAGCTTGGTTCGTTTAACTCAACGAACAACATTAACGAGCCGAACACCTTAAACGAACGGTGTCACTTACCGAGCTCGAACAGAAAAAGGTGTTCAAGCTCTGTTCATTAACCTTTTATCCGATTCGAGCTCGAGTTCGAGCTCGAACCAAACGAGCCGAACAACCGAACGGCTTGGTTCATTTACATCCCTACCTGTGCTGCATATTCTTGGTAATCTCCGAGAAATAATATTTTATTTTTTTTTGGTGGAAATTGGATCTTTTATTCATCAGTAAACCTTTCTAGTAAGGTTAAACCCCAACCCCAAGGGCCTCCCACATTCCGGTCCGACGAGGTAGTTGGGAGGATGTAAATCAGGTATTCAGTGGCCTGCTAAGGGAGAGACACAGTACACACAGACCCACTAGGGGTCCACCCTCAAGATCCACATTGAAGTCTGAAGATTGAAACACCCACACTACAGACTGCAGGACTCGAATGTTGCATCTTTATAGCAATTCTGCCCCTCCAGAACCAACTAAGCTATGACTTGTGGACATTCACCCGTAAATCTGTACATCTGAAAAGAAGTATCTACATGCTGTCTAGAAGTGCATCATTATGCACCTCATCCCTATCAGGAAAAACAGCTTTCAGTTCGGCTACTCTATAGATGCATTCTTGGACAAAGACCCTCATAGAATCTATTACCCCATGAGTAAATTCTTTTTCTAGCAAATGATAAAACAATGTGTAAAAAGTTAAAATTTTAAAAATATTAAAAATTAGTCGCATCAATCAATCGATGTGGGTTTGAGAGATTGATATCTACATTCAGCGAATAAGTTATTGCTGCTTGTTTTCAAGTGCAAAAGTGTATAAAGATTTTTAAGCTATTGCCGTTTGTTTTCATTCGTATATTGTGAAAGTATTGAAGTCTATACAAAAGAACTAAACATGTTTGATCTTTTACTTATGATTTAGACTTGTTTTGAAACTGTCATTTATTTGGAACTATCATTTCCTCTTTCTTCCAAAACCCATTTGGTGGAAGTTCTTATGTAGAATTTTGTTGAAATTGTAAAGAAGCAATTGAAAAAGATCTTGTCTGTAGTTGTTATAGTGGTTGATATTACACAAGTTTTTATTGGAATAGTTGTTGTTGCTATTGTTGTTGTTCCTTGTTAATGTAATAAGAAATTTGTTGAAAATCCATTTTGAAAATAAGTGGTATTTGAGTAAAATCAAGATATTCGAACCATTCTAAATCGTGTGACTCAAATTCATTATCTTTTTTTTTGTTTTAGTAAACATTGAGAGTTGGTATGAGATAAATCGAAAAAATTCCAAAAATTGTTTGACACTCTATTCACCATCTCTAAAATGATCGTTATGGACCGAATTGTAAAAAGGAGTTAGAATTTGTTCTGAATTCAAACCTCCCCCAAGTTTATCTCTATCCCACATCGGTCTAAATTATGCTTACATAAGATCATAGCATTCGACTCTTCAAATAATAATTTTTCCCTTGAAGTCGTTGTTTTGCTTATCACGGTGGCAACGATAATATGACGAATGTTTTTTCCCCTAAAAAAAATGAAAGAAAGATAAAGGAAAAGGAAAATGAAAAGGAAGGTGATGACTATGGCGATCCGTATTTAGGATCGGGGTAAGAACTAATTACAAAATAAAAGTTATGGTTTTTTGACGGTCAAAATATTCTTTCTTCGACCCGAGAGAAACTTTAGCTGAAAGAATATTTCCCAGTATATACGATAATTTTATGGTCAGAGATGGGTTGTTGGTTAAAGCTGGCTTTGGTAAGAGTTTGAATGATGAAATAATTTTGATGTCATTACGTTATTGCTTTAGAGGTTCACGTCTATAACAGGGTATGTGAGTATCGGATATATGCAACCATGTCCATCACTACAAAAAAAAGAGCATATAGCGACAGACAAAAAACGTCGCTATTTCGTCGCTACAGGCATATAGCGACGAAATAGCGACGAAAAATGAATGTCGTTATACGGCTTGTCGCAAAGCAAATTTCGTCGGCAATGCGTCGCTGTATTGCGACGAAACAAAATTGCGTCGGTGTATCGTCGCAAAACTGCGACGAGAAAATGTCAGGTCTGCGACCTTTATTCTGTTGTCGCTGTTTCGTCGGTAAATTATTTCGTCGCTATTTCGTATTTTTTATTTTTTTTGTTAATGTTCTGCGACAAATAATTTCGTCGCAAAATTTCGTCGGTATATGCTTTACCGTCGCTATTTATTATTTTTTTATTTTTTGTTTCCGTTTTATTTCGTCGCAAAATGTCGTCGTTAATATGTCTTGTCGTCGCTAATTTTAAATTTTTGTTTTTTTATTTCCGATCTGCGACAGACCAATTTCGTCGCTGGTTCGTCGGTATTTTTTATTTTTAAAAATATTAAATTTACTAATAATTATTTTAAATACATTATTTAATATTAAATTTTAAATTTTTTTGATTTATTAATAATATTAATACATTATTAATTAAAAAGTTTTTATTATTATTATTTAATTTCTATAATATATTTTATTTTGTATATTAAATCATTTGTACAAATATTATACAGTAATACGGTATTTGCGCATTCAAGTTCGTATAATTAAACAACACAAACGAAATAGAATCCGTAAAATTGTCAGATAGAATATATAAAAGTACAAAGAAAATGTCAATACAACAAATGAAATAGACTGTACAAACAATGAAAAAATAAAAAACTATGAAGAGGAAGATGGAGGGGGATCATGCGGAGAAGAGTGACCATCAGGAGGGCGGGGCTGAGGCTGAGGCTGAGGCTGAGGCTGAGGCTGAGGCTGAGGCTGAGGCTGAGGCTGAGGCTGAGGCTGAGGCTGAGGCTGCGATGAGTTGGAAATGAAAGTCATGACGACCTGCGACAGCTGGAAGATTTGCTGGTTCGTTGCCTGCTGCACCTGCATCGTCTGATGCTGCGCCTGCTCAAACGCATGCTGAAGCGCCTGCTGAAGCGCCTGCTGAAGCGCCTGCTGCTGCGACTGCAGTGCCTGTAAACTCTCCTCTTGCCTCGTCCTGATGGACTCTATCTCACGCTGCAGCGCCGCATTATCTGCTTCCAGGCGCGAAATATCCTCTGGCGTCGCAGAAGGCGCGGAGGTGCTGGCCTCAGAGGAAGCACCTGGATGCAGAACTTCGGGAAAGAATCGCGGCGCTGCTGATCCAACCCCGTACACCTCCTTCTTCTTCTTATTCTGAGGGCCGACGGTCCGAACCGCATCCCAATAAGCGCGGTTCTTGTCGGCCTGTTCGCCCCTATCTGCGAGTAATCTGTTGTACTCGTCCTGAAATGAGAATATGAATTGTTATGGTTTAGCAATAAAACAAACTAAGGAAAAAAACAAATGAAATCGTAGTCTACTTACACTGATGTCGCGGGCCTTCGTCGTGATCCAGTCCTCCGTTCCGTCGGAGGCTCTCTTCCGATGCGTCTTGTAGAAGAGATCGTAGGAGGCTGGCCACTCCCCCGTCTCCTGTTGCTGAAAGAATGAAATAAAATATGTTAGTGATATGCAGAATTTTTAAAAATTTCGGCATGACCTATTCGTTTATCGGAGGTATCCCGGCCTTAAAGGCCTCTCCCAAGTCAAATCACATGTACCAACTTAAAGTAACCATATACGAATACCAAAAAAACAACAGCGCAACATAAGTAATCAACGAATATAGATAATCCACTTAACTCACTGAATGTAAATAATCCACTTAAGTCGATGAATGTAAATAATCCAATGAAATCAATGAAGGTCGTTATAATCCAATATTAAAATACTCACCATAGAACGCATCGTGGTGGCGTGGGAAACCGAACCACCTGAGTGTGTGGCAGGTGCTGGGCCCTGTATGTTGCCGCTGCGCCGGTTCGCCGCGTTCCGGGCGCTGCGGGCTTGGTAAGCAGGGTCCCTCCACCCTGCTACCCACGCCGCCCAGACGGCCTCGGATACGTAGGCAGGCCTTACCCACGTGGGGTCACGCTCCGACTTGGTCTTGAGGGAGTTGACGAAGTCCCCGTAGCGTTTGGCGGCCCTATGCCGCCAGGCCTGCTCCACGTCGCGGGCGATGTCGGCTGGCCAGCTGTACGACTTCTGCAATTATCATACGGAGGAATAATAAAAGTGTGGTTAGAAAAGTAATGATTGATTACGCATCAAAAAGTGAAATTCATCAAATTTGAATACCTGAAACTCATCCCAGTAGAAGCTACGTGTCTCCGGGGTGACACGGCCCCAGGTATATCCAGATGGGTCAAGCCTCAGGTGGAAGGACCGGGTGATGCAACCGGAAAGCGCGCCATTGTCCGATCCAAACCTGAAAGAGTTTAAGTTGTTAGGAAAAAATAACGCGTGAAATATATTTGAAAACATGTTAAATAAATTAATCATCACTTACGTATGGGTATCATTTGACCAAGGGAGGGGACGACGTCCTGATATGACACCCTGGTCCGATGCCGCATCAGACGCCGGATGAGGTGCTGAAACGCTGGGTGTGGGTGGCGTCGTATGTCTGGGGGGTGCGGACATGTCGGCAGACCGTAAAAGGTCTGAGTCCGCAGCCAGAGCGGCGGTCGAAACCGAGGCATACGTATCATGCTGAGAAATGAAAGCATCGAACTCTCCTTGAAGGTCCTGTGCAGATGGTGGGTATGTGGATCTCGTCGGTAAACCGTCACTAGCCATCAGATCTGAGAGGAACATATTAATAATTTTTAAACGGAGGGCACAAAAAAATAAATCATTTATATATACCGTATATACATATATATACCATATATACCATATATACCCGTATATACCTGTACATACATATATATACCATATACATATATACCCGTATATACATATATATACCCGTATATGCATATATATATATATACACCGTATATACATATATATACCATATACATATATGTACCAAAAATAGATTATATAATTATAAATATATTTAAATAGGAAAAATATATATACATACATAATTCTACCAAAAAAAACAGTTTGTAATAATTTTACATATATTTATATACAAACATTACAAAAGATATATTACAAATCTATTAAAAACAGTTTTTACAAATTTAACTATATTTAAATACGAAATTAAATATATGTACCGTATATATGTATTTGTGCGTGTACCGTATATATGTATATGTGCGTGTATATATGTTTGTATATATACCGTATATACATACATATACCGTATATACATATATGTATATATATATACCGTATATACATACATATATATATATATAT
>AP025070.1:5790892-5894114 GCA_036186865.1 Eustoma russellianum
ATATATATATATATACCGTATATACATATATATATACCGTATATACATATATGTATATATATACCGTATATACATACATACATATATATATACCATATATACATATATATATATACCGTATATACATATATATACTATATACATATATATGCCACCCACAGCCACCCAAGCCCACCCACACCCAGGCACCACCGCCGCACCACCACCCAGCCCCCACCCCCGACCACAACCAGCTCCAGGCCCCCACCCCCGCACAACCCAGCCCCCACCCCGACCACAATCAGCCCCAGCCCACACCCAGCACCACCGCCGCACCACCACCCAACCCCCACCCCCGACCACAACCAGCTCCAGGCCCCCACCCTCGCACAATGTGAAAACATACCCCATAGCCACCCAGCCCCATCCACAGCCAGGCAGCCCCACCCACAACCACCCTCCGCCGTCCCATCCAACACCCAGTCCCACACCGCCCCACCCAGCCCGAATCCCTCCACCCCAGCACAATCCCTCCACCCCCGCCCACAACCCACCACCAACACCCACAACAAAGAATTCAATCTATACCTACTTAAAATCATTTAAAAAGAAATAGGAAGAAAAACTAACCGTTGCAGGGAGGAGATTTTGCCGGGGGTCCTCAGAGCGAAGTTCGCCGGTGGGAGGGGGGAGAGTTTTTGCGGGGGAGGCCGGGGGGAGATTTTTTGCGGGGGAGGGAAATGGGGAAGAAGAAGGGGGAGTGCAGTTTATCTTCGAAATTTTGCGACGAAATAGCGACGGAACGTCCGTCGCTATTTAGTTTCGTCGCTATTTTTCATGGGTCGTCGTTATTTCAAATTTGGCGACGAAACATTTCGTCGGTAACTCGTCGGTGTTATCATTTTCGAAAAAAAAATAATACAAAATATAAAGTAGTATATACATGAATATAAGTGCATCAACACATACACACTTTCATATAAAGAGGTACATAAAAAATTTTGGCTAACGTCAATCTTCCTGGTCATCTGCATCCTCATACGCATCTTCATCTTCGTCTTCATCTTCATCTTCATCTACATGCTCGTCGTCCTCTTCATCCTCGTATTCGTCTTCGACTACGTCTTCAATATTGTCAGGCGGTTGTATGTTGAGATGAATTTCGATAAAACCGCCGTTGGGGTCATTTAGAGGGAGGTCGTGCAGTTCAACATGTGTCGTATCTAGAACGGACGGGTTTTCTTCTTGAAATGCGGCGTCCATACCATCTGAAACTGTCTGTATACTCACATCAAACTTGCTCGATTTCACTTTGCACACAGCTCGCCAGTCTTTTGAGCTCGCATTCATCCTCGTTGTTGGATACGATAGATAGTACACCTGGGACGCTTGACTAGCCAAAACGTATGGATCGTATTTTCTGTACCGTCGCCCTTGGTGTATGTCTACCAACTTATATTGGTCGTGGACCTTTGTGCCAACGCGATAACCTTCTCGAGTTGGATCGTACCATTCGCATTTGAATAAGACCACCCGCTTTATAGGCAATGCGGGATATTCGATCTCAATGATGTCAGTAAGGTAGCCGTAGAAGTCATCCTCGTCCGGGCTATTGTCATAACGCTTGACACACACACCGCTGTTCTCCGATGATTTTCGGCTGGCATGGGAGACTGTGTGGAATCTATACCCGTTGACAAAACACATGTCGTGTCGCGTGACTCTGTTCAATGGACCCTCGGCTACTGGCGTCAGAATGTAACCGTACTCATCGTCAGCCAGATGACCTTTGCTCGCCTGTAAAAGGACAAGTAAATATACATCAACGGGGCAATAAATGTGTATCACATATTGTACACGTAACAGGCAAATACTAAACTTACATGCCACCTGAACCAATCAGCAAACTTGGAATCTAACTCATTGTTTATTGCATCGCTCGATATACCCGGTGAACGGTGTTGCAATAAATCAACGAACAAGCTGAAGCAAATTACGAATGAGTACCCTGTATATATTTGTAACATAATGGATAGAGTATCGCAAGGTATTTACAAAATAAAATGGGAAATCGTTTATACCTCTGGAAACGGTCGACTTGACGGCAGTTGCGCAGAACATAAGAATGAGCAATCTTCAGCTCGCTGTCCCCCAATATCATTTCCTTTCCCTGTCCGTGAAATCTGATCGGATGTGTGAATATTGGGAGGACACCGGATCTGGAAATGCCGTCGTCGTTCCGGGGAACATCTCTGCACCTCGACGGGACATCTGGCTCGAAGTAATGAGACACGAAGGTCGATGCTTCCTCCGTCAGATAGGCATTGCACATAGAGGCCTCGACTTTCGCCTTGTTCTTGATGTTCAGCTTCAAATGCCTGAGATATCTGTTCATATAGTGAATATATGTTCAAATGCATATCGCTTAGACACATAAGAATGTCATGCACATAAAAAAGAGTACCTCTCGAAAGGATACATCCACCTGTACTGAACAGGACCACCAACACGTGCCTCGTATGGTAGATGAACTGGCAGGTGTTCCATTGAATCAAAGAAGGCCGGAGGGAATATAGTTTCCAGCTTGCATATGATCACTGGGATTTCGCCCTCCAGCCTTGACATATCATCCGCCCTGAGTCTCGTGGCTGTAAGACATCTGAAGAACTGACTCATCTCGGTAATTGCTTCCCATACATTGGTTGGAAGCAGCTCGCGGAATGCAATGGGCATCAACCGTTGCATGAACACGTGACAGTCGTGGCTCTTCATCCCGTGCAAACCGCGTTTATTCACGTCGATGTTCTTCGACAGGTTCGAAACATGGCCATCAGGAAATCTAGCCGTCCCTAGCCACGATAACAACGCACTGACCTGCTCCGCATTCAGCGTGTACGAGGACTTCGGCATGTATGATGTGCCAACGGGATGCAGCTCCGGTCGCATGTTGAGGTCGCGCATATCAAGTCGTGCCTTCAAATTGTCTTTTGTTTTTCCTGGCACATTCAGCACTGTATTGAAAATGTTGTCAAACACGTTCTTCTCAATATGCATGACATCCAGGTTATGTCGGATCATATTGCTCTTCCAGTACGGAAGCTCCCAGAATATGCTTCTCTTCTTCCACCCGACACAGTAACGAGCCAGGTCTGCGTTGTGACTGCCGTCCGGATCATCAGCGACCCCCACGAATCCACAACTGTCTATCTCCTGCAGCACCTCTGCACCCGTGAGGAGCTCGGGCTTTGTGTCCTTATCGACAATGCCAGGCATGAACGCCGTCACGTTCCTTCTGTACAAATGACGTCTGGGCAGGAACTTCCTATGGCTGTTGAACCAGCTTATCTTACGTCCATGTTTCAAGGACATCGTCTTCGCTTGCTTCATGCAGCAAGGGCAAGCGTATTTCCCCGCTGTGCTCCACCCCGACAACATAGAATAAGCCGGGAAGTCACTGATCGTCCACATCAGCGCGGCGCGTAGCTGGAAGTTTTGTTTAGTCGATACATCGAACGTCTCCACGCCAAACTCCCATAACCACTTCAGCTCCTGTATCAACGGCTGCAGGTATAGGTCGATCTTCTGTTTCGGATTCCTAGGACCTGGTGCGATCACAGTCAAGAACATGTAAGGCTTCTTCATGCACATCCAAGGCGGTAGATTGTACGGCGTCACGATTACAGGCCACGACGAATACTGCTCTCCCGACTGTCCAAACGGGTTGAACCCGTCGGTGCATAAACCCAACCTAACGTTCCTTGTCTCCGACGAAAAACCCGGATGCGTCGCATCGAACGTCCTCCAAGCTTCGCCGTCAGATGGATGGCACATCTCACCGTCTTTCGTGTAGTGCTCCGCGTGCCACCTCATCTGGCTAGCTGTGGCACCGGATGCGTATAGCCTCTGCAGTCTAGGGGCGAGAGGTAAATAGTAAAATTGTTTTCTTGGCACGTTCCGGTTTCTTTTGTTCGTTCTCCACCTGCTTGTCCCACAGACCCTGCACATGTCTTTATCCTCGTTGATGCCCCAGTATATGATGCACCCCTCTGAACAACAATCGATTTTCTGAACCGGCAGTCCCAACGCCTGCAGCTGTTTCTTCGTCGAATAAAAACTGTCGACCATTGTGTTCCCTTCAGGAAGAGATTCCCTCATCAGCTGACACATCCCATCGTACAATCTCTCCGTCATGCGGTGTTCCGTCTTCATGCTCGTCATCCGACCGATCATGGACATCTGTGTGTGACTACCGCAACCAGGATACAGCGGCGTGTTGGCGGCGTTCAGCATCTCAAAAAACTGTCTCGCCTGAGGGTTCGGATCTTCCTCCACGAATGTACGCGGCTGTTCATCCGGATCCTGCATTTGTAACAACTGCTCTCCGGTAAATGCGCCAGCGGCTGCGTCTGTCACCATCTGCATGTATGGGTTGTGAGATCCCTCGCCTATTTCTTCGGCATTAACCTGACCGGGTCCCCCTTCGACGTGTACAGTTGCAGATGTAGACGCCCCCTCATATTCGCCGTGACAGTACCATGTATGGTAATTGTGGACGAAACCTTGTTTCAATATGTGAACCCTCACGTCACCCGGATCCTTATATTTACGGTTCTTGCATTTCTTGCACGGACATCTAATCTGCGTTCCACTTTCATTACTCGTCGCAAAATCAATAAATTCTTCGAGACCTTCAACAAATCTAAAACACCACTCCCCGTTGTTTACTCTCTGGTACATCCACTTTCTATCGCTTCTCCTCGGATCCATTTTCTCGCTACACCTTGAAACTAACAGCAGCTATCTTTTTTCGTGTGTAGAAAAAATCAAAATTCCACACTTCTGTATTTTCGTTCAAAATTGATGATTGATGTGTTTGAAATGAGAGAAGAATGGGAGAAGAGAAGAAGAGAAGAAGAAATACAATGGTTTTATCGTTCCCAGTATAAGACAATACCGACGACTTAGCGACGAACGGCGACGAACAAGAAACACAAATCCCGGAGACAAACAAACACATATACCGACGACTTAGCGACGAACATCGACGAACAAGAAACACAAATCCCGGAGACAAACAAACACATATACCGACGACTTAGCGACGAACATCGACGAACAAGAACCCAAACACATATACCGACGACGTACCGACGACCAGCGACCAAAACACGTCGTTTGATATGCTTTTACCGACGAAATACCGATTACATTGCGACGCAAAACGTCTCTTCATTCCGTACAACGTGTTTCGTCGCTAAGTCGTCGGTACGTCGTCGGTAAAAGACAGTCCGTCCAGTTCCCCATGCTTACAACTTACGATGTTTTGCGTCGCTAATTCGTCGCTATGTCGTCGCTGATTTCACTATATAAACAGTGGATCAGCGTGCCCCACAACAACATATAAAACAACTATTTTATAATCGAAAATGGTTCGTACTAAAGCGCAAGCACGACGTGGTGGACGTGGTGGTAGGGCGGCAACACCGCCAACTGAAGTGCCTTCTTCTTCAACTGTTCCTCCCCCACCTCCTCCCCCACCAGAGCCCTCTGAGCCTCGCCGGGATCGACAAATTGTCGAACTCCAAACAGAAGTACGAGATTTGTGGAAAATGTTAGATGAGGTGAGGGCGCATGTCACGGTTCAGGAAGAGCGTCTCGACTGCATAGATAAAAGGCAGATGCGGATTAAATCCAAATCTGCACAGTTGAGACGCCAACTGAAGGCGTGTGCGGAGAGTATAGCTTCTCTCTGTTCGGATGACGAACAGTGAGTGGCTACTCTTCGCTATTTAGCTTTTTTTAAATATTTCTTATTATATTTTGTAATTTTTAATTTTTAATTTTATATTAATGAAGTTTGTTTTTTTAATATCGTATTTGTTTTCTTAATAATTATAACACGTGTTTAATCTCTTACGAATCCTGACGACGCACCTGTATACGCGAAATGTGGTTAAGAAAAATTTCTTCCGACTAATTCACCGACTAAACATCAACTATATACCGACGAAACCTAATACAACGACGAAAACCTACTAACTATATATATCTTCGACGAAACTTAATAGAACGACAAAAACCTATTAACCGTATCGTCGAAACCTTACTATATCTTCGACGAAACTTAATAGAACGACAAAAACCTACTAACCGTATCGACGAAAAAGGGAAAAACTAAATACAATGGGAAGAACGGGCTTCGTGGTTTTTTTTTTGAATTTACCGACGCTTTACCGACGAAACAGCGACGGAAAACGTCTCTTCACATTATTCGACGCGTTTCGTCGCTATTCCGTCGCCAAGTTGTCGCTATTCGGCAGTGTCAGTTCAGTTCCCAACGGTTGCATCGTACGATAAACATACGTCGCTAATTCGTCGCTACGTCGTCGCTATAACTTCCGAAAGGTCATCACTGCACATTCACTGCACTTCACTGCACATTCACTGCACTTCACTGCACATTCCCAACGGTCACATTCACTGCGTCGCTATGTCGTCGCTATGTCGTCGCTCATTTCACTATTTATACCCCAAACATCCGCTGTTATACATACACACATAGAACGTTATAAATAATCAAAATATGCCGCGTCGTTTTAAAAGAACCCCAAGGCGTGGTGGACGGGCAAACAGTGCCCCTCCAGAAGGGCCTCCTCCTCAACCACCATCGGTTGAGCGAGAGGGTTCTGTATCTGTCTATGGCCCACCGCCGCATCAGGATGATCAAGAACAAATGCCGGTGCAGGACGCCGACTTCCGTATGCTGATGGCAAACATGCATCAGCAGTCGCGGCAACTGCACTACATGACTAGAAGGCTGCGGAAGATGAAAATTAGATACTACAAGCTCAAGCGCCTTCTCAAAGAGTTTGCGGAGAATGTCGCGGCCACTCTTTCGTCCGATGACGAAGAGTGAACGGCCCATCTCCGCATCTCTTTTTAGATTTTTTTTTTTATTTTCGTTTCATAATGTAACTTCTTATTATTAAATGAATGAGTATTTTTCCCAATTACCGCTTTCTTTTTCCTTAATCAATACACGTGTTTGATTCTCGATGTATCTGCGACGACACAACAACAAACCGAATTACCAACGGAAAGTAATTCAAAACATTTGCCACATACGGGTTTCATTGACAAAAAAACGACGATACACAACTCCAAGAACTTAGTGGACGACGAATTTGTTTTATACATTTTAGCGACACAATTGCGACGACATAGCGACGAACCGTTACAAACTAAATACCGACGAATAAAAACACTCAGAATAGCGACGAAACACGCAGAATAGCGACGGGACACCGACGTTATTCACCTGACTGACTATTTTTCTATTAGCGACAACAAATTTCATCGTACTTTCGTCGCAATTAGCGACCACATTATTTTTGTCGCAGTCTCGTCGCTATTACCGACGAAACAACGACTAATCGTTGTTCGTCGGTGATTTTTTCGTCGCCAAAACACAATTTTTTTGTGGTGCATGTTTTAGAAATACATTGTTTCTAAATTATCCATAATGAAAATTACGTCAAACGGTGTAGATCAACTCTACTTCATAGTATAAAAATCTCAGTTAAGTCATTTTGACGTGGCTGTTAAATTAGTTTCTTATCACTGCAACCTGAAAGTTCATTCATCATGGGATAAAACAACAAGAAAGTGTAAAAAGATTATAAATAAATAGGGCAAAACCATTACCACCACCATTTTCTGTATATGGACCATTTTATTATTATTTATTTTGTCAATTATACAAATACACCCTTACTTAATTCTCATGTCATTCAGCAAATTATGATTAGGGTTCTAAATCATCGGTCATAATGGCTACCCTCGACAACCTTTACTAGTTATGATCCAAGGGCCTTACGAGACATGATAAATTGCTTCTTCTAAATGCAATATAAATCTCTTTGCATTCAAACATGGCTGTGATGAACTGCACGCAGATGCGATGATTATCAAACATAAAAATAAAAAAAGAACCGAAACAACCCCAAATTTATTCCCCAAAAAAATAAAAATAAAGCGTATTACACTGCACTCATACCTTTTTCCCCCTCACTTAGTGGAATGGCATTTAAACTAAGTTTAATTTTTTTAGCAGAAGGATTCGGCTGGAAACAATCATAAATGGAATCCTTTCTTATTTGTAAAAGGATTATCTTCTTAACAAACCAATCCTAACTTATTGATCATAGTTAGTTTTGATTGTAACAAAGTTTGTTTTAATTGTATCATAGTTTGTTAGTTTGTTTTGATTGTAACAAAGTTTATTGTGTATTTATGGTATCAGAGCCAGTTTAAAAATGGATACTTACACATTGTCTGGTCCATAGTTGACCATTTACTGTCTCTCTTCACCCAAGTTTAGATGTTCATGTCTGGCTTGTGGTTTATGATTGAAGGGGTTCTAAGACACGTGTGTATGCAAGTCATGTTGCCATGTGAGGGCGGATGTTGATAATATTGACCCACATTGGCCACTTTGAGAAAAAATATATAGTTTATATGAGGACGAGGTACCTAACATCTATTGCGTTAAAGTTTTGAGTGGATATGAGTTATAACCCCAAGTTTCAACTTGATAGACAATGAATACTATCAATTTCCTAGAAGATATGAAACAGAGAGGGAGTTGCACATTTTCGGTTGTCCATTCAAGTCCTTGTTCAATCTCTCGACTCTTTTCTCTCGAGCCATGTCTCTGTCATCTCCTGCTGACTCTGGAATGTTTCTTCTTGCATGGATCAGATCACCTGTCCTCATTTTATTTCACCTCACACGTCACCGCGCCACACGTGATAGCAGGAGACTGTGAGACTGGATGCGGGTCAGCCTCACCACCTCTGCTGGCACGTGTCGACAAGTCGTACACGGTTTTCTTCTTGGTGAACGTGTCGTAATTTGGCGCTGAGAGATTGTTGCGATTAAACTATGAGGTCTAATATTGATATTGTTTACTAATCAATTGATCATGATATTCAAAGGCTTCAAGATAAAGATCATGTATGTTCTGAATGTCTGATGTCTAAATCAAATGCCCAAGACAGAAACGCTTGACATTCAGTTATGACCTAAGTGGCTAATTCAAATTGTAAATAACTTGTCATCGCCACATTAGCATGTGCCACTATAGAACGGATGTACTTTGTGACCTAAGTGGCTAGTGAAGGATCTACATGGTAGATCCATTACCCGAGGATCACTTAAGAGAACACAGAAGCAAAGTAAATAAATGCGGAAGTGTACCTTGCTCCATTGGTAAACGCTGTAGGCCGGGGTTCTGACACGCGTGACAACTGTGTCTTCCAAGGGATTCCACGAACCCACCAGTTGTTGTTGAATCCACTAATGAAATATCAACAACCACTACTACTATTCTGATGGAGAGAATAGGTAGAGTATATTCTTCTTGAAAGTGTTTAATATATATATATATATATATATATATATATATATATATATATATATATATATATATATATATATATATATATATATATAAAGCAACGAAAGGAACCGAAAGTTTGCAAATGAACAAACTGCAGAATGCTACAAAATTGGCCTGGCACTTGCAAACGTTGAAACTCACACTCTTTTCCTTTTACATTTGCTTCATTTTTATAGTGAAGAAAATGCAATGAATTGCATTTACATAGAAACGTCAATTTTGCTTTGCTGAAACGTTTCTTCCGTAATTGATGGCTGCCATTCAAAATTGCCATCAATTTTTCCGTTTCACATTAATATATAATAAATTATATATTAAATGCCTTACTTAAAACACTTCGAGAAGAATATTCGTGGAACTATATAGCCATGGAACTATCTTTGTAGAAATAGGTTCAGCTAAGGTGCTTCTAAGGTATAGTAGAGTTGGTATTTAGGTTGAAGATTGCCAACAAAAAACCATGAGTTCGAATCTAAGGACGCGCACAGTGTGGGTGTTCCTCTGCTACTAGGTCAAAGGCCTGGTTTGTGGGAGACACCTTGTATGGGTAACTGTGTAAGATCTCACCCAATCTAGAAGGCCGCTGGACTCTTGATTTACATCCTCCCCGCAGCTAGCTCTTTGAGGTTGGGACAGTGAGGACCCTTTGGGTTGAGGTTCAACCTTTTGCCAACAAGTTCAGCTAAGGTTGCCGTCGTAGTTTAATGTAGGTTGATAGTGACCAATTTTCAAGTGGTAAAATAGCCGTTAGAAATAGCTTTTCATTCCTATAAAAAAGATACAACCTTATAAATTAAATTTTAAATGGATTGAATGAAAATTCTTTCAATGTTCAACGATATTTGCCAAGATAAAGGAACTAGAACTTGATCTTCCTCTTGCAATTTTGATCTTGAATAAACATACTGGTCATATTAACAACAAAGCTACAATCCATCTTCACCACCACATGTTTCTTGATCACCTTCAAAATCTCCACTTTCCCACCAACCCTAGTATGACTCCTCACCTCAACCACCCCACCACTTAAATCTCTTGCAAACGTCGGATTAGAGACAAAGAAATCCATAAAAATCTCCACCGTTGCATTCATCCGAACCGTCCGTCTCGCCTTGGATATCCCCGCCGGCGCCCTCGCTTCTCCCATCACCTCCCCATGGTAAAAAAGCGTGCTGGTAGTGTTCTCATAACTAAAAGAAGCATCATTTGGATTCTTGACCGACACGTCAGCTTTGACTGTAATGCTGGAGCCCCGTGACGACGACGCCGTATCGTTGCCAAGGCCATTGCTGCCGAAAGTGACACTGTTTAGATATATGATGGGGTTTTTGCCTTTGAAAACGGTGAAGATGAGAACAACCATGACTATGGCTGTGATGAGAAGAAATAAAGAAGTGATGATGGTACAAAATCTGATGCATTTTCTGTTTCTTTGAATTTGGTTTCCATGGGAGGATGCTTCTTCTTTGTGGCTCATTAATGGCCTTTCTTAAGGGGAGGCTAACGGTTGCACTTGCTCTCTTTGGTGCATTACTGTTGAAAGTAAAATCTATAAAAAGGTTTTAACTGTGTGTTAGGTGGGTGGGTGGCAATGGAAGTCTTCTGTCTTTATGCAAGCTGCCAACTGTACTTTGGACTTCCATCATCTATAATTGTACCAATAATGGTCATGAATTGCAGTCACTTAGAAACGAACATATGTTGGAGAAAAGGCAAAATCCCTAGTTCAGGTTCTCTACACCGTCCCAGCCCCAAAGAGCATTGTGGAGGATGTAAATCAGGAGTCCAACGTGTTAGGTCCCTTAGAACATACTAGAAGGGGGTTGAATAGTGTGTTCACCAAGTATGGATATTTTTCGTTTTGAAGTGAAACCAATACTTGGATGTGTTCTTTAGAAAGAATAAAGACTTGCAAGAAAGTAAAGAACACAAGTATGTATAGAGGTTCAAGTTAAATAACTCTACTCCTCTATCTTCTTGATTTTTCACAAGAAAGATTTTGAAAAGGGGATTGTTATTTCAATGGGGGAAACAACAATCGAAAAAATCCAAATAATGGAAAAACTGGGCAACACGCCTATACCACAATCGAGAGATCTAACCCTTTGAAGTCTAGCCTCCAAAGATCTTTTTTGACCTCAAAGAAATCTTGTAGGGAGAATAGTGCACCACAACACTATCAACTAACCCTTCAAAGTCTAGAAAACTCAAACAAGAAACACCCTTGCTCCTTGACCAACAGTCTATACAATCTCTCACAATATTTACTCACCAAGAAGAAGACTCTTCTTCTTCTTATAGAAATCACTCTCAACAATAAAGTAAAATTTACAATGTTTACAACTATCTTGAGAGATTGAGCTTGAGAGAAAATCTGAGAGCATGAAAACGTAGAAAGTTAGAGAAGAAGAGAAGAAACCCTTCTTTTATCTCTCTTTTGAATTCTTCCCGTTTGAAAGCCTCTGCAGTGCCAATAATGGGCTTTGGCATCTTGTGATGGTACTTCATCAACATTTGAGATCATCCCTTGGCATGTAGCAAAACTTTTGGAGAGGCTTCAAAAAGAAAGCCAAGAATGAAAATCTGGCATTATCAGGTTTGAAGGAGAACCTGTGAAAAATAGCACTAAAAGAAGAGGGTACAAAGAGTCAACTGATGTTAGAAGTGAAGCAAAAAGACCTTTGTAACGTTAGTCACATGAAGCGCCTAATGTGTTTAATGAACAGGTGTTCGAAGTGACATCAAGCGCTTAATGTGGAAATGAACTGGCATTCGAAGTCACATTAAGCGCCTTATGTGGGCAGCTGAAGGCGTTCGAAGTCACATGAAGCGCCTAATGTTACTGTAAGGTCCGGAATACACTCTAGAGGGGGGGGTGAATAGAGTGTATGGCTCTTTTGCGGAATTTTCTTGTTTTTCTCAACTCAAAAAGATATTCAAAATCAGAGCAAGAATTGGAGATGAGAGACAATGAAAGAGTACACCGGATATAGAGTGGTTCGAATCGTAAATGATTCTACTCCACTACCACTTTGTTTCCAAAGTGGATTTTCAACAACTACTCTTCTTATTATGAACAATAAGAACAACCACAGCAACACTTACACTAACACTTTAGTGTAAGCAACAACAACAGCAACTTCTTGCACAACACACTTGTGCAACTACAACAACTACAGCTCGTAGCAAGAACAATTTCTTGCTTCCTCACAACTTCAACAAAAGTTCTCTCAAGAACTTCTCACAGTGGGTTGAAGAGATATAGTAAGGTTCACACTTTCTCACAAGTCTAAGCACAAGCTAGAGATCAAATAATTATAGTTCCTCTTGTGCTTGACTCTCTTTCTCTCAATATACAACAATGAAGATCAAAGAAAGCTAGACAAGCTTTGAACAAATTTACAAGTATGAGAGAAAAGTACAACAATGTAAAATGAAGCTAGATGATGTTGAAAGTATGTAATTGCTTCATCCAAGCCTCTTCTATTTATAAATAAAGTTGACCACGTTTTTGAGGCTCTCCACCAAGTCTTCATCTTCAAAATTGTCAAGATAGTGCCCAAATAGTCTTTAGCCACCCTATGGAGTGATTTGATCTTGGATAGCCACCCTAGAGAATCTTAGACATGTTTAAAATAGTCAAGGAAGCATGTAGTATGTTAGGTTAAAGTCCACAAGAATTTTGAGCAAGATTGGAGAGAGAAAATATCATAGATCTCCCTTGGATTTTGTTCCAACGTTTGAAAATTTTTGAACTCTGGAGACGTCGATCGATCTACGTGCCAGAGCTGAGAGATCGACGTCTCTCAGAATGACATCGATCGATCGACGTCTGCCTGGCTGAGAGATCGACGTCTCTCAGAATGACGTCGATCGATCGACGTCTTTAGGCTGAGAGATCGACGTCTCTCAGATGTACGTCGATCGATCGACGTACTCTTAGCTGAGAGATCGACGTCTCTCAGATGTATGTCGATCGATCGACATACCTTAAGCTGAGAGATCGACGTCTCTCAGTTATACGTCGATCGATCCACGTCTCTTGGCTGAGAGTATGACGTGGATCTGAAAGCTCAAACGTTTACCAAGCTTCACACGAAACGAACCATGTGCCTCCTGAAGGCCTGATATATACTTCAACCGATCCATGAGAAATTTACGTCTCGCACATGTTTTTCTCAATTTGCTTCAATCTTAAGGTGTGAAAAAAAATCATCAAAACATTTTTATAATCTAACAATCTCCCCCTTTTTGATGATTTCAAAACCAAGATTCTAAAAGATGTTTTTGCTTCATTTTAACTATTTGAATGTTTTAAACTTGAAACATATCAATCTCCCCCTAAGTATATGCAATCTATACCTTCCACAATAATCAATGTGAACCAGATTCTGCAAATCCAATCATCCTTAAAGTTGCTCCCCCTCAACCAGATAACTTTTCATGCTCATTTTTATTTCACCAACAATTTTCAAAGATTCCAATTTTCAAGCTTACCTCATTTTGTCAAAGAAAAGCAACATGCCAATAAAGCAACAAATAAGTCAAATAAGCCACTTAATCAACCAATGAGCCACTAAGCCACTTAAGCAAACAAACGTCAAATAAGCCACTTAATCAACCAATGAGCCACTAAGCCACTTAAGCAAACAACAACCATTTTCTCCCCCTTTTTGAAAGCATCAAAAAAAATAAGCAACAATACTTCATTAAATTCAAAGACACATTCAAGTTTTTACAACCAAAATGCTAAGCTAGAACTAGAAGCAAGCTAAAATACATCACTCTAGTCTTCATCCGAAGAAAACGTGATTCCAGGAATACACGCTTTCATTTTTGCCTTGAACTTGGCAAATCTTGATTCATGCATAGATACTTTGCCTTTTAGCTCGCCAACCTCCTGTTGGAGACTGATAACTTGAGCTTGAAGCTCCGGGACATTTGAGCTCAGTTGACTTGGTTCTGCATGAGTCTCTGGTTCAGGAATAGGTGCCTCATGCGGAAAGTCTTCCTCTTCTTCCCTTGCCTCTTCCTCCTGTTCTCTTCTCATTGCTTCCTTTCTAGATTTTAGTATTTGTTGAATATTGACTTTATCGTAGAAGTCTTTGTGCGTAATACTGTCAATATCTGTGTCATCAACCTGAATACCCGACTTCACAAGCATCCGATAAATAAGGTTACTATAGGGTAAGGCCTTGTTTTGTTTGGTTGCTGCTTCGACAACATTTGTCATGAAAAGCTCCCCAAAGTTAACCTTCTCCTGGTTAGCTATTCGGTATGCTATGTAGAAGTCAAGGTTACTTGGCAGTTTTGCAGATTTACCATTGATACAGAATGTAACAATGGCCAGAAGAGTGCGGTAGACTAAAGGCATATCATTTGTGTTTTTACTAGGATGGAAGCCTAGAAAAGTCTTAACTTCATCTTCAGATACTTTCCATTTGGCTGCATCCCATTTCCAAGCATCAAACTCAAAATACCCTTCGTTGGGTACACCAATCAGGTCACAAATTTTTTCAACTTTCCATTTGATATGGTGTCCATCAATAACAGAGTGTAGAGCTAAGGGAAGGTTATTTATGTATTCAATCCACAAATTTGCATAAAATAGTCGAGTATACCTAGTGGACATTTTTGACATCTCTTTCTCATTCCATATACTCCTCCATTCTTGAACATCTAACCATTCAATGATTGGTCTTAGTTCATTATTGCTTAGAATATCATTTATTCTAAGCAACTTGAGTGGGATGGTTGCTCTTTCATCATCATCCCATTTATCATATAAAATCTGAGAATGTCTAGTTATATACCTTATTTGCCCCGGGGGCAAGGGTTCCGTCAAGGCCTCCTTGGCATCTTTTGCTTTAATCCAAGGGAAGTTTGATAGGGTGAGCTCACTTCTAATCCCAGCAAGTACTCGTCCTTGACTCATGTCCATTGATTGTTTCATCCTAGGTTGAGAAGATTGTCCTTGAGAGGAGCTTGAACCTTCTCCTCCACCCCTAGAGGATCTTGGCCTTTTTGTGGTATTTTTGCTCCTTGAAGACATTTTGAGAGGAATTTGGATTTGAAATTTAGGGATTTCTAGAGAGGAATGAATGAAGAAGATGAAAATCAAGTGTAAAGATGAAGAAGTTTTGTTTTGGAGATGAAATTGAAGAGATGAATGGCTTGGGAAGGCAAGGGGCGGAGTGTTTGTAGGGTTTTAGCCGATGAAATGTTGGAAAGTGAAGAGGAATTCGCGTTTTGCAGAGTATTTATACCTGCTGAAATTCGTCTATGTCGATCGATCGACGTCTGAGTTCGACGTACGTCGATCGATCGATGTCAGAGATCGACGTACGTCGATCTCTTGTTTTGATACGTCGATCGTTCGACGTGTCCCTGATTTTGAAATTTTCAGTTTTCATCTCTTTAGCTTATGTTTATCATTCCTAGCCTCGTTCTAATTGATTCGAATGTCTCAGTGGGAAGGGATTTGGTAAAGATGTCCGCCAGTTGGTCATTTGTTGGAACAAACTCAATGCATACCAATCCTTTTTGAATGCAATCTCTTATGAAGTGATGTCTCACTTCAATGTGTTTTGTTCTACTATGATGAACCGGGTTTTGTGCTATACTTATGGCTGAGGTATTGTCACATAGGATGGGAACTTTATCAAACTTAACATTGTAATCATTCAATGTGTTTGTCATCCAAAGTAGTTGTGCACAACATGAAGCGGCCGATATATATTCGGATTCCGCCGTTGATAGTGATACACTATTTTGTTTCTTAGAGAACCAAGAAACTAAGCAATCTCCAAGGAATTGACATGTCCCGGAGGTGCTTTTCCTATCAACAAGATTTCCAGCATAGTCGGAGTCACTATATCCTCTTAGATCAAAACAACCATTTTTGGGATAAAACAATCCGAAGTTCAAAGTTCCTTTTAAATACCGAAAGATACGTTTAATGGCAACTAAATGCGATTCCTTAGGCATACTTTGAAATCTAGCACATAAGCACACAGCATGTAAAATATCCGGCCTACTAGCAGTCAAATAAAGTAAACTACCAATCATACCCCTATATTTTGTTACCTCAACCGGCTTTCCTTTTTCGTCTTTGTCAAGCTTTGTACTTGTGCTCATCGGAGTACTCACACTTCTTCCATCCTCGAATTTGTACTTCTTGAGCAAATCCTTCGTATACTTTGTTTGAGATATGTACACTCCATCTTGAGTTTGCTTGATTTGTAGACCAAGAAAGTAGTTGAGTTCACCCATCATGCTCATTTCAAATTCTCCTTCCATCAATTTAGCAAAATGCTTGCAAAGAGAATCATTAGTAGCACCAAATATGATATCATCCACATAAATTTGAACAAGCAATTGATGGTTTCCTTGTTCTTTAATAAAAAGAGTAGTGTCGACTTTTCCTCTTGAAAACTCGTTTTCAAGTAGGAAGTTACTTAATCTATCATACCAAGCCCTAGGAGCTTGTTTAAGTCCATAAAGTGCCTTTTTGAGTCTAAAAACATGATTTGGATAATCATGATTTTCAAACCCTGGAGGTTGAGCTACATAGACCTCTTCTTGAATTATTCCATTTAAGAATGCGGATTTCACATCCATTTGGTATAGTTTGAAATCCTTATAGCATGCATATGCTAATAACATCCTAATAGCTTCTAACCTAGCCACGGGGGCAAAAGTCTCATCGTAGTCTATGCCTTCCTCTTGCCTATAGCCTTGGGCTACTAACCTAGCCTTGTTTCTAGTGATGTTTCCTTTATCATCCATTTTGTTTCTAAATACCCATTTAGTGCCAATTACGGGATGATCACTCGGTTTAGCAACTAATTCCCACACATCACTTCTCTCAAATTGATTTAATTCTTCTTGCATAGCTAATACCCAATCTTCATCATTTATTGCTTCTTTTATATTTTTAGGCTCAACTTGTGAAATGAAGGCATTTTCATTGAATTTTCTTCTTGTCATTACACCTTGGCTAGTTTCACCTAGTATCAACTCTTTAGGGTGATCTTTCCTATATTTATATGAATCCGGCAAATTTGAGGTATCCCCTCCTACTTCTTCATCTTCAATCTTAAGTGGATCAATCCTAAGGTCGATGACAATATTACCTTTTGGATCCTCAAATTTGTCTATGTAACTTACTTCGATTATTTCATCTTCATCGTCATCATTATTATTGTTTGACTTATCATCAATGAATTCACTAAACTTGACATGAATGGATTCTTCGACTTTCATACTTCTCTTATTATATACTCTAAATGCCTTGCTATTTTGAGCATAACCCATAAAGATTCCTTCATCCGCTTTGAAATCGAGTTTGTCCAAGTTGTCTTTGGTGTTAAGTATAAAACACTTACAACCAAAAACCTTGAAATAACCAATATTTGGTATTCTACCTTTCCAAAGCTCATAAGGAGTCTTTTTGAGAAATGGTCTCAAATAAACTCTATTGATCACATGACAAGCGGTATTTACCGCTTCGGCCCAGAAATATTTGGGTAGCTCAAATTCGTTTAGCATGGCTCTACTCATTTCTTGAAGTGTCCTATTTTTCCTTTCCGCAACACCATTTTGTTGAGGAGTTCTTGGAGCTGAAAAATTGTGTCCATACCCTTTGGATACACAAAATTCTTGAAACTCTCCATCAAACTCACCACCTCTATCACTTCTAATTTCCTTAATTGTGTCTTCTCTTTGATTTTCTAATCTCTTACAAAGCTTTATAAATTCTTGACAAGCATCATTCTTTTTAGCTAAGAACATTACCCAAGTGTACCTAGAGTAGTCATCTACCACCATAAAGGTGTAATGTTTTCCACTTAGACTTGCTGTACCAATATCCCCATACAAATCCATATGAAGCAATTGTAGAGGTTTGGTGGTGGAGATTTCACTTTTGGGCTTGAAACTTGTTTTAACAAGCTTTGCCTTTTGACAAGTGTCGCATAAGCCTTGATTTTCGAAATTCAATTTTGGAAGACCTTGGACTTTTTCATTTTTGCAAATCTCTTTGAAATTCTTGAAACTAATGTGTCCAAGTCGTCTATGCCATAGTTGAGTCAAATCGTTTTTGGCAACTAGGCAAGAAACATTTTGTGATATCAAATCATGTGTGCTAAATTTGTAAACATCATTTTTACGAATAGCTTCGAAAACAATCTTATCGTTCTTTTTCACAACACATTTTCTTTTCACAAACTCAATTTGAAAATTAGCATCACATAGTTGGCTAACACTTATCAAATTATACTTAAGCCCTTCTACATATAGTACATTATTAATAGTAAAGGAAGAATTACCAATTTCTCCATGTCCAAGGATTTTGGCTCTCCCATTTCCAAAATGCACCGTTCCACCATCTTGGAGCTTGAGCTTGGTGAACAACGTCTTGTCTCCGGTCATGTGAGTTGAACATCCGCTGTCCATAAGCCATTTGGTTCCTTCTTCTTTGGCTACTCCATTTATCTTGAGAGCCTACAAAACCAAAAGATGTATGCATTGGTACCCTTTGATGGTTGGGTCCTTTAGGGTTAGTTTTTCGACCCTTAGGCTTCCAAACATATGTGCTCTCAAATCTAGCTCTACATGCTTTCTTTACATGTCCTAGTTTGTTGCAATAAAAACAAGTGGGTACATGCTTTGGTTTAGAAGATGATGAATTTTGTTGTGTTTTTCTATTGTTTGCCTTTTTCTTTAAGGACTTAGGTTTAATAGAAGAAGATGATGAGTTAAATCCTAAACCGGATTTATCATTTCCAATCCTTTGATTTCCAAGTAGTATGTCTAAGTTGTTTTTACCATTTGTTAGTCTTTGTAAGTCTAACTTTAGTTTCTCACATTCTTTTCTAATTTCTTCATTTTCAAGAGCTACGGTTTTATGCATGGTAAGTATGATATCATGCTCTTGAAACATCAAAATATTTTTGTCATGCAAGCTCTTATTTTCTAAAATGCATTTCTTGAATTCTTTCTTTAAATGCTTATATTTCAAATTTAATTTCTCAAAGTCATCTTGCAAATCTCCTATTTCATCATGCAAATTTGAAGGGTTAGAATTTACCTCAAGGTCATCTTCTATCGCCATAAGACAAGTATGTTGAACCTTTGGATTTTCAACCATTGCCACAAGTCCAACACCTTGATCTTCACTCTCTTCTCCTTCCGATTCCGAAAGGAGATCATCCCACGTGGTTACCTCCGCATTGAGGGCTTTCTTCTTTTGAGGAAAGACCTTCTTCTCTTGCTTTTGCGGCTCTTTTACGTGGCAATCGGCAATGAAGTGACCGGGTCGACCACATCTATAGCAATTTTCACTTGCTTCTTTTTCTTTAGATGGTTTCTTGAAAAACTTTCTTGCTTGAGCTTTGTTTCTAGTTGCCATTCTTCTAAATTTTCTTACAAGAAGGGCAACTTCCTCATCCGAATCATCGGACTCTACCACCAATCCCTTGTGTGATGTTTGTGTAGGCTTGATGGGATTCATCCTATTTTGTTCATCAATAAGAATCTCATGAGTAAGAAGATTACCGGATAACTCATCAAGAGTAAGAGTCTTGAGATTCTTTGATTCAGTGATGTCGGTGACTTTGGGTGTCCATTCTCTTGGCAAAGAGTTGAGGAGTTTTGAGACAAGGTCTTCGTTTGAGATTTTCTTGTCAACCATGGAGAGTTGATTCACTATTCGTGTGAATCGATCGATTGTCTCCTCAATCTTCTCACCACTCTTCATTCCGAACATCTCATACTCCTTCATGAGCATGAGTCTTTTGGCCATTCTTACTTGCTCAGTTCCTTCATGTATCATTTCAAGCCTTTTCCATGCCTCATGGGCTGTTTCAAGACCTTGGAGTCTAATGAGCTCAGTGGTGGTAAGAGCACTTGAGAGAATGTCAAAAGCTTTGCCATTGATGGCGAACTTTATCTTCTCTTCGTCGGTGTAGTCATCCTCATCTTTAAACATTGATTCTCCTTTTGAGTTGGTAATCATTGGAACTTCAATTCCTTTGACAACAGCTCTCCATATATCAAATCCACAGCCTTTCAAATGATTGATCATTCGAAATTTCCATAAAGAGTAGTTTTGGGCATCAAACATAGGAGCTTTAGTGTTTGATCCGGAAAATAGTGCAGTAGGCTTGGAAGATGAAGAGGTTGAGGTTGAGGTTGTCATTGCCATGATCTTTAACCTTGCTACTTGCAAAGATAGGCCAAGCAATCAAGGTTAGGCTCTGATACCAATTGTAAGGTCCGGAATACACTCTAGAGGGGGGGGGGTGAATAGAGTGTATGGCTCTTTTGCGGAATTTTCTTGTTTTTCTCAACTCAAAAAGATATTCAAAATCAGAGCAAGAATTGGAGATGAGAGACAATGAAAGAGTACACCGGATATAGAGTGGTTCGAATCGTAAATGATTCTACTCCACTACCACTTTGTTTCCAAAGTGGATTTTCAACAACTACTCTTCTTATTATGAACAATAAGAACAACCACAGCAACACTTACACTAACACTTTAGTGTAAGCAATAACAACAGCAACTTCTTGCACAACACACTTGTGCAACTACAACAACTACAGCTCGTAGCAAGAACAATTTCTTGCTTCCTCACAACTTCAACAAAAGTTCTCTCAAGAACTTCTCACAGTGGGTTGAAGAGATATAGTAAGGTTCACACTTTCTCACAAGTCTAAGCACAAGCTAGAGATCAAATAATTATAGTTCCTCTTGTGCTTGACTCTCTTTCTCTCAATATACAACAATGAAGATCAAAGAAAGCTAGACAAGCTTTGAACAAATTTACAAGTATGAGAGAAAAGTACAACAATGTAAAATGAAGCTAGATGATGTTGAAAGTATGTAATTGCTTCATCCAAGCCTCTTCTATTTATAGAATAAGTTGACCACGTTTTTGAGGCTCTCCACCAAGTCTTCATCTTCAAAATTGTCAAGATAGTGCCCAAATAGTCTTTAGCCACCCTATGGAGTGATTTGATCTTGGATAGCCACCCTAGAGAATCTTAGACATGTTTAAAATAGTCAAGGAAGCATGTAGTATGTTAGGTTAAAGTCCACAAGAATTTTGAGCAAGATTGGAGAGAGAAAATATCATAGATCTCCCTTGGATTTTGTTCCAACGTTTGAAAATTTTTGAACTCTGGAGACGTCGATCGATCTACGTGCCAGAGCTGAGAGATCGACGTCTCTCAGAATGACGTCGATCGATCGACGTCTGCCTGGCTGAGAGATCGACGTCTCTCAGAATGACGTCGATCGATCGACGTCTTTAGGCTGAGAGATCGACGTCTCTCAGATGTACGTCGATCGATCGACGTACTCTTAGCTGAGAGATCGACGTCTCTCAGATGTATGTCGATCGATCGACATACCTTAAGCTGAGAGATCGACGTCTCTCAGTTATACGTCGATCGATCCACGTCTCTTGGCTGAGAGTATGACGTGGATCTGAAAGCTCAAACGTTTACCAAGCTTCACACGAAACGAACCATGTGCCTCCTGAAGGCCTGATATATACTTCAACCGATCCATGAGAAATTTACGTCTCGCACATGTTTTTCTCAATTTGCTTCAATCTTAAGGTGTGAAAAAAATCATCAAAACATTTTTATAATCTAACAATCTCCCCCTTTTTGATGATTTCAAAACCAAGATTCTAAAAGATGTTTTTGCTTCATTTTAACTATTTGAATGTTTTAAACTTGAAACATATCAATCTCCCCCTAAGTATATGCAATCTATACCTTCCACAATAATCAATGTGAACCAGATTCTGCAAATCCAATCATCCTTAAAGTTGCTCCCCCTCAACCAGATAACTTTTCATGCTCATTTTTATTTCACCAACAATTTTCAAAGATTCCAATTTTCAAGCTTACCTCATTTTGTCAAAGAAAAGCAACATGCCAATAAAGCAACAAATAAGTCAAATAAGCCACTTAATCAACCAATGAGCCACTAAGCCACTTAAGCAAACAAACGTCAAATAAGCCACTTAATCAACCAATGAGCCACTAAGCCACTTAAGCAAACAACAACCATTTTCTCCCCCTTTTTGAAAGCATCAAAAAAAATAAGCAACAATACTTCATTAAATTCAAAGACACATTCAAGTTTTTACAACCAAAATGCTAAGCTAGAACTAGAAGCAAGCTAAAATACATCACTCTAGTCTTCATCCGAAGAAAACGTGATTCCAGGAATACACGCTTTCATTTTTGCCTTGAACTTGGCAAATCTTGATTCATGCATAGATACTTTGCCTTTTAGCTCGCCAACCTCCTGTTGGAGACTGATAACTTGAGCTTGAAGCTCCGGGACATTTGAGCTCAGTTGACTTGGTTCTGCATGAGTCTCTGGTTCAGGAATAGGTGCCTCATGCGGAAAGTCTTCCTCTTCTTCCCTTGCCTCTTCCTCCTGTTCTCTTCTCATTGCTTCCTTTCTAGATTTTAGTATTTGTTGAATATTGACTTTATCGTAGAAGTCTTTGTGCGTAATACTGTCAATATCTGTGTCATCAACCTGAATACCCGACTTCACAAGCATCCGATAAATAAGGTTACTATAGGGTAAGGCCTTGTTTTGTTTGGTTGCTGCTTCGACAACATTTGTCATGAAAAGCTCCCCAAAGTTAACCTTCTCCTGGTTAGCTATTCGGTATGCTATGTAGAAGTCAAGGTTACTTGGCAGTTTTGCAGATTTACCATTGATACAGAATGTAACAATGGCCAGAAGAGTGCGGTAGACTAAAGGCATATCATTTGTGTTTTTACTAGGATGGAATCCTAGAAAAGTCTTAACTTCATCTTCAGATACTTTCCATTTGGCTGCATCCCATTTCCAAGCATCAAACTCAAAATACCCTTCGTTGGGTACACCAATCAGGTCACAAATTTTTTCAACTTTCCATTTGATATGGTGTCCATCAATAACAGAGTGTAGAGCTAAGGGAAGGTTATTTATGTATTCAATCCACAAATTTGCATAAAATAGTCGAGTATACCTAGTGGACATTTTTGACATCTCTTTCTCATTCCATATACTCCTCCATTCTTGAACATCTAACCATTCAATGATTGGTCTTAGTTCATTATTGCTTAGAATATCATTTATTCTAAGCAACTTGAGTGGGATGGTTGCTCTTTCATCATCATCCCATTTATCATATAAAATCTGAGAATGTCTAGTTATATACCTTATTTGCCCCGGGGGCAAGGGTTCCGTCAAGGCCTCCTTGGCATCTTTTGCTTTAATCCAAGGGAAGTTTGATAGGGTGAGCTCACTTCTAATCCCAGCAAGTACTCGTCCTTGACTCATGTCCATTGATTGTTTCATCCTAGGTTGAGAAGATTGTCCTTGAGAGGAGCTTGAACCTTCTCCTCCACCCCTAGAGGATCTTGGCCTTTTTGTGGTATTTTTGCTCCTTGAAGACATTTTGAGAGGAATTTGGATTTGAAATTTAGGGATTTCTAGAGAGGAATGAATGAAGAAGATGAAAATCAAGTGTAAAGATGAAGAAGTTTTGTTTTGGAGATGAAATTGAAGAGATGAATGGCTTGGGAAGGCAAGGGGCGGAGTGTTTGTAGGGTTTTAGCCGATGAAATGTTGGAAAGTGAAGAGGAATTCGCGTTTTGCAGAGTATTTATACCTGCTGAAATTCGTCTATGTCGATCGATCGACGTCTGAGTTCGACGTACGTCGATCGATCGATGTCAGAGATCGACGTACGTCGATCTCTTGTTTTGATACGTCGATCGTTCGACGTGTCCCTGATTTTGAAATTTTCAGTTTTCATCTCTTTAGCTTATGTTTATCATTCCTAGCCTCGTTCTAATTGATTCGAATGTCTCAGTGGGAAGGGATTTGGTAAAGATGTCCGCCAGTTGGTCATTTGTTGGAACAAACTCAATGCATACCAATCCTTTTTGAATGCAATCTCTTATGAAGTGATGTCTCACTTCAATGTGTTTTGTTCTACTATGATGAACCGGGTTTTGTGCTATACTTATGGCTGAGGTATTGTCACATAGGATGGGAACTTTATCAAACTTAACATTGTAATCATTCAATGTGTTTGTCATCCAAAGTAGTTGTGCACAACATGAAGCGGCCGATATATATTCGGATTCCGCCGTTGATAGTGATACACTATTTTGTTTCTTAGAGAACCAAGAAACTAAGCAATCTCCAAGGAATTGACATGTCCCGGAGGTGCTTTTCCTATCAACAAGATTTCCAGCATAGTCGGAGTCACTATATCCTCTTAGATCAAAACAACCATTTTTGGGATAAAACAATCCGAAGTTCAAAGTTCCTTTTAAATACCGAAAGATACGTTTAATGGCAACTAAATGCGATTCCTTAGGCATACTTTGAAATCTAGCACATAAGCACACAGCATGTAAAATATCCGGCCTACTAGCAGTCAAATAAAGTAAACTACCAATCATACCCCTATATTTTGTTACCTCAACCGGCTTTCCTTTTTCGTCTTTGTCAAGCTTTGTACTTGTGCTCATCGGAGTACTCACACTTCTTCCATCCTCGAATTTGTACTTCTTGAGCAAATCCTTCGTATACTTTGTTTGAGATATGTACACTCCATCTTGAGTTTGCTTGATTTGTAGACCAAGAAAGTAGTTGAGTTCACCCATCATGCTCATTTCAAATTCTCCTTCCATCAATTTAGCAAAATGCTTGCAAAGAGAATCATTAGTAGCACCAAATATGATATCATCCACATAAATTTGAACAAGCAATTGATGGTTTCCTTGTTCTTTAATAAAAAGAGTAGTGTCGACTTTTCCTCTTGAAAACTCGTTTTCAAGTAGGAAGTTACTTAATCTATCATACCAAGCCCTAGGAGCTTGTTTAAGTCCATAAAGTGCCTTTTTGAGTCTAAAAACATGATTTGGATAATCATGATTTTCAAACCCTGGAGGTTGAGCTACATAGACCTCTTCTTGAATTATTCCATTTAAGAATGCGGATTTCACATCCATTTGGTATAGTTTGAAATCCTTATAGCATGCATATGCTAATAACATCCTAATAGCTTCTAACCTAGCCACGGGGGCAAAAGTCTCATCGTAGTCTATGCCTTCCTCTTGCCTATAGCCTTGGGCTACTAACCTAGCCTTGTTTCTAGTGATGTTTCCTTTATCATCCATTTTGTTTCTAAATACCCATTTAGTGCCAATTACGGGATGATCACTCGGTTTAGCAACTAATTCCCACACATCACTTCTCTCAAATTGATTTAATTCTTCTTGCATAGCTAATACCCAATCTTCATCATTTATTGCTTCTTTTATATTTTTAGGCTCAACTTGTGAAATGAAGGCATTTTCATTGAATTTTCTTCTTGTCATTACACCTTGGCTAGTTTCACCTAGTATCAACTCTTTAGGGTGATCTTTCCTATATTTATATGAATCCGGCAAATTTGAGGTATCCCCTCCTACTTCTTCATCTTCAATCTTAAGTGGATCAATCCTAAGGTCGATGACAATATTACCTTTTGGATCCTCAAATTTGTCTATGTAACTTACTTCGATTATTTCATCTTCATCGTCATCATTATTATTGTTTGACTTATCATCAATGAATTCACTAAACTTGACATGAATGGATTCTTCGACTTTCATACTTCTCTTATTATATACTCTAAATGCCTTGCTATTTTGAGCATAACCCATAAAGATTCCTTCATCCGCTTTGAAATCGAGTTTGTCCAAGTTGTCTTTGGTGTTAAGTATAAAACACTTACAACCAAAAACCTTGAAATAACCAATATTTGGTATTCTACCTTTCCAAAGCTCATAAGGAGTCTTTTTGAGAAATGGTCTCAAATAAACTCTATTGATCACATGACAAGCGGTATTTACCGCTTCGGCCCAGAAATATTTGGGTAGCTCAAATTCGTTTAGCATGGCTCTACTCATTTCTTGAAGTGTCCTATTTTTCCTTTCCGCAACACCATTTTGTTGAGGAGTTCTTGGAGCTGAAAAATTGTGTCCATACCCTTTGGATACACAAAATTCTTGAAACTCTCCATCAAACTCACCACCTCTATCACTTCTAATTTCCTTAATTGTGTCTTCTCTTTGATTTTCTAATCTCTTACAAAGCTTTATAAATTCTTGACAAGCATCATTCTTTTTAGCTAAGAACATTACCCAAGTGTACCTAGAGTAGTCATCTACCACCACAAAGGTGTAATGTTTTCCACTTAGACTTGCTGTACCAATATCCCCATACAAATCCATATGAAGCAATTGTAGAGGTTTGGTGGTGGAGATTTCACTTTTGGGCTTGAAACTTGTTTTAACAAGCTTTGCCTTTTGACAAGTGTCGCATAAGCCTTGATTTTCGAAATTCAATTTTGGAAGACCTTGGACTTTTTCATTTTTGCAAATCTCTTTGAAATTCTTGAAACTAATGTGTCCAAGTCGTCTATGCCATAGTTGAGTCAAATCGTTTTTGGCAACTAGGCAAGAAACATTTTGTGATATCAAATCATGTGTGCTAAATTTGTAAACATCATTTTTACGAATAGCTTCGAAAACAATCTTATCGTTCTTTTTCACAACACATTTTCTTTTCACAAACTCAATTTGAAAATTAGCATCACATAGTTGGCTAACACTTATCAAATTATACTTAAGCCCTTCTACATATAGTACATTATTAATAGTAAAGGAAGAATTACCAATTTCTCCATGTCCAAGGATTTTGGCTCTCCCATTTCCAAAATGCACCGTTCCACCATCTTGGAGCTTGAGCTTGGTGAACAACGTCTTGTCTCCGGTCATGTGAGTTGAACATCCGCTGTCCATAAGCCATTTGGTTCCTTCTTCTTTGGCTACTCCATTTATCTTGAGAGCCTACAAAACCAAAAGATGTATGCATTGGTACCCTTTGATGGTTGGGTCCTTTAGGGTTAGTTTTTCGACCCTTAGGCTTCCAAACATATGTGCTCTCAAATCTAGCTCTACATGCTTTCTTTACATGTCCTAGTTTGTTGCAATAAAAACAAGTGGGTACATGCTTTGGTTTAGAAGATGATGAATTTTGTTGTGTTTTTCTATTGTTTGCCTTTTTCTTTAAGGACTTAGGTTTAATAGAAGAAGATGATGAGTTAAATCCTAAACCGGATTTATCATTTCCAATCCTTTGATTTCCAAGTAGTATGTCTAAGTTGTTTTTACCATTTGTTAGTCTTTGTAAGTCTAACTTTAGTTTCTCACATTCTTTTCTAATTTCTTCATTTTCAAGAGCTACGGTTTTATGCATGGTAAGTATGATATCATGCTCTTGAAACATCAAAATATTTTTGTCATGCAAGCTCTTATTTTCTAAAATGCATTTCTTGAATTCTTTCTTTAAATGCTTATATTTCAAATTTAATTTCTCAAAGTCATCTTGCAAATCTCCTATTTCATCATGCAAATTTGAAGGGTTAGAATTTACCTCAAGGTCATCTTCTATCGCCATAAGACAAGTATGTTGAACCTTTGGATTTTCAACCATTGCCACAAGTCCAACACCTTGATCTTCACTCTCTTCTCCTTCCGATTCCGAAAGGAGATCATCCCACGTGGTTACCTCCGCATTGAGGGCTTTCTTCTTTTGAGGAAAGACCTTCTTCTCTTGCTTTTGCGGCTCTTTTACGTGGCAATCGGCAATGAAGTGACCGGGTCGACCACATCTATAGCAATTTTCACTTGCTTCTTTTTCTTTAGATGGTTTCTTGAAAAACTTTCTTGCTTGAGCTTTGTTTCTAGTTGCCATTCTTCTAAATTTTCTTACAAGAAGGGCAACTTCCTCATCCGAATCATCGGACTCTACCACCAATCCCTTGTGTGATGTTTGTGTAGGCTTGATGGGATTCATCCTATTTTGTTCATCAATAAGAATCTCATGAGTAAGAAGATTACCGGATAACTCATCAAGAGTAAGAGTCTTGAGATTCTTTGATTCAGTGATGGCGGTGACTTTGGGTGTCCATTCTCTTGGCAAAGAGTTGAGGAGTTTTGAGACAAGGTCTTCGTTTGAGATTTTCTTGTCAACCATGGAGAGTTGATTCACTATTCGTGTGAATCGATCGATTGTCTCCTCAATCTTCTCACCACTCTTCATTCCGAACATCTCATACTCCTTCATGAGCATGAGTCTTTTGGCCATTCTTACTTGCTCAGTTCCTTCATGTATCATTTCAAGCCTTTTCCATGCCTCATGGGCTGTTTCAAGACCTTGGAGTCTAATGAGCTCAGTGGTGGTAAGAGCACTTGAGAGAATGTCAAAAGCTTTGCCATTGATGGCGAACTTTATCTTCTCTTCGTCGGTGTAGTCATCCTCATCTTTAAACATTGATTCTCCTTTTGAGTTGGTAATCATTGGAACTTCAATTCCTTTGACAACAGCTCTCCATATATCAAATCCACAGCCTTTCAAATGATTGATCATTCGAAATTTCCATAAAGAGTAGTTTTGGGCATCAAACATAGGAGCTTTAGTGTTTGATCCCGAAAATAGTGCAGTAGGCTTGGAAGATGAAGAGGTTGAGGTTGAGGTTGTCATTGCCATGATCTTTAACCTTGCTACTTGCAAAGATAGGCCAAGCAATCAAGGTTAGGCTCTGATACCAATTGTAAGGTCCGGAATACACTCTAGAGGGGGGGGGTGAATAGAGTGTATGGCTCTTTTGCGGAATTTTCTTGTTTTTCTCAACTCAAAAAGATATTCAAAATCAGAGCAAGAATTGGAGATGAGAGACAATGAAAGAGTACACCGGATATAGAGTGGTTCGAATCGTAAATGATTCTACTCCACTACCACTTTGTTTCCAAAGTGGATTTTCAACAACTACTCTTCTTATTATGAACAATAAGAACAACCACAGCAACACTTACACTAACACTTTAGTGTAAGCAACAACAACAGCAACTTCTTGCACAACACACTTGTGCAACTACAACAACTACAGCTCGTAGCAAGAACAATTTCTTGCTTCCTCACAACTTCAACAAAAGTTCTCTCAAGAACTTCTCACAGTGGGTTGAAGAGATATAGTAAGGTTCACACTTTCTCACAAGTCTAAGCACAAGCTAGAGATCAAATAATTATAGTTCCTCTTGTGCTTGACTCTCTTTCTCTCAATATACAACAATGAAGATCAAAGAAAGCTAGACAAGCTTTGAACAAATTTACAAGTATGAGAGAAAAGTACAACAATGTAAAATGAAGCTAGATGATGTTGAAAGTATGTAATTGCTTCATCCAAGCCTCTTCTATTTATAAATAAAGTTGACCACGTTTTTGAGGCTCTCCACCAAGTCTTCATCTTCAAAATTGTCAAGATAGTGCCCAAATAGTCTTTAGCCACCCTATGGAGTGATTTGATCTTGGATAGCCACCCTAGAGAATCTTAGACATGTTTAAAATAGTCAAGGAAGCATGTAGTATGTTAGGTTAAAGTCCACAAGAATTTTGAGCAAGATTGGAGAGAGAAAATATCATAGATCTCCCTTGGATTTTGTTCCAACGTTTGAAAATTTTTGAACTCTGGAGACGTCGATCGATCTACGTGCCAGAGCTGAGAGATCGACGTCTCTCAGAATGACGTCGATCGATCGACGTCTGCCTGGCTGAGAGATCGACGTCTCTCAGAATGACGTCGATCGATCGACGTCTTTAGGCTGAGAGATCGACGTCTCTCAGATGTACGTCGATCGATCGACGTACTCTTAGCTGAGAGATCGACGTCTCTCAGATGTATGTCGATCGATCGACATACCTTAAGCTGAGAGATCGACGTCTCTCAGTTATACGTCGATCGATCCACGTCTCTTGGCTGAGAGTATGACGTGGATCTGAAAGCTCAAACGTTTACCAAGCTTCACACGAAACGAACCATGTGCCTCCTGAAGGCCTGATATATACTTCAACCGATCCATGAGAAATTTACGTCTCGCACATGTTTTTCTCAATTTGCTTCAATCTTAAGGTGTGAAAAAAAATCATCAAAACATTTTTATAATCTAACAGTTACCATTCATGCTTGTTCGAACTAAATCTGACATTTTCTCAGAAAAAGTACTTGAGTGTACGTGCCCATTCTGGGGAAAAGTACTTTTGACTTGGTGGACCACTTGAAGCTCCTAATGTAGGCGTTCGAAGTGTTCGCACTTTTCATCAGAACACATGAAGCGCCTAATGTAGGCGTTCGAAGTATTCTGACTTCCATACACTTCACATGAAGCGCCTAATGTAGGCGTTCAAAGTGTACGCACATCCAGACACTTCACATGAAGCGCCTAATGTAGGTGTTCGAAGTGTACTGGATTCCACCAAGGCACATTAAGCACCTAAAGTGAGTGTTCGAAGTATAGTAACTTCCAACACACAACATGAAGCGCCTAATCTATCGTTCCAAGTGCCAAACATGTGCAAATCATCAAAACTCTAACATATTCTAACACAACGGAGTCTTAGCTTAGGTGATGACTAACGTAGTGACCCACATATGGTGCCTCTGCAAACCAGGACTTCGGTCTAACATTAGTGGAACACCCACAATGTACGTGTCCTTGGAATCGAACGTTTGATCTCTTAGAGTAAATCTCAACTCAATTATCAACTGAACTATGTCATGGGAACGAAACGAACATATGTTACTTAGTCATATCATGTAGTTATTCGTTTTGCTATAGTTTTATATTTGCGGTTTGTACATGATATACAGTGACAAGTTTGGTCTTTCCAGCTTGGAGGAACTCTTTTCACTTAGGAGTTGCATCATTCGTTATTCGAGTTAACCAATCCCTACATCTAAATGGTTTTCAGGCATGTAAAAAATATTTAAAACTTCTGAAATTGTAATTTTTATTTAAATAATGTTAATTTGTTTCGCTAAATGTCTATTTTTGTCTGTTGCTAACTTGATTTTCATATCGTCCCTATTCATAAATAATGAACATATAGTGCAATAAATTAACAAAATTTGGATAAAGAGTATAAACCTTAAATAATTTAGTAAGAATCAAGATAGATCGAATAATGAAAACCAAGCTAAAAAGAGCACGAAAGAGGGGGGGAAATGATAATTCTGGTGTAGTAGCATTAGATAATGTCTGAAGTAGTAGCTCCGACTTCAATGAGTTCAACCTTCAGTTCAAAAGGAACTGAAGTCTCATATGAAATAAAATATCATTAATTTATATTACCAAGCATTAACGTACGTAGTTCCTTAACTCAAATAGAAACATAAACTAATTGCTCCATGTAATATATTGGGTTAAAAAAACAGGACCCTTTCTAAAACATGAACTTTTTCAGCCCATCTCTTCCCACTTTCAGCCATATGAGCTTTCATAATCTCTATCTTAAATTTACCGGTGAAAATACTGAAAGAGAAAGAAACAAACAAGCAATATATATAAACAGATAAAATACATGTTAATGTGTGTATAAAGAGAGCAGGCAATGGTGTAGAATTATTGAACACTACTCATTTGACTTGGTTGCTTTGTTTTGACATAGCAGTGAAGAGCATCACTGCACCCTTGAGTAAACACGCCAACCAGGCAGGGTTTGGAAGGGTGGCGGAGAAGGAAATGAAAAACCATCTAAACCAATAGAACAAGAAGAACATGAACAAGAGCGGAGAGCTAATCACAAAACAATATGTGACAGCTACACAAATCCAGAGAGGACCAGGAAGATGATGTGTGAAGTTACACCCTGAGAAAGGAAAGAGATCGGTCAAGTAGATTTTAAGCTCTCTGCCACCAACGAATTAAAAGGGAGCGTTTGGTTGAGATGTATAGAAGGAAGGATCGTATACTTGGTTGGGGCAAATGGAAATCAGTATGTGGAAATTGGGGGGAAAATTATCATTTGAATCACTCCCTCTGGGTGTCACGTTTCATTCCCCGTCAATGCATAGGGCCAAGATATGAGGGGATAGGATCCCCTCACTGCAAAGGGGATGCGGTGACGCGTGATCGTACGACACGTGGCAGCAAGGGGGATGGTGAGGCTAGATGTGGGTGACCCTCATCTAGCCTCACCACCCTCTTGCTGTCACGTGTCGTTCGGTCATAAAGAGAGTGAGGAAAGTAATGGTTAGAAGATTCCAACCTAGATATGAGGGATAAGTTTCACAAAGCCAATAGGAATTGGTCTTTAGTGGCAATATGAGATCGTTTTAAGTGACGGGTTTGAAGAGAGTGGAGTGAAGGGATCCGAGACGTGGGGGATGTTTGAAGAGAGTGCATTGAGGGGATCCGGTCTCGTCACAGTGGGGGATGAGTGGGAAAGTGTTCTGGTGACGGTGGGGGATGAGTGGGAAAGTGTTCTGGTGGAGGTGTTGAACGTTTTCATGGGAGGGGGCTATATATTCGAAAAATGTAATTTTTACAATTAGAAATGCGGTGTTGGAAAGCGATGGAATAAAAAAACTATGGAGATGCGGGGTATCGATCCCCGTACCTCTCGCATGCTAAGCGAGTGCTCTACCATCTGAGCTACATCCCCGACATGTGAAGACTGCAGCTATTTAATTCTTAAAAGATTTATTATCATTTTTCACATTTTTGTTTCCGTGGTCTGCTGGTCCTGCTTCCATCGGCTTCACCAACTCCAGTGTCTGGCATCTACCCTCTTGCTCTCACACTAGGTAGGTCAATTCTTCCATTTCCCAAACTCTTTCTCTTCGATTTTCTTTTATGATCCACGTTTATATCGCCTGAATCGCTTCCATTTCATTCCGCATTAGTTTATTTGCTTAAACTCTGTTAGTTTTGTGGATTTTGATATAGGATTTTCAGGTGGGATTCTAGGATCCGTTGGTAAAGGAGCTAAGGACAATCCAGTAGTAGTTGTGTGGTTAAGATGGCGTCTGGATGGGGAATAACTGGGAACAAAGGAAGGTGTTATGATTTCTGGATCGATTTCAGCGAGTGTATGTCTCGCTGTAGAGAACCCAAAGATTGCTCTCTCCTCCGTGAAGATTATCTCGAGTGCCTCCATCACTCCAAAGAGGTTCCTTTCTTCCTTCCGATTTTCCCATCCCTTTCAAAATCATTCCCTTCATTTATTAATTTTTCTCTGGACAGCGTGTTACCCATTTCCTTCTGACCTATACTTTGCTGACTAAATTAGTTGTTCAATTAGCCTGGTTAATGCTGTTTTCCTTCATCTTTTCTGTGTATTGCCATATCGTGAGTCTATAAGTGCATCTGGTCGTCGATTTGGATTGTGTCTTTTATCTACATTGACTGATTTTTTGTAATAGTTGGTGATTTGTCCATGACATAAGTGATTCTAGACCTTCTACCAACAGTATAGTTCTGCATAGTACAACTCCATGTCATTCGTGGTCAATAATGCATTCTCAAGATCTTTCTCTTATGCACACTATGAAAGCCGCACTGAACTTGCACACCCCCCCCCCCCCCCCCCCCCCAAAAAAAAAAAAAAAAAAAGGAAGCCATACTGGTCATACATAGTGTGCAGTAATCAAATTCAATTTGGAAGCATCAGTTGCACTTCTTAATGTCATTCAGACATTTGTTGATGGTTTGGTTCAATTGTTCTGCATCTATCTTGCTAGCGCTGGTACACTAAGAAATTATTTTTGTCAAACGTGTCAAGTAGGTTTCGTGTTTTCAGACAGTGAAATGTATTCTGGATATACTCTGTTGCATTTACTATGATTAGTTGCGTATGTGAGTGAAGTATAACTAGTTAGATGAATCACATAATTCCGTGGTTATGGATTTAAAGTGGCCTTTGATTAACTCAACACCAAACCTTCTACATTAAAAACATTGAGCCCAGTTGTGGAACATCAGAAGCTCACCAGTAAAACCATCCAAGTTTGCCTGAAAGTCGAGTTTCGTGTTTTCATGATCTTCCATATCATTTGAATGAAAGAAGCTATATTATGCTCTTTTTTCCATCTTCAAGAGCTCTTTTATAGGCCTTAACAGTCATTACCCCCCCCCCCCCCCCCCCGCTCTTTCTTCGTTTCTTATAATTTTTCATCTATCACCCAACAGACATGATACAATCCTTTAGTTCTCATCATGGTTGCAGTAATCCAGTATCCTTTTTCCAAATAAATGGTATCTGGCCTTCTGTGCATTGTTTTGCGTTGGTGTCTGCACTTGTTTTAGAATGGTAACTGTATAAAACATGCATTTAAATGATGATGTTAATCTATAAAACTTACTTACCTTTTAGTTATACCTTACAAACTTAGGAATGGCTCAAATTAGGCTAAGATTTTACAATCCTTATCGGCTGGTCATTGATCTGTCCTCAACAGCCTAGTGTATTGTTGGTTCACTATATAAACTCCAGGCCTTAAACTGCCAAACAAACTAAAACACCTATTTCATTGATTGGTGTATTAATATACAAATTACACATCTCCATAAACGCTTAAGATTTTAGGCGAGATGGTGATGTATGATGGTACAGGAGAGGATTTGCATGTTGCAGCTGCCCTATTTGATGCTGTCTAAGAATTTAATGGATCCTTTACCCTGCCTTCTTCATGAATTTCGTCTTCATTTCATTCTCCATCCTCTTGTATCATCTCCTTAATTCTGCTTCTCTACCTTAGCTCCATGGACTGTCAAATTATGTGAGGGTACACAGCACTCCCACTGAAGCAACACTTAAATGTGCAGAAAAGTTAGTCAATCGCCTCCAATTTTACCAGAATGTTCTCCTTTCTTTATCATGTGCTGCAGACAGATCTGTTTTTCTTTCCGTGTAAAATTGCTACAGCCCTTGCCATAAGAAACACTTTATTCCCCAATTACGATATTATATAGCCTCCTGTATTGTCTGGAGATATGTTAGTGATCTTAGTACTGTAAATTGCTAAAATTGGGTATAATAATTTGGGCTAGATGTTAACAAGGATAAAGTACATAGAAATTTTTGAATCCCTGGTGAGTTAACAAGCTTGACCCCTTGAGCTAGGTCGCCAAGTCAGAAACAGAATACAAAGTGCTGGAGCCAACTGATGTGTGTGACAATTGCTAGTGCCTCTTCAGCATGGTCCTTGATTTACATTGATCCTAAATGTGCATGTATGTTTTGATACAACTGAAGAACTGCATGGTTACTATTTTTGACAGAGTATTGAGTCCTAAAGAGGTTATGGTTCTTTTTTCTTTCTATGTATGGTTTCTCAGGTAGCAGCTTTCGGTTGGGTTTAGTGCATTACATTGGATGTCTCTGACGCTTTCCTTGATTTGGGTTTACTGATTCCATGTATAAATATCCATATTTCTTACTTCAGTCGACCAAAGTGTGTTTTGAATGAGCTGCTTGCTCGCAAGTGTCCCCTCACCTCTCATTCTCTCTCATACACACACCGCTAATAAGTTCACTGGATGCTAATCGAAATATGGCGATTGCCTTTTTTCCCCCTTCCAGAAAGTTGCATAACCGTTTCTTTGAACTTCTAATGGTATTGATCTTTATGTTTTTTTAAGTCATTGCACGCTCTCTCTCTCTCTCTCTCTCTCTCTCACACACACACACACATACACACACACACCCTCTAATAAGTTCACTGGATGCTAATCGAAATATGGTGATTGCCTTTTTTTTCCCTTCTAGGAAGTTGCATAATTTTTTCTTTGAACTTCTGATGGTATTGATCTTTATGTTGTTTATGTCATTGCAGTATCAACGAAGGAACAGAATCTATAAGGAGGAGCAGCGGCAGCTCAGAGCAGCTACTCAGAAGGATAGTGGCGATCATGCCATAAAACCACATTGATATCCTCAAGGGGTGGATCATTTCAAAGGTGGCCTGTTGAATTCCTTTTCTAATAAACTGAAGTTTTTTTTAGCGGTTTTGGGCCCTTCTTTTTTCTATCTCCCTGCTTTGCTTTATTTCTTTTGTCTCTACTTCTCTTGACGCAAAATTAATAGGTGGATTGAGTTACATTCCTGACATACTTGTGGATGTTGCTGAGTTATTGTGGCTCATCATTTGCACTGTTCTGAAAGTTATGAAATGCCCAATTCTGCTACATTGTTGGATAGTTGTTAAAGAGATAATGGCTGTATGTATTTCAATCGCATATAAGCACTGGGATTTCATTTCTCTTCTGATCTAACCTCCTTTTTCTCTAATCTTTTTATTTTCGGAGGGTCGGGGTGTGGGGAGTAGGAGAGCGGTTTAGGGACCCGAATAAGCAAGACAAGGGTAGCATTACTAGCATACCGTCACCACCCTATGCCCGCTGGTCCCTAATAGGGCAAGCGGGATAGGCAAAGGATGAGGAGTACTTCTCCTCTGTTGGGGAGGATGCAAGGAGAGATTCTTCTCCTTTCTCATTCCGCATCATTGTCATCAATGACAGTAGAAGATGTAGGAGATTCTGTCACATTTGAAGATGCAGGAGCTTCTTGGGTTTTCTATCAAGGATAATCGAAATAGTGTTTTTTTTGGCTGTTGCTTTCTAGGTAAAATATTTGAATGAATAGGAGTTTTTCGATTTGGACCGGTCTTTAACTAATGACTTGTCTTGGTTTGATCAGGCAACAGGTCAATCAGTCCCACTGGTAGCTGTAATTGAAAATAAATATCAAACATGAGAGCTGTTAAATTGTTCATCGTCAAAATTTCTTCCCATCCCATTCGTAACTACTTTGTGGATTTTGTTAATAGACAGCATTTGGGTTTAAGTGCAGTGCCACTCATACGTCCAACTCTTATTATTGAGGTGGAATTTTGGTTATTTGTTTAAACAACTTTATGTCAAGATTTAGAATAGAAATGCAAAAGCCGAATCAGCTGTTTTTGAACTGGCCTGGACAGCTTTTAACGATTCAAGATCCTTTTTGTTTTTATGCCAATCGAATAGGGAGCCCATCTAGTATGCAACTGAAACGAATAATCGATCCTTGATAAAAACTCTGATTCGCAATATAACAGACTTCAGCCAATTGACAAGTGATCTTGTGAATTACGGGTAAGATTGCGTACATCAGATCGTTTTGAACCTTGGTAAAATTGCGTACATCAGATCGTTCTTTAGACCTTGCACAAACGCAAGTGTCTAGTGCACTAGAAATGCAATTAGAAATTAAGTTTGCATAGACTTATCTCTCTAAACTCTCTGATTAATTTCACGGACGGACACTTCACAACAAAAATGGTGAACGTAACAATTATGACAACCATGCTTCGACCTCAGAGCAGTGTCACTCCCACGTACAAAGTTGGAGGATGACTTCTGTCAAAACTTTAAAGCCACGAGCCTTAGCGTAATTGTAAAATGCTAACATCTAGACTGGTATGTCGGTACAACTTGACTGGTATATTTTTAATGCACATGTCTGCGTATGTTATTGTATTGTATTCAGTTTCAGATACCTAGTTGGTAAAGTATTTCAAATACTATATTTTTAATGTACGACATGTCTGCGTATGTTATTGGATTGTATTCAGTTGCTGATACCTTAGTTGGTAAAGTATTTCAAACAAAGAGAGAGCGACCTTTACCAATGGAACTACAAAACTTTTAGCTCTTCAGACACTGCAACTCCCGTAATGAAGTTGATGTTTAACCCTCCTGGTTACCTTTTTTTTTTTCTAATCAGCTATTCTTCATTAGACGGCCGATTATAGTGACAATTTAGTGAACATATATCTCCTCATCCAAGAACATAAAGCAAGTGGAAGAGCTAGCAGAAGAGCTGTTGTAATAAAATCTCCTTTGCAGTACGGAGATCAACTATAACATTACCCAATTGTCTTTGAGGCTCCTACCTATGGCGAGGTATGGACGGGTCAGATGTACGCAATCATACCCATGTGTTAGAAACGCACAGATGTTTCCTGGTGATTCATAATCAAAATTACGTCAAGCTCTGTCAATCAACTAAATGGTAAATTCATTGATTCAACGATATGTTGACCACATGCAAGAACAGAAAAGCAACAAAGCAAATTACTGCATCTGCACCAGTCCAGCAAACCACCTTCACCTTGTAACCTCACACTGCCACACTGCACCTGTCCTGTCTACCAATTTGCAGCTATTTATTTTGTTAAGGATCTGGATAAGATAACTTATTTAACAATCATTTGGACAACAAAACTTCATATATCTCAACCCAGAGTTTCTCCCTCACACACCAAAATAAATATGAAACTCAAGAAATTCTAACGCCTTCAAATTATCAAATACACCCACGAAAGACCTAGGGGGAGAGAGAGAGCTCGAAAGAATAGCATGCGGTTAAAATAATTATGGCCGAAGATCACCCAGTCTTCACTAAAAAAACACCTCCAACACCAACCAAAAAAAAAAAAAAGAAAGGAAAGAAGGGTTCGTAATTACACTTCAAACCAACTGCTTGATGTACACAATTTGATGGACCTTGGAATTTCCTTCTGCCTTCAGAATGACCTTGCTATTCACTAACCAGAACTGGGCCACAATGAGCTGAGCCTTGAAGCAAGTTTTGCACTCTTGTAGTCTTCTCTTAGTTGAATAAACCTGAGTTTCCACATGTACGTTTTTGGATGTGAATCAAGGGGAAAACAAAAAAAAGAGACAATACAAATCTTAAAGCGCTCCAATGCTTAGCCCAAATTATTATGCAGACCTATACATGATGTAAATGTACTTCAATCACACCAAATTAAAGAATAAAATGAACCATCCTCATCATCATCGTAATTTAACAATATCACTACAAAATTTATATCATCATTATTAAACTTCAGAATTCCTCAAGTGAATTCTTTCATTATGTAACCTTTCAGAAATAAAAGAATGCCATTAGATAGTCAAATAACTCCATCAACATGCCAAGCAACTCCATGAAAGAACAGTAGGAAGGCAAGTTCTCCACACCTCATTTTAACTCGGTAAAATCTGGTACTATTAAGTTGACAAAAAAAATTTACCTTTGTGCATCTTTTCTGATACTCGGGGTCCCCTCAAAAAGAGTGGCCAGACTTTCAGGAGCAACAATAAAGACATTTGCCATGCTGCGGGTAATGTTCAAATATTTTAGCAAAAAGAACATATTAAAATGTGGTCTCCTAATAAAATAGTTCTCCAACTTACATGCCCAGCAACTCAAATTTTTCATCCACTGAAGGAGCATTGAAGCTGCGGACGAACTCCCCATATTCAGTTATATCACGCTTCAAACGCAGACCTCCACTGTTGAAATTAAGCGCAAACAAGCATTTTCTCAAAGAGCCAGTAATGATACTGACCAGGTAAATCATAGCTACAGCATTAAGCAACGGCCCTAACAAAATGGCCACACACACACACACACACACAAAGGTCCTTAAAACACACAAAACAATAACACACTCGAGCCTTGTCTTATTCCCACTAAGTTTGATTGGTTACATAGATATTCTGTCTCGATTGTGCTCTATGTCCACCATAAGCTCCCCAATAATCTTTCTGAATGGTTACGTCTTTTTTAGTCTTCTCTGATTTTTCATAGAATCTCACTATACCTAATAAATGCATATAAGGATTGTCTCTTCAGAGAGTATAACCGTCTCAAACTTGATTAACTTTTCTCACTAACAGAATCATTTTTTATCTCATCAATCATGGTTTGTCCACATAATAATCTCAGCATTATCATTTTCTACTTATCTTTTTCTTTCTTTTTTCCTTTTCCTCTTTCATTACTTTTGTGTGTGTGAGTGTGTGAATGGGTTAATGATCATAAGTTACAGCCCAACCATAAAACATCACTTGCTTTATCGCATCCTCGGGACTTACCTTTAAGCTTCTAAGAACTTCCTATTGCATAACAAGTCTGATGCGCTTCTCCACTTAAACCTTCCTACCTTTTTTTTTTTTTTTGGTTGCAAGTGTTTCTCCACTTAACCTTTCCTACTTGAATTTTAGGTCACACAAAATCTTCTCCGTCCAGAAAACTTAATCACGTTTCCTCCATTCAATCAGTTCAGACTTCAGAATGCTACATTACTCCAATAAAAAACAGTAAAGAGAGGGAGAGGGAGAGGGAGAGGGAGAGGGAGAGGGAGGGGGAGGGGGACATAGCAAGTACTTTTGTAACAGTCGGCCGAAATTGAGTAAGAAGAAAGATTGTATTTCCTTCTTGCCTTCTACAAACTTTTTGCAATAACTTTATACAATTGACTATGCCTATCAATCCCACTAATCAAGGGATGAGCTATGAATGCTATATTGATTATGCTATCATAACCGAAATTCCTTGCTAGTCAACCTCCCTAATTAATCCCCTACAATCAAGTAATTACATTTACTTACTATAATCAAGTGATCACATTTACTACACATTTACAATAATAATGAATATGGTCCGGTCAGTCAACCGGCCATTATGAACGTGATAATGCTCCAACACTCCCCCTCAAACTGGTATGTAGATATTGTCCATGCCAAGCTTGCTGACTAGTCCTTCGAACGCTGGTCCGTGTAAACCTTTAGTTAGAACATCCGCCACTTGTTGCTTTGTGGGAATATAAATCATAGTGAAGCTCTTATCATCAATCTTTTCTCGGATAAAGTGGCGATCTACCTCCACATGCTTAGTACGATCATGGTGGACCGGGTTATGTGCAATACTTACTGCAGCCTTGTTGTCACAGTATAGACGTGTAGGTCCGGTAGTCGAAACACATAACTCATCCAGCATTCTCTTTAGCCAGAGTCCTTCGCATATGTCGTGAGCCAGTGCTCGGAATTCCGCCTCAGCACCACTCCGCGACACTACAGTCTGCTTTTTGCTGCGCCATGTAACCAATTTGCCCCAGACATAGGTGCAGTATCCCGACGTAGATCTTCTATCAACCAATGAGCCTGCCCAATCTGCATCAGTATACACTTCAAGACTTCTATCCTTCCTTTTGATGAAAAATAGCCCCTTTCCTGGAGTCTTCTTCAAGTATCTTAGGATTCCGAGTACAGCCTCATAGTGTTGTGTCTTTGGCGAGTGCATGAATTGGCTTACCATACCAACTGCAAAAGCAATATCCGGGCGTGTATGTGACAAGTAAATAAGCTTACCAACTAGACGTTGATACCGTTCTTGGTCCACCTCCTTGCCCCCATTGAGGTCCAGTCTTACATTCGGTTCGATGGGTGTTGTCGCAGGTCGGCACCCCAACATCCATGTTTCCTGCAATAGATCCAGTACATACTTCCGTTGAGAAATAAAGATACCTGATGAACTGCGTGCTATTTCCATTCCCAAAAAATATCTCAGGGGTCCCAAGTCTTTCATTTCAAACTTGCTGCTGAGGTACCTTTTTAATGAGTCAATCTCATCTTGAGCGTCTCCTGTGAGAATAATGTCATCAACATAAACTATTAAAATAGCACGAGTTCCTTTAGAAGTATGTTTATAAAATACAGTGTGGTCAGCCTGTGACTGTTTGAATCCTTGAGCTTTAACCGCCTGGGTGAACTTTCCAAACCATTCCCGTGGGGACTGTTTTAGTCCGTACAATGATTTGTATAATCTGCAAACCAAATTCCTTTCCCTGGAATAACCAGGTGGTAAGTCCATGTAAACTTCCTCATGAAGATCACCGTTTAAAAAGGCATTCTTAACGTCTAGTTGTTGAAGTGGCCAGTCTAAACAAGCTGCTAAAGAGAGTAATATTCTTACCGAATTTAACTTGGCCACAGGTGCAAAGGTTTCATTATAATCGATCCCCGATACCTGAGTGAATCCTTTTGCAACTAGCCGTGTCTTATATCTGTTGATACTTCCGTCTGCATTAAACTTCACCGAGAACACCCATTTGCAACCAACCGGTTTTTTTCCTGCTGGCAGTTCTACCACTTTCCACGTGTTGTTTTTTTCCAATTCCCTCAACTCCTCTTGAACTGCATCTCTCCAATCCTTGTATGCGAGAGCTTCATCAATATTCTTAGGAATCTGGATGTTAGACACCTTTGCAGAAAAAACTGAAAACTTGGTCGACAACTTATCATTAGACACGAAATTTGAAATAGGATGCTGAGTACATTTTCCCTTTCCTTAAGGCAATAGGTAAGTCCAAGTCTGTCGAAGTCTCCAAGGTGTCGTCCTCGCGGCAAGAGACAGGAATCGGTTCTGAGGTTTGACATTCTAGAGGAAAGTCCATGTCTTTATTAACTTGGGTCTGGTTCTTTCGTGAGTAGACTATTATGTTGGGAGTGGTTTTTGGTGCATAGTCCGGGTGTGCATGGTCCGAGTCGAGAGCATCATGCGGATCATGCTGGCTGGGCGGATTCGGTGGTGAAAGGTGATGGGGATCCGGCTGTTGGCTCGGCTGGAATTCTCCCCCTGAAGCGCTTCTGAGAAAATTTGGGGTAGGCAGTGGTTCGTTAGTGCTAGAAGCCGAGTGTAAAAGAGGTGAGGTATAGTTATCAGAGTCACCTGGGATAGGTGGGAAATATGGTTCATGTTCCCGGAAGTGTAACTTCATGGTAACAAAAGTGCGACGGAGGGTAGGAGAATAACATTTATAACCATGTTGAGTGGAGGAATACCCAATGAAAACACGTTTGAGTGATCGTGGGTCTAGCTTAGACGCAGAGGGGTGGCGATAGTGGACAAAAACTGCACAACCAAATACTTTGAGAGGTAGAGTATAGCCCCCTTGGAATAAAGGGTAAGTTTTATGAAGTAGAGAAATAGGAGACTTATACTGGAGTGGTTTAGAGGGGAGGCGATTAATGAGGTGGCATGCGGTAAGGACTGCTTCTCCCCATAGATAAGTTGGGACGTGCATAGTGAACATTAGGGCCCGAGCGATTTCTAGTAGATGGCGATTTTTGCGTTCAGCTACACCATTTTGTTGTGGTGTATCTGGACACGAACTCTGGTGAATGATGCCCTCAGTGGCTAAGTAAGTATTTAGAGTGTTCTTAAAGTATTCAGTGCCATTGTCCGTGCGTAGAACTTTGATTGAAGTTTGAAACTGGGTTTTTATCATAGAGTGAAAATTTTGAACAACACTGACCACTTCGGTTTTGTCTTTGAGAAGATAAACTCAACACACTCTTGTATGATCATCAATAAAAGTAATAAACCATTTGGCACCGGAGATATTCTTAACACGGGATGGACCCCAAAGATCAATATGCACAAGGTGGAAGGGAGTGGACGCAATATGTGGTTTGGGAGGATAATCATGTCGGGCTTGTTTAGCAAACGTACAAGCATCACAATTTAGCACCGATAACTGTTTATTATTCAACGGAAATAACAGTTTAAGATAACGAAGGCTGGGATGTCCCAGTCTTCGGTGAAGCAGTAATACATCAAACTGTTTGGGGTCATATTGCATAGTAGGCGAGGAAATAGGGGAAGAGGTATGGAGTACAATATTTTTCGTATTTAGGTGGGGTTCATCTCCAAATTGATAAAGGCCATTCCTTTCTCTAGCAATGCCAATCGTCTTCCCCGATCCCTGCTCCTGCAAAACACAAAGTTGGGCAAAAAACTTAGCAACGCAACTTGCATCCTTTGTAAGTTTGCTAATGGAGATTAAATTACATGACAACTTTGGAACATAAAGTACTGAATCGAGAACAAGTGAGGAAGATACTTTTGCAGATCCTTTTCCCAGTACCAGTGCAAATGTCCCATCAGCCAATTTAACCCTTAAAATTTCAAAACTTGGTACATATGTTGTACATAAGGATATGTTACATGTCATGTGGTCAGTGGCCCCTGTGTCTAGAATCCAAGGTAAAGTTTCCACAAAATTAACTGTACCTTGATGAGACTTTGTGTTGGATGAAGGAGACGCCTCAGACTGGGTCTTTAGGAGTGACAGCAGTTGCTCCAGTTGTACTTGGTTTAGTGCAATCTGGTCGGCTCCACTGGGTGGCGGGTTTTCATCAACAACTGCAGCAAGACTTCGACCATAAGGCTGGGGCGATTTCTTTGGCCTCATATCTGGGGGTTTTCCATGTAGGTGCCAACATTTGTCTTGTGTATGTCCAACCTTATTGCAATGAGAACATCGAGGACGATTGTTTGTTCGTGGTCCAACAGTTTTGGTGGCTAGCACAGATACGTCACTTGGCCGCTCAATGGGTACTAGCGGCTGCACATCCCTTCTTTCTCCAAGCATAACCCGCCTGCTGCTTTCTTCTCTTCGAACTTCTGCAAAAGCTTCACTTAGCGATGGCAGAGGTCTTCTGCCAAGGATGCGGCCCCTTACTTCGTCTAACTCTTTGTTCAGTCCAGCAAGAAAATCATATAATCGTTCCTTTTCCAAGTGCTCCCTGAATTTGACGTTACCTTCTAGATCTCCCCAATCGGCCTCATAGTGAAGGTCGAGTTCTTGCCATAGAGTCTGCAGGGTGTTGTAATACTCAGTGATGCTCATGCCTTCCTGGCGAATCTCCTTGAGCTTGTTCTTAATTTCAAAGACTTGAGAAGCATTCTCAAGATCTGAGTAGTGTTCGTGAACAGCATCCCAAATGGCTTTTGCAGTACGTAAGAAAAGATAGGTGCGACTGATATGCGGCTCCATGGAATTGATGAGCCATGACATTACTAGGGAATTATTGAGTTCCCATGCTGGATAGCGTGGGTCAATAGTATCCGGTTTTGTTGCTTGGCCGGATATGAAGGCTAGCTTTCCCTTTCCCCGTAGGACCATCAAGACTGACTGGGACCATAGTAGGAAATTTTTTCCATTTAATCGGTGATTAGTAATTTAAAGAGAAGAACTCTCGTTGAGAGTTTGTTGAAAACTAGGATCATTAGTATTTGTCGCTGTTGTACCAGCGATAGGGGAAGGGCTGGACGTCACTGTCGTTCCAGCTGTGGAGGAAGGAATTGGTGAACTCATCTCGGTGAAGGATGAGAATAGTTTTGGAAGTTTGGTGTTTGATTGGTTGGCTCTGATACCATGTAAGAGTCGGCCGAAATTGAGTAAGAGGAAAGATTGTATTTCCTTCTTGCCTTCTACAAACTTTTTACAATAAATTTATACAATTGACTATGGCTATCAATCCCACTAATCAAGGGATGAGCTATGAATGCTATATTGATTATGCTATCATAACCGAAATTCCTTGCTAGTCAACCTCCCTAATTAATCCCCTACAATCAAGTAATTACATTTACTTCCTATAATCAAGTGATCACATTTACTACACATTTACAATAGTAATGAATATGGTCCGGTTAGTCAACCGGACATTATGAACGTGATAATGCTCCAACAACTTTCTTTTCCAATGGGCATATTCTGATGGCACATGAACTGCGGCCACTCGGGCCTCAATTTAGGTCAAAACATCCTCGCCAGTTCATGGCATCAAGCTCAACTAAACCATCTACTACCATTTTTTTACAATTTAAAGGTTCCCTGGAAGGAAAAAGTACAAAAGGAAAAAGGGCTGAATTAGGAAAATAAGGAAATAAAGATACGGAAAGCAAGATTACCTAGGATTGAAAGTGAACTTCTGCCAATGATTAAGTAAACCCTTGTGCAAACGGTTCCCCTGTATTGACAAATTTGACCGTTGAAGTAATTAGAACAACAGAAAATTGATAGCAAGAGTCACAGCAGCACAGGACCAAGAAATACAAGGCATGAAAAAGGACATGCTATCAAGGGCCTACACCGAACACGGACAACAACATCACATGTAATTTTCTGGTCGTTCCAGCTGAAAACAATTTGAGGGCATTCTCGAGACTGGACCCTTGAGTTTAATACGTATCAAGTCTCTCATCTCTGACGTAAAACGGCAGTGATAGATACAATGTTACGTCTCTCTCATTATTCTTCTGCTTATGTCGCACACTTCACTCAGTTAACAAACGGGTTGATAAACAACCACCAAAAAAAAAAAAAAAAAGGATTCATTGACATGTTGACATGAGATTGAGGTACATTAGGAAAGGGGAACTCCAGAGTAGTGGAGAAAGCTCCATGTATAAATGTGTGCGCGAGCGCACGAGTGTGTGTCTACACGCACACGCATATGCACATGTAGATGTATGGATGTTTGTGTTGTGTGTGTGAGATCCAAGATAAGGGGAAAAGGAAAAGGCTCTACCAATTCAGCCAGAAAAGCTTGCTTGTTAAGACCTTCAAGCGCTGTGAATGCAGCTTCAAGCACACGCGAAAGGTAAGCCACCACTCTGGTCAAAGCAATGAATGCTAAACTTCAGACACAATAAAAGGACTTTAGCAAGTGTATGCAATTAACAAATGCTACTCAAGAAAAGCAGAATATTATTGAGGTCAACGCTTGGAAGCTTCCAGAAAATTTACGTGATGACATCTAAAAGTGCAAGGACATATCAACACAGGAATAGACAGAAAATCATAAAAAATAACAAGAAAAATGAAAAGCAAATGTAAGCATGATACACAAACCTTGTACACGCACTCGTTGGGCGATGATCCGGAGCAATACCATCATCAGGTGACCGATAATCTGTTGTTTTTTGTTCCGCAGCTAGCAACCGCTCCACCTTACAGAAAAAAGGTTAATATGTATGAATAAATGAAAAGGACAGACAAGTCTGTCTAGTTATTCAAATATCTAGCACATACTTCAGCCATTACTGTCTCAATGCACTGTTGTAGTCCTTTATACGCAGCACCTTCGGCACTGGACATAGCTGTGGCCATTTCCTCGCAGGAAGCAGCATGTGCACCATCCACAGGCAGTAGAAGTCGAGATATAGAGTTTGCAAAGTACTGCACACAGGTATTAATATTGGAAATAATGCAACCATCGACTCTCTCAACAAAAATACTGTAATAAGGAAACATACTTGCTGAACAATAGCCACACTACTCCCACAACGTTGAACAGCCACCATGAAAGATCTGAAGCCATTTTCCCCAGCAGCAGCAGCAGCTTCAGCCTGTGTCTAACTATAATAAGTTTCCATTTACATGAATGTCATTTACTCACTAATCTTCTTGTAAAAGTGCACAAACTGACTCAGACCACACAGAATAATAATAGGGATCATCCAGAAATTACAGCAGAAGCAGCAGCTGCAGCAAGTCTCCGGCTGACATTTGTTCCCAGCACAAACCTTTCCCTCAAAGAAGCAGCTTCAGTAAGGCTGTCTCTAGCCCTCTCAAGGCCTTCTGTGATGTACTGACTTACCTGGAAAAGATACCAAAATTGTGAACTTGTTGAAAGAGTTCAATAAGAACCTTAAAACTGAAAATACTAAGAGAAGAATAGGGAACGAACTTGGTCAAGAAGGCATGTAAATACAGCCCGCACATTTGACGCAAGTGCAGTAGGCTGCAAAAGAGAAAAAGTTAAGAAGCATTAACCCGTGAAAACCCAAAGCACAAAGTCAAGCCCATATGTCACTGTTTAATAAGCAAATTCTTGTTTGGACAACGTTTACAGATAAAACAAATACTAGTTCCCTTCGAAAGGAAATATGGGGACAGAAGAAAAATGAACCTATCAAAGTTACACTTCACATAATTATTATAACAACCAGAAGAGAGGCATCTTCCGAGAAGAAACACATTATTCCAGTTGGGTTTAATTAAAGGATAGAAAGAGAGCTTCCAAGAAGAAAGCGAAGTCCCATGTAATATCTATCAGCTCATTGTATTATCTTGTTATCCAACCACACATTGTAATAAACATGTGTGTTTTACTGAGGGGGAAAAGGCATATCAGATATCTTTGTTTATCAATTATCAACTGTCTACATTTCCTTATTTATTTTGCAGACTTACCTAAATAGGAGGTTCAGTTACCTTACATACTTGCGTTAGGCCCTCTCTCCCTCCCCTTTTACATAAATTCTTATAAGCAGAGCAAGGAAAAGCTTATCACACATAATAGATTTGAGTCGATCTTCTGCCATCTTCCCTTAAGAAACGTGCTTATGGTCTTTCAACCTTTCACTTCTCCTGAACTGCTAATAATAGGAGAAAGAAAAAGGACTACAGAAAAGAATGCCCATATTCTTCTGAATTTGGCTTATCTATTACTGTATCTCACTAATAGCACAACAAAAAGCATTTCAGGCATTAAAGAGAGAAAAAATGACCCGACATTCACAGCTTGCTGCAGTCCCCATGCCCTCTATTAAGTTTATCACGAAGGATAATCTATTTACTCACTAACACAGGAACCAGAGGAAAGGGTTCGAGTATCAGTTCTTCTCATCGACAAAAGAGGTGTTTAAATTCTCCGATAATACATGCCTGTGATGAAAACAAAGTGCATCTCGCAACAGCCTCCTCGTTCCACCGCACAAATTCTGTCACCACAGTAACTGATATCTGTTGCTGGTGAGAAGATGCTAGTGAGGCTCCTTTTGATCTTCCAATCGTCCCAGATGATTCAGATGATAGCTGGTTTTCAGCATGGAGTTCATCCATCTAAACAACACAGAAAAGTTTTTTTGTGAAGGATACCTTGTGTTTGACCAAGAATCTGACAGTTTTGGTGAAAATCAGAGAAAAGCACTACGCATACACAAAACCTTAGCCTTGTAGAGTTGTCTGAGAGAGGCTTGCTCATACTCAATATAGATATCCTTGTGCGGAAGAAAAAGAGACTCAGTTAAGCCTGTAATGATAAATAAAAACCTAAATTCAGGTCATAAAATTAGTAAATGAGCACAACAAAAAGCTCGAGACAAGCCTATAATTCATTCAGTAAGAAACGAAAGGAAAATTTCAGAACACTCCAGTAGTATCAATAGCAAGAAGCAGTGTGTTACTGTTTCGCTAATCTATCATAACAGGTGGCCATTAAAACTGTCTCTTTCATGCAGTCGTAACAACATGCATATCACCAAAAGCATAACCCTCAGTTTTGCATCCCAATGGGAAGGGAAGCAATGCATCCAGGAAAAGAGTACAGACAAAACCACATAATCAGAATTTCAAAATCTAACATAACAAATATTAACAGCTGAGCATAATGTAATTCTTTATCAACCTAGCATGTTAAGAATTCTATACTTCCATTGATCTATCAGTAGCTGACACACAACCGGCTCCCAACCCCCCAACTCTCTTTCCCACCCAAAAGAAAGACACATCTTCTCACGCTCTGCACCCTTTCAGGCTACCCATGCCCTCACATTTTACTAGCCTTCTACTTACCACCTCTTAAATTCCCCAGCTGCTTCTTTACTTTCAAACAAAATGACAAATTGAAATATTCAAATTATGACAAGTCCAACCACCAATCAGTCCGAAAACAGGAAGATAGCTAAGTATGCATTATATACGCGTTAAGATGGGCCAAAGGTTATTAATTCCAAAAAAAACTGCTACTTCTAGTAAATGGTAACTAATCCGTAACTTTTACCAAGACATAAAGCTTAGAAATGAACATGAGAAAAAGAGTGGCATCTTAATCTGGAGAGTCAAACCAGCACTAGTCCACGAAAAGAAAATAAAACCAGCATACAAGGCATGCTTTAATACATACAGTCAAATGCTTATAACAGCCCTCCCCTGCCCCTGTGGTTAATAACCCGCAACAGATCTTAAATTACATATGCCTTTTTAGCACTGCAGTTTTCTTGGCAAAATATCCTAGCATATTTAAAGTCCAAATATAAATATTTAATGCCTGCCAAAAGAACACTTTCTTTTAAGCCAAAAATAATTATCAGCTCAAAAAATGCGACAAATACAACTAATTACATACCTTCAACATCCAAATCACCACACCCTACACCATGCAAGTCTCTCGCAAGCTCCAACGTCTTCTCGTAAGCAACTGCCAGCATTCTCAAATACTGGAACGCCGAGCAAATAAAAACACAAATCAAATATGGTATCTGGTCACATATTCAATGAAGAGACAAAAGTAGACCCAGTGCATGTAACTCACTAAAATAAGACCACCTTCTTCCATGGGAGGTGGAAGAACAAGAGATGGCTTTAGTAAAAGCTTTTCCAGAAGTTTCGGAACCCTGTCCTCTAATACACGCTGCACCAAACAGTGGAAATACACAACCGTCATACTCTAGTATTCCAATTCTAAATAAAAATACCCAAACACAAAACAAGGGGATGATATGGTCTGGCTGAAGCCTAGAGAGGGAAGCTCTAACTTTTTTGCAGAAGCTTCTGCGCAGATAGCTAGGACTAGTTGCATAATTCTTTTTCCCCCACCACCGTTTTCTTCATGAAGAACTAGTTTCCCAACTACGCTGAATCTTTACCATAATAAGCAGTTAAACACTTCCATAACATTCATCTTAAGCTTTAAAAATAAAAGGGTATATACACAGAAACAGTATCTTAGGTGATCGTGGAGGTTACATCACCACGTAGTTGTACTTTATCTCATAAAGATGTCCTTCCAGATGACACTAGCTAGCACATATAATGCTTTAGCCATGTGCTACGTACAGTTTCCAATCCTTGGAGTAATTGAAATGCCATCAAGTATATTGTGCAAGTCCAGAAGAAGGAAAGGAAGGAGAGAAAGGAAAACAGACAAACTTTTTTTTTGTTTTCTTCTTTTTTTTTGGGGGGGGGGAGGGGGGGGGACTCTTTACTAATAAGAAAATCACAGAATCCACATTCGTTTGAAAATTACTACTAATAAGAAGATCATAACTAATAATTCTCCCATTGTCCAAACTTAATCATTTTAAGTTGTGGAGTAGACAAAATGGTACTTGCATTTTCACATATGAAAACTTATGAAGAATAACAATGTACAATAAATAATAAAAATCTAAAAATTAAAATAAAATCCACAATCTCAGTGAACGGTACACCACAAACCTCAGCAAGATAAATGTTACATTCACACTGGACAACCAACAAGCATAAATTAGCAGTTCTAAAATAGAAGAGGTAAGGTAATACCTGAACCAATATTGACATCACATCATGAGGAGACGGGAATACTGCAGTAATAGTTGCTGCTTCTTTGCGCACCACATCTGTAAATAGATTCTTATATATATCATTCTAATCTGAAATCCAGGCAGCACTAATCAAAATGCATCTGTCTTTCAACCTGTAATTTCCTTGTATAGAGAAGAAAGGCTACGTGCAACATGACTTGGACTTGGTTGCGAACCAGCGTCACCAAGAATTAATCTAGCATCTTCATTCATTACCTCCACATCAAACATTGGGCGAAGTCCCACATAGTGTTGCATGGCACTGGTGCCCCTGTTGAACTGCATTGTGTAGGCACCATGTCAAGTGGTTCAAAATCATAATTTTTATTTAGAATTGGAATACTAGAGCAAGAATAAGGTGCTGAGATCATGACTAAGCATTTTGACAAACAAGCATGTCTCTTCAAGTTCAGAAAAGAAAGTAACCTCCCACAACAGGGAGTCCAGAGAGATCTTTTACAACCCCAGTTTAAATAAGTGGTGATATGTTTGACATTTAGTGCCTTTGAATGTTTGGTAATGACAACCACCAATATAAGCTTGAAATAAGTTTTAAGGTCAACTTAACCACTTATCAACAGTTGACCGCCACGGTATTAGACCCTTTCACAACCTAAGACACTCAAATGTAACACATTCAAAAAACCAAATCCTTGTGAGCAAAGTCAGCAAAAATTTGCAAGAAAAAGAACAAGGATTCCTGTCAGTATGATAAGAAACTCTCAACAACCCCAAACAAGATGGATTTGCCTCTTCTCCTAGTAAAGTATTAAAAAGCAGCTAGAGCAGTTTATTGGGGGCAAAATGGGGGAAGAAGTTGAAGTTACCTGTGACAATATTTTGGCACATTCAGCCATTGTAGACAGTTCTTTTTTCTGTGAGGCTGCATCAAACCGTGCCAATAATCTATTCTCCAATTCTAGAAAAGCATTACCAAGAGAAGTGGTTATTTCACCTACTCGAGCAGGACAAAAGTACCAAGAGTAACCTGCTTAATGAAAGTTTTATTTGGCACTTTTCAACACTGCAAACCTAAAAGCATTGTAGATCATGATACTACCGTTAAACTGCATAAAAATATAATTACACTCCTCCCTAACAGCTTAAAAGTTCAAGTAAACGGTAATTTAACCTGGTACCATAGCAGGAAAACTTGGTCTTACAACTGGCCAAGTTGTTAATGACTGTCAGAAAAAACTTTAGTTCACCTGTTGTCTAGATTGTGAAATTTCTTCAAGATCATGAATATCTTTTACACTTCTCCTAACAGCTTAGATATTAGGTATTATCAACTCTTAAAGCAAGTTTTGCAAGTTGGGCGGTACTATGCGCCCACATTAATTCATTTGTTTCTATCTAGAAGTACAGGCTTTCGCCTTTTGAAATTCAATTCATGCAACTTCTTCCAATCGATTCAGTTGTTAGAAACAACGATTTGGACAGTTATGTGTGCCCCTGACACACACACACACACACACACACACACACACACACACACACACACACACACACACACACACACCCCCCCCCCCCAAATCTCCTCTTTCTTTTTCTTGCAAAGATTAGGAATGTTGCCTTTAATTCTTTTACATATTCATGCTTTATCAATTGCCTACCTAAAGAATATGAAAATATATCTCTTTCCCTCTCCTTGTCAGACTATGGTAGAGCTGATTACCACTTTTGCAACACCTTGAAGCGACTATCTGTTATCTTGACCAGTTAATTCACACTTAGTTATCTAGATCAATAGAAGTATCCAGGAAAGCACACTAAAGACATTTTTAGAGCATCACAGGCATTCAGCCAGTTTCTTTACACATATAAGATAGTGGGACTACCACGCCCTTCAATACCATTCTGAAAGTTGATTTAAGACTTTTCCTTTTTTTTTCCACCCAAAAAAAAATCGACGAATACATTACACAGCATCCTCCAAGATTTGAATAGACACATTGACTACAAACAAATCAAATGAAAACAAGCATACCATTACAGTATTCTTGGAGGTTGGCAACGGCAACTTCCAATCCTCTGCTTGCTGTTGCATTTCCCATGACTGATTGTCTCCCAATATCCTCTTCAGCAAATGACCCTAATATTAAACAGAACAGAATAACATGATTACTTAGGAAGGAATACAAACTCACGGCTCTTTCTAAAAGTTTGAACGAGAAAAGTCGGCTTTTTACAAAACAATTCTCTTAATTGTAAGTTTTTTTTTTGTAAGTATTCATATCACCTAAAGCTGATGTTTTGATGTTTAGATGGCGCTGTTAAATATATTCAAGCAAAAAAAGCCAACAAAGCAGATGCTTCAAAAAAAGGTCAACAGAGCAGTACATGAAAAAAGCTTTCAAAAGAAAGCAAGCATAGAAACAACTGTTTGACATAACATAAGATGCTAAAACAAGCAGTAAGATAATTAGAAAGAACAGCTTCTCCATTTGTCAGAAATGCAAATTCTTTACCATTGGAAATCTGCCTACACTATGGGCACATGATAATGAGATAGTAATGTTAAGCGATTCCTCAATTTATACCATTATTTCACTCTAAAAATATCAAACTTGGCCATCATGATCTTCATGGATAAATAACTCGTTTATCCATATTTTAAGACCATTATCTCATCATTCTGAAAAGCTTAAAATTGTGTATCATGACATTGACAAAAAAAAAATTACTTTTCTCAATGTACTAGGCCAACAAACTGTCATATTACAGTGACCTTCATATAAAAACCAAATCAGCATCTAAAAATGCGCAATTCTGACTTCACCTAATATGTTCCACCACCAAAAAAGAGTTTTAATCTAAGGAAAATTATCAGACTGTAAATCTGCATGTATAACAGGTTATAACAAAGATAATCTTACTCAATTTCTGCGCTATTGAAGCAGCCTCAGCCACACGGCCGTCATCAGAGAATATAGGTGAAAGCTCCATTAAGTCACCAGGGCTACTATTAAATTCCATCAAATACTGCACGACAGGAATCAAGTCTCAAGAGCTATCTCAACACAGTAGAATGTCATACGAAAATTAAAGGTTTAAAAAAAAGGGAGAAGAAAAGGTGCCATAAACGACTTCTGTGTACATCGACCAACAGTCACCAAGTCACCTTTATAAGCTCTATCGTCTGGCTAGCAGTTTCACGCTGTGCATCTGCACTCTGTCAGAAAGGTGTCCCAGAATCAGAAATTTTATCCGCATATGATAATACTACTAGAACCGCATTGACATTGCACAGAGATTGAATAACATGAGTCCCAGCAAACCATCCAAGAAGGTCTACTTACTTAAAAGAATTTCACGACAACGCTGCTCGTGAATAAGAAGAAAAAGTATGTGCAGCATACACTTTACCTGTAAGTGATCTCCGATTTTAGCAGCTGTTTGGCCAACGCTGGATATACGGGAATCCAACCTAGCAAAGCTACTGAACAAGCCATCCACGCCTTTCTCAAGCTGTACATCGACAACATACTAAGTTATCCATCAGGGCTTTTTAGTCATCATCATCGCCAACCTTAGATTGAAAAGATGCTAATCCTCAAATAATCTAGAACTCCACCCCTTTTTTTTTTTGAAAATTTGCATTCAAGTAAAAATTATTTAATTAAATTTTCTTATCTGCAATAAAAACAAACTTCTTGTGTCTCTGAATTATTCCTTGTCCCTCCGCAGAAAAAGAAACAAGACAGCTTCCACTTCTTGTCATTGTTCAACAAATATTTTTCTAATCAGATGAGAACAACCAATAAGGCTCACAAATTACAAACTAGCATCACCCAGGAGCAGGCCAACACATCAACGTCTGAAGGAAATAAACAAAGCTGCAGACAAACAAACCTCAGAAAGTGTCTTGCGATGCTTGGCGTCTTGGACAGAAACTTCCTTCTTGAGATTGTAGAGTTTTCCATCAATCTTTCATTTACAGGAAAATATAGGAGGCGGCATAAGAAGAAATGCTAGTTGAAGTTAAGTACATAATCTGAAAACTTGTGCAAAATATATACCTGTTTCCTAAGGTCAACCAACTGCGTACAGGAATTCTTAAAAAGAGACAAGAGAGAATCAACTTCAGGAAACAATGGACTAGATTGTCCTTGCGATGATTTTCCACCATCCACTGGACCTCGAAGATTCCCATTTGAATGAATGTCACTTCCAGCGAGTCCTTCAGCCGAGTCTACCTCCTCTTCTTGGTAAGAAGGAAGCAGTTCACTAACTAAGTTGCCAAACAAGGCATCAAAAGAGAAGTCCCCCTGCATGAAATGAATAAAGAAAAAGGTTCTAGAAGTCGTTGAAAAATACCAGATTCCAAGCATACGTTGCTGTAAGTTTTGAATAGTCACCTTAAAGTCGTCAATGTCAAGAACAAGTGGATAGGACTCAGCAGATTGAGATTTTCTGAATCTACCAGTATTTGTTCCTTCTCTAGCCTCTTTCATCTAATTCCAAGTATAAAAAAAATGTTAAAGAAAAAGCAGACAAGTGCAGTGGTCAGCGGTTTCTTCTTCCAATTTCCAACTCATTATGCAAAACAGGATGATTAACAGGACACTTGAAACAAAACATTTGTAGGTCAATTCAGTGATATCAACAAGAAAATTCAAATGCGAGTAACTGTCGTCAATACTAACTTTAGACAAAGGGTTTTACAACATTAAAGAACCGAAGCCACAATTAATAAGATAAGCCAAATAACTCATATATGCTTTATATGACCTTCAAATCGTAACTTTAAGCCATAACCACTCCCCAGATATGGCACTCGTCCCTAATCGTGTAGAAAAGAATAGTCTTCGAAACCAGAACACTATTGCTAGAGTTCGCTTGAGTGATGCCGCCAATTTCCGATCTGGAAGCTGACAAGCGCAATCACGGTTTATTTTCATACCGGATCACTAAATTAATCGTTGCCCAAGGTAATTGGCAAAGATATAGATGTGTAATTCATCTTACCTGGAAGAAAATACAAGGCCTACGGGTATTTTACCCCTTTCAAAATTCTGGTTCTTCCTTTGTTTGCAGGGCCAAGAATTTGAATGATCTTTTCCAGGCTATTGAAGCAAGAAAGAATTATCCTTGACCTCCTAATGCAGCAACAGTTATGCAAATAGCTGGAGATCAGCTCCAGAAAACCCTGGAGAAAACCTTGAGAATTGTTAGCAGCAGGTCGAACGTTAGTATATTGATGAAGCGAAATCAGAAAGAGGATTAAAACATAATTAGCTTTTTCAAAACAAAAAAAGAAAAAGAAAAGGAACAGAATTAGTTAATTACATCTACCCCCCTCCGGCCGCGTTCAACCACCATATCCCAATCCTGGAGACGGGAAATTTCCCTGAACAAATCTTTTCCTGCCAAAGCAAATTACCTATTATGCCCTTACTAAACACCGCAGAAATAATCCACGTCCTTGCCCTGTCAAACTATAGAGGCTCTCATCTCTCGATGAAAGCTTATAGGGGTCTCCGTCGATGGAACAAGAGAATGGCATTATAAGTACAACTTAAATAGAGAAAAGGGAAAAGTTTTAATAAGAAAACTCATTTTTACACTACAAATTCATATACTAAAGTTTTGTCAAAACTGTCTTGTGTTGTAAACCACGATTTTAATAGTTGGTGCATCATTTTAACTTTTGACATACTGCAGTTCTGACAAAACCACGGTACACAACTCAATTTTTATTAATTTATTTTGATAGTTGTATCAATGCGCATATTTTATAGAAACGTAATATATTTTTGATTTTTTGTCTACAATTTATTAAGATAAAATAACAACTCGATGTTTGTGTTTACTTTCTTTACGTGCGTATCAATTCCTATTGCGGATAAATTTGTATTTGACTTTGGAGTTCAAACGGAGCAAATACAAACAAATAGAACAGGAATAAAGTAACATAAAATAAGAATGAATCAAAAGTGTACAAAAGTATGTATATATACAAATTGTCATCGACGCAATACATATAAAATATACATCTTAGAGACACTCGCCGGTACAACAACGCTTCCTACGTCTATGTCGCTGAGCAAATGTACTAATTCTGGGCAGGCCTAGATCTTCCGCATATAAGAATGTGACTTCAAATACGGTGGCGACAGATCGGTTCACTGAGACGCTATATGTATCTGCGTCTCTGTCCGTTTTAGATCTCTCCCTAGCTGCCTGATAAACTGGGTGTCATCGGGACTGAGAGATATATAATAATTCTGTGAGATATATAAACCGATTTCAAATTTCAATCCAATATAATATGGATATGTTGGTTCAGTTTGCAGTATATAACTAACTTTCCGGCACAACTTGTTTAAGTCTCGCATCTAGAAGTCTACCGAATGATTCTTCTTCACGCAGTTGTAAATGACTACATCAATATGGACCCATGCCATGGATTTGACTTTTACATACAAGATGTATAAAGCACTTTCATAGTCGTATATGTTCAAATATTAAAGTTCGTCAAAAATTATAAGACACGACAATTAAATTGAATAGTATACTTCAATATTTATTTAATCATATGATTTGTATCAAATTGATAACAATGTTTCAATTTTGTCAATTTACTCAAAAGTGTTTAACTAGTAAGATGAAAGATTATTTAGAGTAAAGCTTAATATATTATTACAATTATGATTTCAGTAGTTTCACTTACAACAACAACAATCAGTAGTTTCACTTAAATCATATAAACCTTATGTTCGATTTAATAAAGTTAATACAATATTATTCATAACATTTGTATAAAATTTTCAATTCGATAATCACCATAATCTATTTTTAATATATATACACACACACATATATATATATATAGTAATTGATTTTTATATACATTGTCATTATTGATAAATGTATAAAAGAGAAAAGTTTAGATTAGATATGTATCATCTAAATGGTGACTATAATCATTTGATCAAATACAACCTTAATCTTCGTTCACAATAACACGGTCACGCAATCACAAGTTATTGTGATTCAATGGACCAAGTACTATTTTGCTGTGTTGAAAGATTAATCATCATACCAAGCAAGTTTGTGTATATCAAGTTTTGAGTTTGTCACTTACAAACCTGTGACATGATTTATATAATTCACAAAATCTTTTGAGACCTAAACTGTAGAAAACGTGGTTCATTTTGTATCCAAAGATTTATCAATAAATTAAGTTAGTAGTTGACAAGGACAATATAATTGTTTGGGTTAAAATAGAAAAAATCCTTGGACCATAAAATCATTCAATGGTCTTAAATATTGTGAAGAATACAAATCAAGACGGCTGGAGTGATCCTATCAAATTAAAAAGGACAACAAGGATACAGAAAGTAGTCATGTTGTTGGACTAGTAATTTTGTCCTTTTTTTTTTCTTTATATATTATCGCACTTATGCAAATTTTGTGCCCTCGTAAAAGTAGGCGGTATGTCCTAGTAATTCTATTTCAGCAGTTAATTTACTTGATAGAGAAATAACATATAAACATATAATACATGTTTACGAATTAGGAAATCACGAATATAATTGAAATTAGGATGCAGATATTCAGAAACGTGGAAACATTTCGACAAACATGAGGACCGCAAAGCGAATTAATTCAAAAGAGGAGGGCCAACAAAATTCGGAGAAATTCGGTGAGACGAGGATACTATTTTTAATCCCACCATCTTCATTTCGGGGGGAAAAAAATTTCCCACTATTTTTTGGCTGCCTTTTTAACGGGACGAGATATTCTCACACACTCTCATCAATGTCCGTCATGTGTTCTTCATCCATATTCATATACTTTTTATTGATTATCTCTTATTTAGCTTCACCAATCCCTTCTAGTGTCACGTGGCGGACGATAGAAAGGAGAGGAAGGAATAAGGAGGTGAGGTGATACTTTTTTAACTAAATTCATGGTCAAATGACCTCATCACCGTTGGAAAAAAAAAAATGCTTCGACAGTTGGCCTCCTTCCATTCTCCGAAGTCTTTTTCTTAAGTTGAAATACTCTGTTCAATTTACAGCCTAATTTCATTATTTAATGCTTTTTTAGATTAAAAAAGCATAATAAACGGACATATGATAAGCGTACATTATATTGTAGGCACATCCACCTCTAGTCACGTGTCATTCATTTTATTTGTTATTGCAAACCAACATCATTTTATATTATATAAATTAAACTATCACTATAGACAAAAAGTATGAAGCAGCAACATCAACTGCATTTAACTGTCTTCTTGACTCGGGATTCATCTATATGTCCAAGAATTATTATATCTTAAACGGCCGAAGATATTAAATATCTAGAAAACAACTGAGTTTTGGTATAATGACTCAGTAGTACAAATTTTTATAACAGTCACATATTTGTATTATAAGCCTATCTCTACTAAATTTCAAATAACCAATGCTATATCCACATTGACATAACCCAATAAAAAACATTAGTATGCACAAAACATAGCATATGCAAGCATAAGATAAAGACAATCTGTAGTATGGGATGACAGACGAAGACAACCTTTAGTGTGACAATTTGAATCGTGTCACTAGCTTTAATTCAAATCATTCGTGAATTTGCTTACAAACATGCTTGGAGACTATTTGCTAAAATGATTATCTCGATTTACATCCTTCTCAAAACCGTTAAGATAACAAGGACCCTTTTAGATTCACTTCTGGCATACGGGCATTCATGTGGCTATTATAGAGCTATAAGGGGTGCGCCCACAACTCTGGAACAAAAGCATTACTGGCAAGAATATTTAGGAGAAAAGTACCATGAGAGCACATGGCCAATACATTTATTCAAGCATATTACATCAGGAAACAACTAAAGAAGTATTGCACCTCAAGGCATAGTCCAGTTGGTACTTGGGTTGAGTATTGCCAACAAGAGGTCATGAGTTCGAATCTAGGGACGCGTACAATGTGGGTGTTCCTCTGCTGCTAGGCCAAAGGCCTAGTTTGTGGGGGACACCTTGTGTGGGTAACTGTGTAAATCTCACCTAATCTAGGAGGCCGCTGGACTCCTGATTTACATCCTCCACACAGCTACTTGGGGCTGGGCAATGGGGCCCTTTGGGTTGGGGTTCAACCTTTAAAAAGAAAAAAAAAACTAAAGAAGTATTGCTTCTCATGTGCCCACAAGGCTGGACATAAGTTCACTATTGTCCTATATACCATTCATAAATGAGATGCCCTCTACCTTTACGTTCATACAAACCATCACAGATATTGGAGACGAGCTACTTAAGAAACCAGCTCAAATGCCAGCACAAAAGTTGAAGCCCAACAGTCTAAAGTATTGAATAACTCACACTTCAAAGAGAACAAATCATTTATGCAGCAACCACATGAACCTTGTTCATGCAGACATGAGACACCTTACAATAGATATTGGTTCAAACATAATGACAGACAGGACAAAACTTGAGCTATATGATACATTTCTTGATATAGAGGGGGCTTTCCTATAGCATAAGAATATATACAAAGAAGCTTGTTGCAATGTAATACAGTAAAATAAGTCCAGCCCACATAGAGATACAGTTCAAAAGCAATTTGGTTCTACCAAATTAAGAAATAACACATGCATTAGGATTTTCCTCAATGCTGTGATGCATGTAGTAATATGTCTGCATGGGAGGATAATATGGTCTGTATGGCATTGCAGTTCCAACCACCTGTTCTACTACTGCCTTCTTCTCTTCTTCCTTTTTAGGGGGTTCGTTTTTCGCATCTTCATTCTTTGGTTCCTCTTTCTTTGGCTCCTCTTCTTTTGGTTCCACTTTGGCTTCCTCTTTTTTCTTTGGTTCCTCTTTCGCGTCCTCTTTCTTTGGTTCCTCCTTTTTCGCTTCTTCTTTCTTGGGCTCCTCTTTCTTTTCAGGCTCTTTGGCAGGTCCAACTAAGAGTATGTCTGTAGGCCAAAATTTGCGTAATTTTGTTGCCACAGTCACAGGATCTACTGTCCCTATAATTGTTAATTTCTTGCTTTTGATGTCGATTGTAATTTCATCAATACCTACAAAATCACATTCCCAGACATTCTGTCAAAAGGGTATTGACAGACCATTTTGGCCTACTTAATCTATAAAAACATGTGAATGTACTCTATTTGAGACACCATCTTTCTGGTAAATATTTTGATATAGAAAACAAGTACAATATATGGGATATCGGAATCGATTTTCCTGATGAATAATCCTCAAAGCTTCAAACATTTCCTAATATCAAGTCAGACTTTCAAAACATATTCTACTAACCTCAAGAGAAAAACAAACTACTCAATGTAGTCTTTCAGACATATAAGCATTATATTGACGTATATGCATTATATTAATGCTAGATAATCGTGGCACAGAGGAAAAAGACAGGGTAAAAGTAAGTTAACAGTATTTGACTAGTGAGCCTCAATGTGAAAAGAAATACCGCGTAACACTAAATATGTACAAGAGCTGTAATTGGGAGGACCAGTTTCTCCATCTGGAAAAGTAGAAAATAAGCATCTTTAGAGTTGCAAATTACCTAACCTTAAGATTAGAAGTATATTACATCAGAAGTTGATTTTCCAACTACCCAATAGCCATAACCTTTTTTTCAGCTAAATATACATTTATGATCAATATCACTACTATTTAATATTTATCAAAAGGGATGATATCATGATAACCTATGGAGAAAAAAAATTCTTCAATGGAAAATGATTTGGAAAAATTGCTTAGTACCTGGAAGAGCAGAAACAGTCTTTAAGGCCCTCCTCTTCTCTTTATCATCTTGCAAATCCAATCTTAGGACAAATTTCTGACAAGCACAAGGTAAAAAGAATTCAATGACTTGAGTCTGTAAACATCTCAAGAATAATCATAGTAAAATCAAATCTAGGCAATCCCAAGGGATGTTTTCAACCAGATATCACTCAGTATTGAAATTCCTAACATAGCTTGGTGGCCTTATCTTTCTTCCATAACGATTAAACTATACAATTCAGAAGTAGGAGAAGGGGGGAAAGTAGGAGGGGAAAGAACGTAGGAGAAGGGGGAAAAACACAAGAAAAGAAGATGACAGAACAGATAGGATTAACAAAAGGACACACCAGAAACAAGCATAACAACCAAAATCTGGATTTTCAGGAAACAATCAGTCCAACGAAAATATTAGAAAAATAAGCAAAGCCCACGTGCAAAAAAAACAAACATAAAAGTCAGTTCTTTAAACAGAAATCCAGAAGATTCTAAGCATGAAGGCCATGTACAGAACCAAGAATCAAACCTTCATCTGCTGATTGATGGTCTGAGAAAGTGTGAGAGACTAGAGACGGAAAATGAGTCTGGCTCAAAAGATTAGTGGAGAGAAGTAGAATTGTGCAAAAGCAGCTAAAAAGAAAGATGGAGGTGAGGTGAGGTGGTGATGTTGAAATTGCCGGGTGAAGACACAAATGGAATGATAGTCCTACTGGAAAAGGATATATAAATCCATAGGTGTTGTCTTTTAGGACAGACTAATAACAAAACGGTACGGTTTGCAGAGTCGGATAAAGAGAAAAAGAGAAACACCTATTTCTCTTTTTCCCTTTTCATTAATCGAATCGCAGACATTGCATGGTTTACATTTATTGGCGCTAGAACAGCAAGTAGTATGTTGCCTGTGAGGATGTACTCTCACAGATACGGGTTTTCGAAAGAAACGTCAGTCATTCGAACCTTGTCGAAGACAAGAATATTTAAACCTTTTCAGGCTAGCTGCATAGTGTGGGAGCGCTATTGGCCGGTAGAATGACCTGATAGGCTGACAGGCCCGCCTGTCAGTTGTTTCTTCGGTGCTAATGGGCTTATTGTGGTATCCCTGTGCTATGACAAACTTCTGCTAGTGGGCCCTAGGAACTTGATTTACATCCCTACACACACCTTATGAGACCGGAGATAGCATGGACCCTTACTAGATCTAGCCTCACCATCCTCCCATGCTGCCACGTGTCGCGCGGTCACAAAGAGGGTGAAGAAAGGAAGGAGATCCCAACCCATAGTACATAGTGCAGTAATCCCACATGCATTACCTGAAGAAAAGCCATCTTTTTTGTCGCTGATTCAGTCTCTGCTATCATCAAACTAAATGCATCATGAATATAACTCTAACAATTCTGTCACAATAATATAATTATTGGAACACATCTCTTTCATTTGCATATAGGCTATATGAATGGTTTCTTTACTAATTAAAAATGATTTGTCTATTAACGTTTAAGGGAGGACAATGACGCATTTCTTGATTTAAATTTAGGTTATATGAATTTTTTTTTTTTTTTTTTGCAACTAAGGCATGATAAGTCTGCTAGCGTCTGAATAGGGCTATAACTTATTCGTTAAACCAAAGCAAACAGTAAACTTGCGCCAATAGGTAGGATCTTAATTATATTGGAAAATTTAGATCTTCCAGTACATGGAAAATAATAAACTAAACCTTAAACCAATAAAACTAAGTTAAAATACATAGAAAATGAAAAATAACATCAAAAAAGTCATTCTTAAGTTTTCATATGTTCCCTTTGTGTATGTCTAAAATTGTGAGAAAGAATTATAATGGTGTGATACCAAATATAAACAAAATAAAACAAAAAAGAAGGAATGAATATTATTTGAATAATACTGAACACCAACTATCCCTTGAAAGTGTTTGGTTTGGGGTTTAGAAATGAAAGAATGGATATTATTTGAATGATACTTATTCATTGTGTTTGTTTGAAGGACAAGAGAATAGGAGTATGAGCATCAAAATCCTCCAAACCCATGAATTTGATATACATGAGTTAAACTGTAAGTATGAGAAATCATTCCTCCATTTTGTCATGCCACAACGTGCCATTACCGCACCACAAAGTGTCGCCACCGCGCCACACCACCGTGCCACCACAACCCACCAACGCGCCACCGTACCCTACTTGCCATATACTGACATCACCATGCCATCATCGTGTGTATGTCCACGTACAATTTAATTCCCATTTTCTCTCAAAGGATTGGTATGTTTCTATTTTTAAAAAATACAGAGGCAAACTTCAGATTATGGCGTAACAAGTTGAGATCCTTTCTTCCCCTCTCTTTTAAAATGGAAGTATGAAATATAATCCGTATCAAAGCACACACAACGTAAATACATAATACTTGAAAAAGAAAAGGCATATAAAATTAATTAAGTTGTTTTTCTGGTTCTATTAATTTCTATGATTTGGAATCTAAACTTCAATATGTCATTTTATTGTGACAATTAATTTGCATACACTGAGCAGAGTGATCAGAGTTAATGTACATCTTGACATGAACTATAATTTTTTTTTATTTCCACAATCATTTTCTGACAATTAAAGAATCCCCTTTCCCCTTTGGTATTCTCAAACGGAACATATAAAATTGGTGATAATTTATAAAATGGTTTAGAAATTGATATTAACGGTAGTGTTGGCTGTCGTTAGGATATACTGAGTATGATTGTTGTTGTTGTTTAGAAATTGCTATTGGAAATGAACAAATAAACGCGACTCCTCCTCGTTAAGTATGATCATCTACATGATTAACTACTTTATTGGTTGCGAAGTAACGATTTTAATCATAAATTATACTACTCTTTTAATCTAAAAAATATTATCTAGTTGATTTAATATACAGTTTTAAGATACAACATTTGATACAGTATTTTCAAAATATTTTATTGTAGCATTCTAATTCTATCGTCATTGTCAAAACATTTTTTTGCCTTTTATTTAATCTGCAATGATAGTTTCATTGATATTACGATAAATTAGGCTATTAGTGCATTTTTATTTTGTAACCTGAAAATATGTTTGGACAGTAAAAAGTAAAACTGCAAAAAAAAAAAAAGAATTTGAAGAAAAAGCGTGTACAATGTTTGAGAACAATATTATACATTAGGAGTATTTTATTAAAATAATTTGTGAAGTGAAGGACCTAAATTGTAATAATATTAAGAAGTTAACCATGCGAAGTTGAATAAAGGCCAAAAATTGACACCCTCGGTCATAATCACAACGTATTCAGGTTGACTTAGCTTAGTTGATATTCGGTTGCTGAATTTTTATACAAAAAGTCACTAGTTTAATTTTGGGCAGTTACGATATGGATGTTACAGTAATGACATAAGTTTTTTATACCAAAACGAGTTTAAATTTGACAACATGTGAATATCAATAAAAAACTATAACATAAAAAATTATAATTTAATATAAGAATTACCGGCATATAATAAGAAAAATATTGTGGACCTTTGATGGATACTAAACATAGTTATTTTCATCTTTCATTTTCCGATTATCAAATCCAGGCTACGTTGCGTTCACAACAGCTGCTCAGCGTAATATAGTTTACAGCTCAAATCCTTCCTCACTCACGCTCGATCAACAGAGGAGGCCGCCTTCAATCTTTCGGCTTGATTCACGTGGTAATTGCTTGCCTTCTGATTAAGCTTTCTCGTTTTTGTATTTGATGTTGATGCCAGTAGGTTGTAGTTAATCATTTCTTTGTTTAGGATTTCCCGCTGGATCTTCGTAAGATCTTCGATGATTGATGTACCTTTTTTTCCTTCTTTGGATTTTAACTATTGAAAATTATGGATAGATCTTTTCTCCAGGATTCTGGTTGTTGCCGATGATTTGATCTTTATCCCGTTCGCATAGTAGATTTCCAGTTATAATTATTTTGTTATGCATTTTGTTACTTACCAAAAAAAAAAGTTATGAATTCTGTTGACGCGGATTGAAGTCTGCCGCCCATGCGTGTGGTTTCGTTGAGATTTAGTTTTGCTTTAATGGCTGAATTTGTTCCCTGAAAGGTGGTTGATTATGGAGTTTTAGGATTTGGACTACCTTTATTTTTTTGTATGGTTGTTTCATAGGATTCTCTTTTCTATGCAACTTTTATGAGGTATGCCTTCTTTTTTTCTTTTTTCTTTATTGGATAGCTTATGTCTTGGAGAGCGTTGGCAGTTTGATTTCAATTAATAGAAGCTTTTTCTTTTCAGCAACCTTAAGACTCGTGATGCAGATTTCTAACCTACTCATGTAAACCGGAAAGTCTTTTCTACCTGAAAGCTTTGTAACCATAATGCAATAGCAACTACTATACAATTCCGTAATTTTCTGGTGTTTTGGGAGCACCAAACTCCAAACCCCCCCCCCCACCCCAAGGTGGATACGTTTCCCCCATCTCCCACATGTAATTCATCCGGTAAAATCTTTGTATATGTTCTGGAGCACCATGCTGGAGCATCTTAAAATTTTTGTATATGTATCATTTTGTGTTTGAAATCTAGCCTCAGATTTCAGTTGCAATTAGAATTTTCGTAGCATGTTCAAAAGACCCTCTGATTATTTTTATTGTGGCAGCTTTGCTTGATTAGTTGGTGAAAAATTACTTCAGCCATGGAGGAAGTCAAAGATCAAGGAGATGCCAATGCTATGGAGGCTGAGAAAACCATCCCATCATCGCAGCAGGAGGTTGTTTGGTGCTCTGGAGTTTTATCATATCCATTTGTGTGCTTAATTTTCCTTTATTGAAGATTCACCTCTCTCTGTGATCATTTTTTAATAACCGGTTCACTTTTACGTAATAGGAGGAAGTCATTAAGAAAAAATATGGAGGAATTGTGCCCAAAAAGCCACCACTTATTTCTAAGGTAATTTTGAATGTTGTCTGGTGTTAGTAACTTTTTTATTTGACTGACACATTGGAGGATGACACCGTTTGCATATTCATATAAACCTGATACTTGTTTTTCAGGATCACGAGCGTGCTTATTTTGACTCTGCTGACTGGGCTCTTGGAAAGGTGTCTATTTTGTCTCATGATCTATACTAACTGATTCTTTCCAAGCTTAGCTTAAAGTTGGCATAGAACTTTCTGTGATTTGTTATGGTGCATAACACGTTGGTGAACAATTTTGATTGTAGCAAGGTGTGGAGAAACCTAAAGGACCACTAGAAGCACTTAGGCCAAAGCTTCAAGTAAGTTCCTATTTTCTGTAAATTTTTTCCTGCACTGCAAGCATGACACTATAATATTCCTTGAAAGTTTTGTAATTTGGGGGTCTTAGTCTATTATCCAAGATTCGATACCATTATTCTTTTTGTTATTATTTTTGGCAGAACTTGCTGTTCTTGTTTGTGCCTTCGGGTGCTAGCCTCGCAGATTTAAGCTGCTCCAGAAGTTCAAATTCTATTTTAGAATTGCTAAATAAGAAAGTTTTGAAATGATGGGAAGTTTGTCTTGTTTTGTATGGTCACAGCCTCCTTAATATGATTTCAGAATGGAAAGACAATTTGGGCCCTGTAGTCATCATCATTTGTTTGTTTTGGTCATCAATTTCGTTTCAACAACGACAAAAAGTAGCTGGTACTTGTATTACATAGAGAAGCTGTCTTGATGATTTAGTATTAGTACATGAGAAGTTTCTTCGCGGCCAAATATAATTATTTGTTTCATGTTTTCTATAAGGCAGATATGGCATCTACTAGATAGATTTTAGCTTATTCTTCTATGATTAGCATGGAAGCATAGTGATGGCTTCTCTCAGGTTCCATGTCTTTATAAGCATCAAAGTTTAGGCTTTCCCTTTCTGGTTCCATCATCTTTTCGCAACTTTTCAGATATTTGATATGATTTTAGTGTGAATAGATCTTGCTTTGCACCTTTATATGCATAGTAGCAGTTCAATTCAGTGTGCAACGTTGTGCTCCCTGCTGAAAGCTTAAGTATAGATTAGTGATGCTTCCCTGATTAGACATGTTATTATTGTGTAGTTGATTAGAAAAGAAAAAAGGTAAATGCATCCCTGCTCAGTATCTGTTCTTATGCTGAAAAATGAAAAGTGGTTTATCCCCCTTGCTTTACGATCATTCTCTAAGGCAGAAGGATAACAGATCCTAATGCCAAAATCAGCTTGTATTTTGATTTTCAGTTTTTATACTATTGTGGTGAGAACTAGCTTTCTAAAAAGTAAAATCTTGTTTTAATAGTATTTGTTGGGTAATCTTTTGAAAGTATAATTCTGCAAGGGTTATCTTCATAATTATATGAGTGGTTTCTGATAATTGCATTGAGATCTGCAATGGTTATGTATGTGGATGAGTTTGAGATGTGATATATATATATATATATATGTGTGTGTGTGTGTGTGTGTGTCTATATATATATATATATATATATATATATATATATATATATGTATATATGGTTAGATCCAGTCGATTCATAGTCGATAGATTTGGATTATCCGTCTCTAAAAATCTATGTGTGTGTGTGTGTTGCATAATTATATGAGTGGTTTCTGATAATTGCATTGAGATCTGCAATGGTTATGTATGTGGATGAGTTTGAGATGTGATATATATATGTGTGTGTGTGTGTGTGGTGGATGAGTTTGAGATGTGATATATATGTGTGTGTGTGTGTGTGTCTATATATATATATATATATATATATATATATATATATATGGTTACATCCAGTCGATTCATAGTCGATAGATTTGGATATCCGTCTCTAAAAATCTATCCGATGTATCTTGGCCGCTTCTTTTTGCAGCCAACACAACAACAAACTCGATACCGCAAGAGTGTTTATGCTCCATCAGAGGGTGAAGGTATGTTATCTATGTTCCTGACCTTTTCATCCTTTTTCTTGGGGGTGGTGTTGGTTGGTGGTTCATTTACCAGTATTTATATGTTTCTCTCTTTATATGTTGAGTGCCATTAGAGGCTGGAGAGCTCCCTCTGAGCATTTCTCTACGGATCATTTATAAATCAATTAAAATGAAATTCCTGAAGCTTTTTGACTGTCATTATTTGATCATTGACCATGGTCATGATTCCGTTAGATCTGGTATCTCTTGAAAGTTGGAACCACGTTATATGTTATACAACAATAACACCACTCAAGGCTTTTTTTTTTTTTTTTTTTTCACTAGGTGGAGTCAGATCTTATGTTGTAGGTTGAACTTATTATAGACCTTCTTTTGTATTAGATGGAACTAATAGCCCTTCAGAGGATCCGGCAGCAAACGAATAAGAAGTGAATGCTCCTTGTGTGAAAGATGGATATCCCCATTATTTGAGCTGGGTATCATATAGAGTGTATTTCTATTGTTGTACCTTGTGAAGGCATCATGTATACAACTTTGATGTCCAAAAGCGTCATCTTGTTCCTGATGTCAGATCATCTTTACCCTATAACCAAAATAAGTACTTTGTATTTTTCAAATTTCAATAGTTCATACATCTTGCTTGGTGGTATTTTAGATTTGTAATTCGATTAAGGATTATGGGACGGGTGACCTTTCAATGTATCAAGAACTTAATAATTTAAGATGAGATGCATTAGTGAATTTACTACTTAGATTATCGTATAACACTATTGAACTTAACTTGAATTTCAAGTGGGATTATCACAATTTCCTTTTCATTACAATCTTATCGAAATTGTTCCTTCACTTGCTTTTAATTCAAGAATGTAAAGGACAACAAACCATCAACTGAGATACAGCAACAATAAAAGTTACTGTTCTTAAAATTATGCATCTTTTGCCGTTAGATGAAACATATAAATATATTTCGTTCACTTGCCCTTAATCTAAGAACGTAAGAGATGAATTCTTATAAAATTACGCATCAAACGAAAAACACATCCTCAATTTATTTTCTTTTCATTTGTTCTATCGAGTGTTTGTTATTTTGTTTATCTCCAAACAACGCTTGGTTAGTTCCTCGAAGATATTTGTTTAAACGATTTTAAATTACGTAATAATATCGAATAGAATTCTCTCAACATAGACAATATTTTATTAAATTTCAATATGATAAGAAAAAACAACTATTTTGATAACGGAAAATTTTTGAATTGAGATGTCGAATTTGGAGTGTATTGAATTGTGATTCGAGTAAAATAGGAGTGAATATCTAATTTGAAATGCATTGAACTGTGATGCGAGTGAAGTAAGAGTAAATATATAATCATTAAAATAAATCATTCGATTTTGTACATAGACTGTACCCAAAATGTCGTTTTGAATTGAGACATGTGTCGAAACTTGTAAATCTGAGTATATAAGATATTAAAAAAGAAAAGAAGAAAAAGAGAAAACACGCTGACTCTAGCAGCAGCAACAACAACGCGTACGTAACATACAAAAACAAAAGTTATCGCTCGAGTTTATGGAAGCAGAGAGGCATACGTACCATATACCAACAAAAGAAAAAGTTATCGCTAGAGTCTAGGGTGGCTGAGAAGCAGGCAAACAATACCTCCATCCTAAATGATAGAGAGTTCGTTTCCAGCGAGACACCCGACTCTATATGTACCTGCATATATAGATAATGCACAAACAAATAATGAAATAGAAAGACAAACACAAAAAATGCAAAGTTAACTTAACGTTGAGAGTGTGTGTAAATCTATTTACATCCTCTAAGCTGCCTATCTATTCTACCTAAACCTCGCTAACCTTAATCCGTCTTCTCCATGAGCTCATATCCTGGACCATGTCCTTAGAGAGGTGCAAAATTAGTAGCTCATGTCTAATCTGTTCCTCTCAAGTCAGTTTAGACCTGCATATACTTCTTTTCTCATCTACAATGAGTCTTTTAACGACTTTGATGGACGCCGTTGTATGTATTCGCCCAAACCATGTCAGTCTCCCCTTCCTTATCTTATCCGCTATACTAGACACCATAGCTTTTCCATAAATACCTCATTTCTAAGCCGCACTGCTACCGTATAAAATTTTACTTTTAATTTAGTCAGAAAATTCCTGTCACACAGCACTCCTGAAGCCGCTCTCCAACTACACCAGCCTAAACTCGATAGCCTACATCACTATCTATGTTTCCATACTGATGTACAAATGATCTTAGTTACTTGAAATTACTAACCTAAATCTCGGTCGATATACACGCAGACCCTAGGATAGGATCCCCCCACCGCAAAGGGGTGCGGTGACGCGTGACCGTACAACACGTGACAGCAAGGAGAGATGATGAGGAAAGTGGGGATGATGAGATCCCAACCCAGCCGAACCTAGAAAAGCATATTCCTTGCAAAACCTAAACCCGTTTAACCCAAAAAACATGACTGCTAGTATCTGTACAAGAAATATTTTCAAGTGATTCACGATACCTTTTCTTTATTACTTCGCCAAAACTTGTATTGTCCAACTTCATCATTTGCTTCAACCAAAAAGATAGTCCGTTGTAAAATTTTCCCCAAAATTCATCCATGAAAAGCAAATCACTTGTAAATTAATGGGGAAAAAATCCAACAGATCTGCATCCACAATGCCTCAATCAATCCCTTTAGTCATCACTCTCAATTGCATAGAAGACACTACTCTAGAATCCGACTGCTTATCTGGCGTCGCCGTCGTCGAGCATGTCTCCCTCAGCCATCTCGCCGATTCTCGGATCGAGTCCGCCGCCGCCGTTCTTCTTCACTCTCTCGCTTTCTTGCCTCGCGCTGCTCAGCGTCGTCTCCGTCCTTGGCAGCTTATTCTTTGTCTTGGCTCATCTGATAGAGCCGTCGATTCGGCGCTCGCTGCTGATCTAGGGCTTAATAGACTTGTTCATGTTGATGTTAGCCGTGCGGAGGAGGTTGCTGATAGTGTTATGGCGTTGGTTCTTGGGTTACTTCGACGGACTCACTTGCTTTCTAGACATGCTTTGTCGGCTTCTGGTTGGTTGGGGTCGGTTCAGCCTCTTTGCCGTGGAATGCGTCGGTGCCGTGGACTTGTATTGGGGATTGTGGGTAGATCTGCTTCTGCTAAGTTTTTGGCTGCTCGGAGCTTGGCCTTCAGAATGAGTGTGCTCTACTTTGATGTTGATCAGGTACTCTACTTAATTGTCAGCTCTACTCGTAAGAGCAAATGCTGCTCCAAGTTGTCAACTTTTTCTTTCCCCCGGCACATAAATTGTGAATGTGGAATTCACACTGCTGAGTTTCTTGTGTTTTTTGTTCGGATGAGGTTGGAACAAATGGGTATCTGACCATCCAACATGTTTAAAATGAACGGGTTTTACTTCCAGCTGGTGGTGCCCTTATTCTTGAGCTTATTTGTTGCAAAAGATATATGTTTTGGGGGAAAAGTAACATGATTGCTTGCATTTTCTGCTTCGTATCGCGCATACTCTTTGCTAAATAAACCTTAAGTTTGTGTGTTTCTGCCTTTGTCAATGCTTCAATTTTAGATGCTTCAGTCACCATAATAAAACAGTTCTTCCTGCATATTTGTGGAACCCTTCTGTTTGGTGAGAAAACATATTTTGTTGGAACATTACAGCACTTGATGGATAATATTATAAATCTTGGTCTTTGATTTGACTGTGTCACATTATACTAAGTATTGTCTGTTTATCTTATCTTGGTAACAGGGAAGTGGGAAAATGAGTAGATCTTCCACTGGATTCCCTCCTGCTGCTCGAGGAATGGATACTCTTAATGATTTGCTTGCTGCAAGTGACATTATATCTCTGCATTGTGCTCTGACAAATGAAACCATGCAGATAATAAATGCAGATTGTTTGCAGCATATAAAACCTGGTAATACTCTTTCTGATGTGTACATCACCTTTTTTTCCCCTAGCTATCCTCTCATGAGGATTGACTGTTTAACGCAGGGGCATTTCTTGTTAATGTTGGCAGCAGCCAACTGTTTGACGATTGTGCTTTAAAGCAGCTCTTGATTGATGGTACCCTTGCTGGTTGTGCTCTTGATGGTGCTGAAGGGCCACAATGGATGGAAGCATGGGTATGATCAATGATATAAGTCTTTGGGTATGAGATGAATTAAGAAATGTCTTGTCTCTGTGTTCTGTTATGCCACAGTGATTATCATGTCTATTGGTGTGCATTATGTTTAGCATGTGTGACTGTATTATCTTCGTATTGGATTGCGAGACATCGTTGCTAGTCTATTCATTTGCATGTTTGGCAATGTAATTGTAATATGTATAATTGAACACCTTGTGGAGTTGTTCATCATTTGAAATGGAAAACAGATTTATCTTGACACAAAGACATCTGTCCAAAAAGAGGGGGAAAAAGTAGACAGTGTAAAAATGTGAAGCTTATTCAATATAGTAGTTAAAAATATCACTGTCATCTGGGCATGCAAAAGTCGGTGTCATTTGAATGATTTACAACCTTCTGAGGTTTGACAACATTGTTGTGTTACGTGTTTGGATTGAGTTTTCTTGCTACTATACTACTGAGGTATAACGAATTGCCATTTACTTCTAAGAGAAAAGACATAATCTTGTGACTGGAAGGAATTTATTCATTCTGCTCAGACTTTGTGATTGGAAACTTAGAGGACTTAAATGATCTACTTTGAAAAAGAGCTCGAGGACTCAAGTGGTGGTTGTGTCTCTTCGATGAATATCCAAATTGTGATAATTTTCGGCCAGCAGAATTTGTGAGGAAACAATTTTTCCTTCATAAATCTTTCCATAAGAGTATTACAGAATATATACACTTCCAACTATACATCCCATCATTAAAGGGATATTATCTTCCTACCTTTAATGCTCTAATCAAAACCGGTCAGCCCCTATTTAATACCTTTACAAAACTGAAAAACTTCCTATTAACTACCCTTAATTTCCTCCTACAATTAAGCATCTCATTTACAACATACAATAATTACAAACAATTCATCATTGGCCTAAACTCTTGCTGCCGTTTTCCATGGTTGCTGCCCTTAGCATTTGGTGCGGTTGCATCAATCACGGCAAGAGGGTTCCCACACTCCCCCTCAAGCTGAAATGTAGATGTTGCTCATGCCCAGCTTGCTAATTAGTCCCTCGAAAGCCGACTTGTGAAGTCCTTTTGTTAACACATCCGCCACTTGTTGTTTGGTAGGAATATAAATCATAGTGAAACTTTTGTCATCAATTTTTTCTCGAATAAAGTGACGATCTACTTCGACATGCTTAGTACGATCGTGATGCACAGGATTATGAGCAATGCTTACAGCCGCCTTATTGTCACAGTATAACCGAGTTGGTCCATTGATCATAACACGTAACTCCTCTAATAGCCTCTTCAACCAAATCCCTTCACACATTCCATGCGCCAATGCCCGGAACTCTGCTTCCGCGCTACTTCTTGCCACCACCGTTTGTTTTTTGCTACGCCATGTAACCAAGTTTCCCCATACATAGGTGCAATAGCCAGAAGTAGATCTCCTATCCACTAGTGAGCCTGCCCAATCTGCGTCAGTATACACCTTTAGGTCTCTATCCTCTTTTTTTGCGAAAAACAGCCCCATGCCAGGAGTTCTCTTTAAGTATCGTAGGACCCGAAGCACAGCCTCATAGTGTTGCGTTTTTGGCGCATGCATGAATTGACTCACCATACTTACTGCAAAGGCAATATCAGGACGCGTATGTGACAAATAAATAAGCTTACCAACAAGACGTTGATACCGCTCGCGATCCACATCCTTTCCCCCATCACTGTCCAGTTTTGCGTTGGCCACCGTGGGTGTAGCCGAGGGTCTACACCCTAACATTCCGGTCTCCTGTAATAAATCCAACACATACTTTCGTTGAGAGATGAAAATACCAGAAGAGTTACGTGCTACCTCCATTCCTAGAAAGTATCTTAGTGATCCCAAGTCTTTCATTTCGAATTTGCTGTTAAGATACTCCTTTAAAGAATCTATTTCATCCTGAGCATCTCCTGTCAGAATAATGTCATCAACATAAACAATGAGAATAGCACGTGTACCACTAGAAGTATGTTTGTAAAATATGGTATGATCAGCTTGAGACTGTCTAAATCCTTGAGTTTTAACAGCTTGAGTGAACTTTCCAAACCACTCACGTGGAGATTGTTTCAAACCATACAATGACTTTTGTAGCCTGCAAACCAAGTTACTCCCCCTGGAATAGCCAGGTGGTAAGTCCATATATACCTCCTCATGAAGATCACCATTTAGGAAGGCATTTTTAACATCCAATTGTTGTAGTGGCCAATCTAAACAAGCTGCTAGAGACAGTAGAATTCTTACCGAATTTAACTTAGCCACTGGTGCAAAAGTTTCATTGTAGTCAATACCGGATACCTGAGTGAAGCCTTTGGCTACTAGCCGTGCCTTGTAACGGCTAATGCTCCCATCTGCATTGAACTTTACGGAGAACACCCACTTACAGCCAACTGGTCGCTTTCCTTCAGGCAATTCTACAACTTTCCACGTGTTATTCTTTTCCAATGCCCCCAACTCTTCTTGAACTGCACCTCTCCAATCCTTGTCTGCAAGTGCCTCCTCTATATTCTTAGGAATTTGGACATTTGCGACCTTTGCAGAAAATGCTGCAAACTTGGTTGACAACTTGTCATTAGAAACAACATTTGAAATAGGATGTTGAGTACATACTCTTTTTCCTTTCCGTAGAGCAATAGGTACATCCAAGTCAGTCGAAGTCCCCAATACCTCCTCCTCACTACAGAGAACAGGAGCCGGTTCTGGGGATTGGCACTCTGGAGAAATACACGTGTCTTTATCAACCCGGATTTGGTTTTTTCTTGAATAAACAATTATTTTGGGCGACTTTCGGCTGTTGGGCGAACATGGTTGACTTGTTTGTGGACTATTATGGTTCGGGTGATTCGGTTGATTCGGATTTGGCGGGCCATCATGGTTTGGTTGGTTCGGCTGGTTCGGATTTGGCGGGCGGCCATCATGGTTCGGCACCGGTTCTCCCCCTGAACCGCTGCTGGGGATAGTAGGTAGAGGCAGGGGTTCATTGTATGGAGTGGGCCGAACATCGAGATGAAAAAGATTATCCAGGTGGTCTTGAGAGTGAGGGTAAAAAGACTCGTGTTCACGGAATAAAAGGTCCATGGTGATGAAGGTCCGACGGAGAGTAGGAGAATAACATTTGTAGCCTTTTTGAGTAGGAGAATACCCAATGAAGACGCATTTGTGAGACCGTGGATCCAACTTAGAAGACATGAGATTTCGAGAGTGAACAAATGCCACACAGCCAAACACTTTTAGGGGTAATGTAGAACCTCCAAGGAATAGGGGATATAGCTCTTGGAGAGTAGATAAAGGTGATTTGTATTGAAGTAGTTTGGATGGAAGGCGATTGATTAGGTGACATGCAGTGAGAACAGCTTCTCCCCACAGATATGTTGGAACATGCATAGTGAACATTAAGGCTCGTGCAACTTCTAACAAGTGTCTGTTTTTGCGTTCTGCTACACCATTTTGTTGTGGTGTATCAGGACAAGAACTTTGATGTATAATACCTTCCGAGGCTAGATACGTATTTATAGCGTGATTGAAATATTCAGTGCCGTTATCAGTACGAAGGACTTTGATGGTGGTTTGAAACTGGGTTTTTACCATTGAGTGGAAATTTTGTATGATGGAGGTAACCTCGGTTTTATCCTTTAGAAGATAGACCCAACATACCCGTGTATGATCATCTATGAATGTAATAAACCATTTTGCACCTGAAATATTCTTTACACGTGATGGACCCCAAAGATCACTGTGTACTAAATAGAAAGGAGCAGACGCATGATATGCCTTGGGAGAATAATTGTGTCGAACTTGTTTAGCGAATATACAGGCATCACAATGTAAAGAAGACAACTGTTTATCATTAAATGAAAATAACTTTTTGAGATAACTGAGACTAGGATGTCCTAGTCTTTTATGAAGAAGAAGTACATCCGAATTTGGGACATGGGAGGCGTGATGGGGAGAGGTTGGAGAAAAGGCCTGAAATGCGGTTTTCTTGGTCTCTGGTGGAAGATCTTTCTCGAGTTGATATAAGCCACTCGATTCTCTAGCAGTGCCAATCATCTTCCCCGACCCCTGCTCCTGCAGAATACACATTTGATCAGAAAACTTAACCACACACCTCACATCCTTTGTGAGTTTACTAATGGAAATCAAATTGCACATCAACGTAGGGACATATAGTACTGATTCAAGAGTAAGAGAAGGAGACACTTTAACTGAACCTCTACCAACAACCTTCGCATAGGTCCCATCGGCCATTCTGACTTTCAAACTTCCAGAACTAGGTAAATATGTTGTGAAGTGAGACATATTACCTGTCATGTGATCCGTTGCCCCTGTGTCTAGAATCCAAGGGTCTGTTTTCACAAAATTAGTCATACCTGAATGGGGTTGAGTATCGGTCTGGGGCGGCGATTCAGTCTGTGTCTTTAAGAGCATCATCAATTGTTCAAGTTGTGCTTGATTCAGCGTGACTTGACTGCAACTACCGGATGGGGAGCTGTGTTCGGTAACAGTAGCAAGGCTGCGGCCATAGGGTTGTGACATCTTTTTGTTCTTCATGTCAAGTGGTTTTCCATGTAGACTCCAACATTTGTCCTGGGTGTGTCCTAGTTTATTACAGTGAGAACACCTAGGTCGAGTTCCAGAACGAAAGCCAACACCTTTAACGGCTAGAGCAGAGACATCACCCAGCCGTTCAACATGCGCATTAGGTGGCGCCTCCTTCCTTTCACCAAGCATAACTCGTCGCCTACTTTCTTCTCTTCGTACCTCAGCGAATGCTTCACTTAACGATGGCAAGGGCCTTCTGCCTAATATACGACTCCTCACCTCATCCAACTCCTTGTTCAACCCAGCAAGGAAATCATACAATCGTTCCTTCTCAAGATGTTCTTTGAATTTGATATTTCCTTCAAGATCTCCCCAGTCTGCCTCATAGTGGAGATCAAGTTCCTGCCATAAGGTTTGTAAAGAATTGTAGTACTCCGTTATACTCATTCCTTCTTGACGCATCTCCTTGAGTCTATTTTTAATCTCAAATACTTGAGAAGCATTCTCAAGATCAGAGTAGTGTTCATGTACAGCATCCCAAATGGCTTTTGCGGTACGCAAGAAGAGATAGGTACGACTGATATGAGGCTCCATGGAGTTGATGAGCCATGACATAACCAGGGAGTTGTTCAGTTCCCAGGCTGGGTAGCGTGCATCATTGACATCCGGCTTAGTGGCTTGGCCGGATATGAAAGATAACTTTCCTTTGCCTCGCAACACCATCAGAACGGATTGGGACCATAACAGAAAATTTTTGCCATTCAACTTGTGATTGGTGATTTGAAGAGAGGAGCTCTCACTGAGAGTTTGTTGGAAACTAGTATCATTGGTGGGCGTTGTTGGAGTAGTGGCGGCGGCGCTAGAGGAAGCGGATGGTGCCGCCATGGAGGTAGGTGTTTGGGAGCTCATCTTGCTTGTGGATGAGAATGATTTTGGGTAGTGGGTTGTTTACTGCTTTGGCTCTGATACCATGTGATAATTTTCGGCCAGCAGAATTTGTGAGGAAACAATTTTTCCTTCATAAATCTTTCCATAAGAGTATTACAGAATATATACACTTCCAACTATACATCCCATCATTAAAGGGATATTATCTTCCTACCTTTAATGCTCTAATCAAAACCGGTCAGCCCCTATTTAATACCTTTACAAAACTGAAAAACTTCCTATTAACTACCCTTAATTTCCTCCTACAATTAAGCATCTCATTTACAACATACAATAATTACAAACAATTCATCATTGGCCTAAACTCTTGCTGCCGTTTTCCATGGTTGCTGCCCTTAGCATTTGGTGCGGTTGCATCAATCACGGCAAGAGGGTTCCCACACAAATCTTTCTAGAAAGAAAATAATGTCCTCTTTATTATCTTCGTTTCTTAGAACTTGTGTTATGTGCTAAGAGGACTATTATAGAAAAAGATCTTGCCTCGTATATATGAAGTTCCAAAGATGATAATTCTTCTAGTATTTGTGGTTGTTTTGTTAATATGTTGTGTTGAAAACTATTATTATTTTTTTATTAAAAAAAAACTATTATTATTTTTGTTGGTGTTTACGTATCACAAAAGTTATTCTGTGTTGAATTAATTTACCCAATTCAGTATCTCAATATGTATGACATATTAGTTGTTTTTGTTAGAACTTATGCTATCCTTTTATTCTAGAGATGCATAAACCAATGCCATTCACAGATAATGCTTTGTCTTACTTCATCATGATTTTAGGTAAGGGAGATGCCGAATGTTTTGATACTTCCACGCAGTGCCGATTATAGCGAAGAAGTGTGGATGGAGATAAGGGAGAAATCTATAACATTATTGCATGGGTTTTTCTTGGATGGTGTTATGCCAAAGGATGCTTTATCTGATGAGGAAGAGGACGAAAGTGAGACAAATAATGAACATGAACAGCGTGAGGTGTCAAACACTGAAAAGTCATTCCAGAGTTCAGTTGATCAGCAATTGATTGAAGAAGTATGCTTACCTGGAGAGAGCTCCCAGATAAAGATTGGGGATAAATCAAAAGTATCTCCTAGCCCTATTATGCAGCAAAGCAACTTGAGTAGAACTGATTCAAAACGAAGTAGATCAAGTAAAAAGAGTAAAAGAAGGCATGCCCGTCAAAAATCACAACATAGAGCTGATGATCGTTCACATGTTGAGAATGGGAGTACATCACATCATGAAGACGATGCAGCAATGAGCGGCACAGATCAAGTTTTGAGTTCTAATTCACGTTTTGCTTCCCCAGAAGACCTGAAAAGTAGAAAAGAAGCTGGTGAATCAGCACCGGAACCATCTTCTAACCAAAAATTGAAATCAAGTGAGGAACATGATAGCGTGTCTAGTGAACAGCTGAGAGATGGTTGTGTTATAGCTTTACGCGCTAGAGATCATCATGCCTTCCATGTATCCAGGCAAAGAGGTCAAGGTGGTGGTTGGTTCCTTGATACTGCAGTTAATGTGACAAAAAGAGATCCAGCGGCTCAATTTCTTGTTGTCTTCCGAAGCAAGGTCAGTTTAATTATTTTTTTAAAAGCTAGTGTCTACATTTTCTAATTGAAGAGTCTGCATGCTTTCAGTACAGACTTTTTAGTTTCTGAAATCCTCTCTCACCGAATGCTATTATGTCTTCGAAGAATGACAATGTTAAACGCTCATGCTTGAATAAACTCCATTCATGCAGGACACTATTGGCTTGCGGTCACTGACTGCTGGAGGAAAGTTGTTGCAGGTATAACATGCTCTTTGTTTAAATAGATATTACTTGGTAACGTAGCAAATAAGAATTTGGAATTGTTGTAGACTTTTCCGTCTTCTAAATGTCTCTGCGGCAATTTTTTTGTTGGAGAAGTAACATGCAATTGGTATTTGAGATTTCTTTGTCTGTATGTTCTTTTATGGTCTGTATTTTATGGGAAGGTATGAATTGAGGCTTATCCCTCAATTTCCCTGGTCAAATCCTCAAAGGAAGAATTTAAGGATGTATCTGGATAAGGCTGTATGGCACATTGCGCCTGACATATTTGAGATTTGTATACCTTTTCCTTTTCCTTTTCCTTTTTTTTGGGAGAGAGCCCTTCCTGATCTTGTTTCCATGTATCTCTTGATGAAAATTTAAAAATTCTTGGCGAGGTTACCTTACTTAAAGGATATGTCGCTGATTGTGAAGGACTGTTCATTTTTATATTCATGGGTATTGTCTTTCTATGTTATGAGTTTTTCTGGTTTGTGGAACCAAAAGATGAGTCTGGAGATCATCTCCATCTCAGCTTCTCTCATCATTATCTTTTTGGCTGCAAATTTCCTTTTTTTTAACCTCTTTCAGCTTTATTTTTATTTTTGTAAATATTTCAGTTTGTTTTGATTTGTCTTTGTTACTGTTTTCTTGTTCTCTTCTTTCAATTAAGAGTAGAATTGATAAGATTGAGAAAAGCCAATTTGCAGAGCAAGAACGTGCGATTTAAGGTGACGATGATCCTTGCCTTGAAGGTTGGCGGTATCAATTTTCGTAGTGGCGATTCTCCGTGCCTTTAAATTCTCTTTCGTTTTGTTATGGCCTCAAACAAATCGCTACATTTTTAACCGGTTTTTCATTTTATAGTTACCAAAAAAAAATAGAGACGAGTCTGAAGGGCAGTGTATGCCCTTTTGTTAAATATTATTTACTACTGAACGGTCAAACGTGAAGTCTTAATGAATTATGTATGGTGAATGTATGGTGAAGGTGCTTTTCTGATATGGGAGGAGAGTTGCATTTGAAACTGCGTGATCTGTATCACAGAAGAGGACCTGCATGGTCTGTATCTGCTTCATGTTTTCCTGAAGCTATAACATAATGTTCTTACGCTGAACTGTTAACTGTTGTAATTTTCTTTATTGAATTGTATTCTGACTCTCTATTGTCTATCTTTAGAGCTGCCATCTTTGATCTGTTACCTTTGGCATTAGATGATTTGTTGGAGTTGATTGTTCTTTGAGCTTCAGTTTTTCATTTTATTGACACAGATAAACAGGAGAATGGAATTTGTATTTGCTAGTCACAGTTTTGATGTCTGGGAGAGTTGGACCTTTGAAGGCGTTTTGGAGGAATGCAGGCTAGTAAATTGCAGGAATCCCTTGGTGAGTTCTTTAATTTGGTCTCATTTGTGTATGATATGGTCAATTTTTTATGTTAACAATTGAATGCTATACTACTGTTCGTTCATGCGTTTGTATTTATCACCTGAGATTTTGTTGCATACCTTGCTGCTGTTGTCTTCATACACACACACACACACACATATATGTATACACACACATATATATATATATATATGTATACACATATATATATCTACACATACACATATACATACATATACACATATACACATATACATATACACATATACATATACATATACATATACATATACATATACATATACATATACATACATAGATATATAATATATACACACACACATATACATACACACACACACATATACACATATATACACACACATATATATACATATATATATATATATAATATATATATATATATATATATATATATATATATATATGCATGTATTCCTTTGCGGGTGGACACTGATTATAACTCTTGGAACTGCAGGCTGTTCTGGATGTTGGTATTGAAATCTTGGCAGCTGTAGGAGAAGATGGCATAACACGTTGGCTTGATTAGGTTGTGGACGTTGGGCATTAACTCATTTTGCACATCCAAGAGAGGTTCGCTCTTTTGCTCAGAGGCAGTTCAACAGTCGTATAGTTGACAGTGGTGCCTCTGTAGAGCTTGTAATTTTCACATTCTTGATCTTTACACTCATGTCAGTTGTAAGCATGTACACTCATTAGTATTGAGACTAGAATGCTGTTGATTTGTAAAAGGTCTTCTCTTCACCATTGAAGATGTGCTCCAAATTTCAAGCATCTGGATGAATGTGTCCATCTGGATGAATGAACTCGGAGCATGAAAAGATCAAGTCAACTGACGCATATAGATCTACCTGATCCCACACTTTGAGATGGGGACTTAAACCTGTAGCTTCTGCTTTGTCAGTGGAAAAAAGAAGCTGCGATCTATTCTGGGTGAACCGTCTTTTCTTCATGGTCTTCATAGTTTGTTATCATTGGTTTTTCTATGCTCTCTTCTTGTATATCAGAATACTTCTTTCCCATGTGTGGATTGGGGGAAGAGAATGAAAATGGTATCATTAGTCATTCCTCACATCTAACTCATGATTTATCCAAGTTCTTGTATATTTCTACGTACTAATAATCCAGTTACTAGGTAAGTGTAGTAGCACTTGATTGGATCATGGTTTTGGTCGAGTTTGAGCCCTTAAAGAAGCTTTTCTTACTCATTCCCTTTCAGACAATGGTGGGGGGGTGGGGGGGGGGAGGTATCATCATTGACATGTTTGGATGAACTGCTGACAGGTCTCGACTTACTTTACTTTCTGCGATGTCTCTCTTAGAACTGCTCGCATTGGATTCGCTTGCTCTTCTGCAATGTTCTCCATGTGTTTGTGGTGAATCGGTTGGTGAGAATTTCTGTAGGTCTACTTTCGAACGAGATCACCTAACCCCCCTCCCCGTGACCGCCCACGTGACCGCCCGACACGTGGCAGCGGGGTGGGGTGGTGAGGCTGGGTGCGGGTGACCCAACCTAGCCTCACAACCCTCCTCTGCTGTCACGTGTCGGGCGGTCGCGGAGGGGGTGAGGGATTAGGCGGTCAGGCGATCCTGACCCGTCTACTTTGTGGTGCTTCATCATTCAGAGTTTTCTGTGGTTCGGATATCGTCAAATGATTAACTTGCCTCATGTATACATTCAAATGAATCTTCTTTGGGTTTTGCTTGTCAGTTTTCATGGGGTTTCTTGATCTATAGTTTTGATAAAGTATGTCTATATTATACGTGTATATCATGTGTCTCTATTATATATTCACATAAAAAAAATTAATGGTTTGTCTTTCCACTTTATGGTTGTTCATTGATATATTTATCATGTATCATACCATATAATATCATGTGTATTCACCATATGGTGTGTGTGTATATGTACCTCTATCTTGTGATCACATTATCATCCATTTATTAAATAAATGTCGATCATAGTCATGATGTAACAGAATAGCAAAGGAGGGAAGAAAACTCTAGATCATACACGTAACTCAACTGGTATAGAAGTAGTGAAATACATCTAACGTTACAAATTCAACTACTCTATTTGTTCTAAATTAATTGTCTATGACAAATTTACATATAATTTAATAAAAGTGTACGTGACGCTCATTTAATCCTGGCCTTTTCTAATTTGCCATTAACAAGCAATAATTTGTTTTAAAACATACATAATGAACGAGGACAAATTAGGCTTTTAACTTCTTTAATGGAATGTGGGCAATCTTTTTCGAATAGACAAATCGAAAAATGGACGATTAATTTGAGATAGAGGGAATATTAGGCAGTTGTAGTGTGAGCTCTAAATCTCACACTATTTTCGAATAATACTGAGACGAGTTTGAGTTTAAGCTAGTTATGACTGCCATCTCGTGTGAGCTCTAAATCTCACACTAGTTTCGAATAATACTGAGATGAATTTGAGTTTACACTCGTTGTGACTATCATCTCATGTGTCTCGTATCTAGTGTTTCCCTTCAGTATCTGAATTACTTATTCTACAAATTCTTGGTGGTAGGTGAGTAGTGGGGCTGGGTCTCTGCTTGGGGGCAAGGAAACCCCCTCCAACAAGGTTTTGGATCTCTTTACCGTGCTCTCTCTCACCGCACGTCACGTTACAGCAGGAGGAGTGGTGAGGCTAAATACGGATGACCACGTGTCGTGCGGTGAGGAGATCTGGTCTCTTAGAACCATGGCACGCTTGTAAATATGAACATAACTATGCCTGCTGCAGGAATTTTACACCTCACCTTACTAATACCTCACCCGGCCTTGTCTATCCACACTTTGTCCAAATGGCTTCATTATCAACATCACAGCCGCCAGCTCTTTTACACCCTACAGCTTCTTCCTTCTGCTGCCGTCCTTCGGCTTTCTCTGTAAAGTTATCCGGCGGCAACCTCCGATCCTTCTACAGTCCCCTATCTGTGAGGGCCAGCTCAGGGATAGCTCTAGTAGAGAAGAATGAAGCTGAGAAAGTCGACCGCCTTAAGAGTAGATATATCGAGAAAATCGTACCTTTGCTTATGGAAGAGTTCAAGTATACCAACATTCATCAGGTATATTTGTCGGCATCTTTCTTTGTTTTGTTTTAAGTTACGTGATAGGATGAGTATTGTCAGTTTGGCAGGATCAGTTGATATGTATGTAGTTTATGGTTGAGTTTTGGAATGCATTGCTGGTGTTCAAATAAATTCCTCAGAGAGTTTTTGACGTGAGATTAGTTGTTTTCTCTGTGATTACAGGTGCCGAAGCTTGAAAAGATAGTTGTGAATTGTGGAATTGGAGAAGCTGCGCAGAATGCCAAGGGTTTGGAAGCAGCTATGAATGATTTGGCTCTTATTACAGGGCAAAAGCCGGTGAAAACAAGAGCGAGGCAGGCAATTGCCACTTTCAAGATAAGAGAGGGCCAGCCACTAGGAATAGCCGTCACTCTCAGAGGATATGTGAGCTAGTACTACCTTCTTTTTTTCTTCAGAAAAAATATTTAAATGGCGCTCCAGTAGCTAAGTGATTCTTGACATTGCATATACCTTGAAAAATATGATCCCAAGATTTTGATTTGATTTTGCTGGATTTTCAGTTTTATGCATCTAGGGGTTTCTTATATCTACTCCGCGCTACATATAGAGCTAAAAAACAGTGGAGAACTTTCTTTAAAAATTTTTTCCACGGATCTGTGGTTCTTTGTGGGAATGGGTAGCAACAAAAGTAAATAAAGTGATAGCTGCATGTACCAAGAGAAGGGTGAATGACAAAGTATCCTAGCTCTTGATTTGCCAAGTGGCTGTAGCCATATGAATAATGAGAAGCTAACTGGCCGGTCATTGTTGGGGTGTTCTTTGCTGTGCAAATATCCTCTGGTCAAGAGATCTGCTTACCGAGCTTCTTACATCATTAATGTCCTGTTTCCTCCTCCCTGTAGTTTTGGAGCACTGAAATGGATTACTTTCATTCAAAGGGTAATACAATATTTATGGTACAACTATACTATATCCAATCCTTTTTGATTTAGTATTTCGTGTCTATGGAAATAAAATCAAATATACTCTTTCCTATTTTACATAGAATCCTATCAAATCATTCATACATTCTTCACAATAACTTAGCCGTTTCAACACCTCTCCTAAAATTGGTGCACATATATCAATCACGTCCAACTTGCTAAGAAGTTCTTCAAACCAAGGTCTAAACAATCCTTTTGTGAATACATCAGCCACCTGTTCAGTAGTTGGAACAAATGGAGTGCACACTAGTCCATTGTCAAGCTTTTCTTTGATAAAGTGTCAATCAATTTTTATATATTTCATCCTATCGTATTGGACAAGATTATGAGCTATACTCATGGCTGCCTTGTTATCACAATTAAGCTTCATAAGTTCCTTTATAGGTACTCTTAGTTCATCCAGGATTATTTTTAAGCATATCATCTCATATATCCCATGAGCCATAGATATGTAATCAGCTTGATCATTATTTTAAGCTTCCACGTTTTGCTTCTTGCTCCTCTAAGTAACCAGGTTTCTCTTTTCAAATGTATAATAGCCTTTTGTTGATCTTCTGTCTATTACTGATCCAGTCCAGTCTACATCCGTATAGGGCTCAATTCCCTTTTGATACGTTTTTTCTCAAAAAACTAGCCCTTCACATGGTGTACGTTTAATATAACTCAAGATTATGTAAGTAGACTCCAAGTGTCCTTTCTGCGGTGAATGCACACACTAAACTCACATCAAAGGCTTTGTCAGGCGTAATGTGAAACAAATAGATGAGCTTCCCCACTCATTTCTGATATTGCCCCACATCAATTGGCTTATTCTATTTCTCTTCAAACTTGTTGTTTGGATCAACTGAGATGTCTATTGGTTTACACCCACTCGTACGTGTTTCTCTAAAAAGGTCCATATTGTATTTTTGTTGTGACAGCACTATGCCCTTCTTTGATCTTGCTATCTCCATGCTTAAGAAGTATTTCATTTGTCTTAGGTTCATTACCTCAAACTCTCGGGACATGACAGCTTTTAACCTTCTTATCTCCCCGTCTGTGAAGATGATGTCATCTGCATAAACAATCAGAATTGATAACCTTTCTTGGGCTGAGTGTTTGATGAACATGGTGTGATTTGCTCTCTCTTGTGCATAGTTGTTTTCTTAATACACTGTGTAAATCGCTCAAACCAGGCCCTAGGTGATTGGTTTAGTCTATTTCAAATTTGTTTTCAGACCTAGAAGGTGGATTCATATACGCTTATTCTAGATCGCCACTGAGAAAGACATTCTTTACATCCAGTTGATGAAGACAATAGTCCATGTTAACAGCTACTGATAAAAGTACTCTAATGGTGTTTCGTGTGGCCACAGGTGCATAGGTCACTAGAGAGTCAATGCATAAGTATGTGTGAATCCTTTATCCGCTAGTCGTGCTTTATACCTTTCTAGTAGCCCATCAGTCTTATTATATTTTACTATGAATATCCACTTGTATCCAACTGTCTTATTCTATTTTGCTAACTTTGTCTTTTCCAAATTGTTATTTAAGTGCTCTCAGTTCCTGAAGGACAGCTCCTCTCCATTATGGGACATGCATGGCTTCCCATATTTCTTAGAAATTGCTACACTGGCCAAGTTAGAAGTAAAAGTAGAAAAGATTGAAGACAAAGTTTTAGTTGACTCATAGTTAGACAAGAGATATTTAACACACTTCCTAATGCCTTTTCATATAGCTATAGGCAAATCATAGTTTGAGAAAGATGTCTCGGTTTTGTTATCTTCATTGCTTGGTTGAGTAGACATAGGCTCAGGTTCAGACTCAACAGTGCTTTGAGAGACCGGCGTCTTATTTCTTGAAGGCTGGTTCTTATTTGTGGGAAATAACATTCTTTTTCTTTGTGTTTTCTTTAAGTTCAATGTTATGAGTGGACTTCAATTCATTTTTCTCCTAACGGTTGATGTTTGACTTCTAAATTTGTGTTAATAGAAATTCTGGATTACTATTCTCAAAGTCTTTTAAGTTTGAATCATTTATTTTCATCTCAGGAGTATTCCTGTAGTCTTCTCTTAGGTTCTCCCTCTTCAGATTAGGCTTAAAGTATGTTGTTGACTCAAAAAATGTAACATCCATAGAGACTATCATTTTCTTGGAAGACACATCATAACATTTATGGCCACGTTTATTAAGAGCATATCCAACAAAAACACACCTTTTTTTCGTGGGATCCAGCTTTCCTATGTGTGAATCATGAATATGAACAAAGGGATTTTGGAAGGCATGCGATTGATCAGGTAGGTGGCAGTTAACAAGACTTCTCCTCATAAATGTTTAGGAGTAGAATTGGTGAGAGTAGAGCTCTGGTCATATTAGCATATGTATATTTTTCCTCTTTGCTACACCATTCTCCTGTGATATTGCAGAGCAAGAATTCTTATGTAACATGCACTTTTCTAACTATAGAAACAAAATCAAATATGCTCTTTCCTACTTTACATAGAATCTTACCAAATCATTCATACAATCTCTATAATAACTTAGTCGTTTCAACACTCCCCTCTCCATCTTTCACCTCACCCATCCCCTCCTTTGGGCTATCTTTTGTGTTAACTGTTACGTCCTCCTCTGGGCTGTCTTTTGTGTTAACTGTTATGTGTTACGCACTTTGTGGATTAGAAGTTTGAAAGGGCACACAGAAGTTATCGTGTTTTCAGAAAAGCTACTCTGATATTATTCACAATACCATTGTAGATATGCACCTTCTAGGATAATCCTTTGTTTATTGGCAGTTTGCCTCTCTGGATGCGTAAACAGTACTACATGACATAAAAAAAATATCCTGAGAGTGAGATTGTAACTAATAAGCTTGCTGCACATTTAAGAAATATCTCATTGAGAGGGTTACACTTGAAATGATCTGCTGGCCGTATATTCAAATCTTTTTCACGTTCTTGGATTGGTTTCCTTTCGGTTGTAAATGTATTTTGGCCTTTGGTGATTTGGTTTGGGGACTCTGTATGACCTCTTTGGCATAAAAGTTAGAAGTAAAAAAACACAAGGCTACATGTACCAAGAGAAGGGTTAAAGGAAAAAGTATCCTGGCTCTTGCATTGCCATGCGGCTGTAGCCAAATGGATAACGAGGAGCTTACTGGCCGTTCGTTGTGAGGTTTATTCCTCTGGTCAACTGATCTGCTTACCGAGCTTTTCACACTAGTAATATCCCCCATAACAACCCCCCCCCCCCCCCCCCCAAAACCCAAAAAAGGAAACCCTAAAAAATATAAATGAAAGACAAACTCAAGTTAATTTTCCTATATGCTGTTAATAATATATTTCATGATACAAGGGTTGAGATGTTAACGATAAAAGAAAATAAAGGCGACATGTTGGATGGGTGGAATCAGAAAGCACCTAGCTCTTTGATAGCCAGAGGGAATCTATCCATATTGATAATTGGGAGCTAACTAGGCAGTTTTTGTTTGGTGGGTATACTTTGCTGTGCAAAGATTTTCTGCTCAACGTGTTTACAAATGGAATAGGTTTACAAGAGGCTTTTGGACGTCTTTGTTTTTGTCTCTGTTTGGCCTCTTTAGAGAAATGGTCAGAATTAAGAAACACAAGGCTGCATGTACCAAGAGAAGGGTGTAATGTAAAAGTACCCTAGCTCTTGCATTGCCAAACGGCTGTAGCCAAATGGACAATGAGAAACTTACTGGCCGGTCGTTGTTAGGATCTTCTTTGCTTTGCAAGCATCCTTCGGTCAACAGATCTGCTTACCGAGTTTCTTACACCTCCAATCTCCCCCCCCCCCCCCGGTATACATTATTATTATTGTGTTCCACACCACTTACACGAGTGGTGAGGAGGGGAGAAGTTTGAAAGGACACACAACTTGCCTTTTCTGGTACCCGTTCTCTTAAAAGTATCACATCATTATTGTACATGTGCACCTTCCAGGCTAACTGCTTTGTTTATCCGCTAGTTAGCGTCTGTGGGTGCACACAAACTACTAATTGGACCCAATGAAAATTTCTTGAGCTTACAGACTGAGGGCGTATTATGGGCATGTGCTACTTATCTTGAACAAATGCTTGTATGGTCCTTCCACCTATGCTGTGTCTTACTGATATATTACGTTGAAAGTCTGACACTTCAGATGATCTATTGGGCACACACTCGAATATTTGTTACGTGCTTGGACTAGTTTTCTTTAAGTTGCAAGTGACCTTTTGAGGAGCTATGTTTGCTGATGGAGATAATGTTGTAGCATCACAAAATTGCTTTTGGGGCTTGGTGATTTGGTGTTGGACTTTGTATGACCACAAGCACAGTCATAATTGTATTTGAGTGGGGGGGAAATGTGTATAATTTATATACAATTTATATTGGTCCTGCTAAATCAACAAAATTGCGGACAACTGATGTATAAGTTTTATCCTGCCGCCACTAAAACATTTTTTTGGATCCACCATATTTTGATGCTGTCACTTTTTTTGGGTTGCACTTCTAAATGTCATCTCTTGAGGTAATTGAAATGTTGTTTAAGACTGGATGCAAGATGTATTCCAGACTACAGACTGATGTTTTTTAGCTTTGCGGTTAGGGGCGATTGTTGTAACAAAAGGGCGAGAGAGGATGCCTTTTTATATGATTAAGTGGATGATCAATTTATTGCTATAACCCATCAAGGAAACTACTAAGGTCTTCAGTGCGTTTACTGTTGACAGTACACCTTTTCATTAACTTGTGGAACATTTGTCATTGGCAGGTTATGTACTCTTTTCTGGACAGGCTGATAAATTTGGGACTTCCCAGGACAAGAGATTTTCAGGGAGTGAGCCCAAACAGTTTTGATGGGCATGGAAATTACAGTATCGGATTCCAAGATCAGGGCGTGTTCCCCGAATTAAGTTCTGACGTTCTTGGGAAGCCAAGAGGGATGGATGTATGCATAGCCACAACAGCTAATACAGATTCGGAAGCACAAAAGTTGCTAGCTCTCATGGGAATGCCGTTCAGGGAAGGAGGCGGCGGCTCTTCAGGTGTGATGAAAAAGAAAAAGCTTAAATCACATCATTTTGATTCGAAATCGAAGCAACGGGTGAGAAGATGATGATTGCCGCTAGAATCCTTGTCTATTGTAACTTAGTGCATCATGTTCCCAGCTCCATTGTAAACATTAGCTTGGTGAACAGTGAGTTGACACGGTTGAATTTGTCTGCGGCAGAATGCAAGTCATGAACCATTGGTAATTGTAGAATTGTTGCATTGTTTTAAAATGTTATGAAAAATTATATACGTTCAGTGAGTACCACAACTATTTGCTTTTGCCAGAATTCGCCCGAGTCGTTGCATCAGTCTCATGAGATTTCAACCCAATAAACCTTAATATCATCAAAGGGAGCCTTGTTATAATTCCTTGCCACTCCCGGTGAGAAAACTTTTCTATTTTCTCCTTAGAAAAAGGGTAAAAAAAGAAAGAAGCGTTCAAATTGAGTTAAAATAGATAACTGAAGCGGACGTTATAATAACTGGTAAGGTAGTTTTTGTGATTTTAAAGTCACATGTTCAAACTCTTTCTTACACAAAAGTGTAAGATAAGATTATGTATATTGTATCTTTCTATATTCTGCTTAGTATACCGAGAACATTCTTTAATGAAGCCTTCAAAATGAATAGTCATCCGAAAATCGGCAGTTGATACCTGCTAGGGCTGTAAACGAGCCGAAAGAGTCGAGCATCGCGTTGTTCAAGTTTGGTTTATTTAACTTAGCGAACGAGCTGAGTTTGTTGGTTTATTTAAACAAACATATTTAATTGTTCAAGCTCGGTTCATTTAACTCACGAACAACATTAATGAGCTGAACACCTTAAATGAACGGTTTATTTACTGAGTTCGAACAGAAAAAAGCAGTTCAAACTCGGTTCATTAACCTTTTAACCGAGCCGAACTCTAGACAAACGAACCAAACATACCGAACGACTCGGTTCATTTACAGATACCTGCTAGGCTGCTACCCATCTATACCTTGCTGAACCGGGAAAGACTAACTGCAACGTAAACATTTTTTTCTATAATTTTCTTTATGAAACAATGGTACAACACACAGACACACACAAACAAAAAAAAGGTAAAGCGTGACATTTTATAAACATTCTTACAAAATTTTTATGTTAAAAAATTTCAAACGTAAAAATGCAAAATGATTGTGATGATACATACAAATTTTTCTTTTGAATTAGACTTGACTTTTGTTGATTCGAAAATGAGAATATTTGTATTGTGAATGTTTCGCATGGGAGGAGATATTTAAGACCGACGAAGCCGCGGGACATTGAACGCCGGCTTTACTCTGCTCTCACTCAAAACGGTCAATCGAACGCCGTCCACGGCTTCCCCTCTCCGTTCGCTCACGATGGCTACCGGACTCTCATATGCTTCCGTCCCTTAATATCCTCCTTGTTTTCACCACCAATTTTCTCCCAATTCAATAATCCCTCGATGTAATTGCATGAAGAACGAGACAGCAAACACTTCATCCTCAACCTCAAAATTTATTGCTAAGGGCGGCATGGTATGGCTCTGAATTCCTGCGTCTCTTTTTCGTGGTCCAAAAAATGCTGTAGACACACCGGTGAGGTCGCCGGAGCTTGCTGTGGACGAATCCGGCCTCATTGATCGTGCCACTGTTGCGGAAAAAATCAAGGAAGATTTTGAAAGATCTTATTTCGCTACAGGTTTCGCATGAATTTTACATCTTCAAGGCACTGTGTAATGACTTCGGGCTAAAATTTTCGGCAATTGTTTATGTATTGTGTGCTTGTTTAGCCTAATGGTTTTGCTTTGCTTTATGTTACTATTATTTAGGCAATTTGACTATGGGTGCATATGAAGAGAACTGTGATTTTGCTGACCCCGCTGGATCTTTCAATTGCCTCTAACAGTTACCACTTTTAGTCCATACATAGCTCGCATCAAAACCTTTCCTTTTGCAGACTTCTTGATATTGGGAAGATTTAGGTTTTCGACAAGATTGTCCACGATGGCAGAACAGTTCTCTAGCCTAGCATTATTTGACCCAATGTGCTGCCTCAAGCTATCCAGTGAGGAACGATCACAGATGTACTGCTTGGATGAGGAACCCTCCAAGCGCATTGAAGATGTAGATGGCCCTGATTAAATTTCGAGATCTCTGAGCCAAAAGCAATGCAGACATCAAGCAACTTTACACTATTGTCTAGGCACACATCAACCCATTTCTCATCCCAATCACATGTGGGAAGCTCAAGTGATGTGATAAGATCCTTAATGTCCGAATGAATTGCACAAAGTTACTCCATTCCGCATTTCTTCCATCATAAACTCAATATGTCTTCTGTGTCAGCTGGTTTAAGCTTTTTTAGCCTCTCAGTAGGTGCCTTTACAAAAGAGTTTAACTTCTCAAGCAGCCTGGGTAACATATACGATCCTTTGGATGTTAACATCCGGAAGGGGTTCCCAATGGGGAAGAAAGGTTTATGTGGATCTTGTGCAAAGCTCATTCTTCTATATCAACTGCAAATATCATAAAACATCACAGAGATAAGATATCCAAAGAAGAATGTCGTATTATATGTGGTACAGGTGCCAAGACTGGTGAACTGCATAAGCACACAGATAGCACACAACAACAACAACCACATTACCCCATTGAGTTAGGGTCTTCCACCTATAACGGGGTATGGAGGGTCGGATGTACGCAACCATACCCACTAGAAACACATAGAGGTTGTTTTCCGATAAACACATATAGAAAATTCTCAATTCTACCACCGGGCTAGGCTAAATTATAAGGTCAAAGGTTCCTTTTTTTCTTTTTCTCACCGCATGTTGTTGTCTTTTCACGTGATTAAAAGTTGTGACAATTCAGCATGTTATTGTCGCATGACATAACATCTAGTCGATACCGGGATCTTCCATGAAAATGATCCTTGCAATACCATAAAAATGAAAGAATTCTTATTTAAAGATCCCCCAAAATTACATAGTTGACAAAGGCACCTATTTTGCACCTTTAGGAGTCAGGTGCTAGCAGCAATTGCTAAAGCATCTGCCCCTATCCCTGATGTGGGAAGTCCAACATGAACAGTTGTGGCTTCTCAGCCTGACCGTGCCATTCCATCTAAAATTTTTATGGAAATATATATATATGTATGTATGTATATATACACACACGTATGTATGTATGTATTTGTAAGTATATATCCACCCCCCTACACAAAGAAGGGAAAGAGAAGGAAGAGAAAAACCAACAGAAACTAATTGGAATATATGTACACCTACATTTCCCCAGTCTCTCTCTCCCCAATACAAAGTCTTTTACGTAGTCCTTCAAAACATTACCATGTTCTTCTATTGACTTATTTATAGTTCAGCTGGTTTTCTCTCCTAATCTATGCAGTTCTTCATTAGTTGTTACATCACTTTAAGAAACTGCCAACTTTTCTTTGCAGTGCAACAATTACACATATCAAAACCATTCCTCCTTCCTGCATTTACTGCTTTGATAGTCACTCATCCTGCGACAGTTGCTAGAAACTGCAGATATCATTATCTCCATACCCCCTAGAACTTAAGGTATCAGGAATACCTGACTACAAAGAGCAGAAAATCATTAGCAAAAGCCCCAGGACCAAAACATTTGTCACAAAATATATAATTTTTCTTTTCATAGCATTAGGCTAAGAAACCACAGATGAATGCACATCTTACCAGATAATTTCAAGTAGGGATCACAAACCAATCTAGGAGGCGCTGAGATTCTAGATGCAAAATGTTTCTTCGGACTAGAACGATGAGACATTCAAAGTCAGAAATGACCTTTTGCTCCAAACAGGGATCACAAACATAAGAACAAAACAAATCTAAAGCTGATTACATGACCAAAACAGATCAGACCCACCAATGGAAGCCCAGTGGAATCTGTGTGCTATGAGAACGCCTTCAGGTATTCAACTGGTGACTTGGCTTTGTCCCTAAAGGCGTATACTTAAAGGTGAGGACGCGTGTAGAGTATGAAACCACCCAGAATTGGACCCTTATTATTCCCAGAGCTTATCTTAGGTGTAAGATCAGCTACCACAACTTTTTCTTAAAAAAATAAACAACTTATTTCAGTCACATTTCCGATTTCTTTAAATAAAAATCATAAGTTTAGTTTTTTTTTAAAAATAATATATGTGATAGAATCTCATAATGTGACAAAAATTAGATTAAAATATCTCCTCCCTCATTTTGACATATTTGTTCGGAAGTTTAGGACTGTCCCAGCCCTAATGAACATTGTGGAAGATGTAAATTAGGAACTCGCGGTCTCCTAGGTTGAGGGAGGTCATGCGCAAGTAGCCCACACAAGGTATCCACTGAAAACTACATATTTGACCCAGACAGCAGTGAAACACTCACACTGTGCGTGTCCCTAGAATCGAACCATATACCTCTTGGAGCAACTCCCAACCCGATTGCCTACTGAGCTATGCCCTTGGGCTATTCCGGTACGTATTTTAAGTGAACTGATGTAGACTTCTTAATATACTCTACATCTACATTTCAATTTTAAAATGTCTTAATATATAAATTTACTTATTTGAAAGTGTGTGATTGTCCATAGTAGTTTTCATTAAATATACATATTTTAAAACCAACAACAACAACAAAGAAACTTATTTAATAAATGCAAACTTCAAACATAAGCAAAAAATTAAATTTTTAACCGATTTTTTCTTAAACGGTGAACCACTTTTCAATGATTTTATTTTAGGATGAATGGAGTATAAAATACCGTGTTTGCTTTTGGGTGTCAAAATTATCTAAATTTATAGACACTTCATTCCGATGTTTTAAGTTTTGTGTTTGCATTTAAGTGAACGTTTTCCACACTAGCACACAATCACAGAATATCTCTATTATTATGTCATTTATGCAGGTACATATAAAGTCGGGGGTCTCACTGGAAGTAGACTCTCTATCCCTTAGGATAGAGGTATTGTCTGTCTACCACTTACCCTCTCCAGACCCTAATGATAGCTTTTGCTGTCGTTGGGATATACTGGGTCCGGATGATGATGATGATGATTTAAGTGAACGTTTTATATTTGTATTTGTTAAATTTTTTTTACTAAAGACAATTTTTGTACTTTTTTTGAGGCGATGTTTATATTTAAACCAAATATGACAAATTGTTTCTTGACCAATCAAATGTAATGTATATGATATATATAGCCTCTCCGTTTTGGCCAATCATCTCTTGCTTTGTATGTGAATAAATCTTATAGGACATCATCTCCTTGTACCGTGCTATACAAATAAATCTTATATGACATCATCTCTTTGTACCGTGCTACTAGTTGATTATGAAGCAACATAAAACTTATGCCGGAAGAAAAGCATAGAGTGTCAATCAATCATACAAAGTATATCCCAACGAAAGCAAAATTTATCGCTAGGGTCTGGGGAGGATGAGTGGCAGACAAACAATACCTCCATCACAAAGGATAAAGAGTTTGTTTCCAGTGAGATTCTCGGCTCTATATGAACTAACATAAACGGAAATCTTCCGATATTAAAATAGTCATAATAGTGGATATGCACAAATAGTTGAAAGACAAATATCAAAACAAAAAGTGCAAAGTCAACCTACAGTGTAAATAATATCGAATCCTCTAAGGTGCCCCTGTAACCTGTCTACCCCTTCTTAACCTTAATCTTCTACCTCCATGAACTCATATCCTGGACCATGTCATCAGAGAGGTGCAACTCTAGTAACTCATGCCTAATCTGCTCGTCTCACATCAGTTTGGTCCTGCCTTTACTCCTCTTACCTTTTACAGTGAGGCTTTCAATTGCTCTGACAGACGCTGTTGTCTGTCTCCTCTTGACATGCCCAAGTCATCTCAGTCTTCCCCCTCTTATCTTATCTGCTACACTAGCCACCCCTAACATTTCTCTGTATACCTCATTTCTTATCATGTCTAGCCTTGTATGCCCACATATCCACCTCAGCATCCTCATCTCTGCCACTTCCATCTTCTGTGACTGCGTCCTCTTGATGGCCCAGCAGTCTATTCCATATAACATTACCGGTTGCACTGCCACTTTATAAAATTTTTACTTTAATTTAGTTGGAAAATTCTTGTCACACAGCACCCTTGAGGCTGCTCTCCATCTACACCAACCTGTCTGAATTCGGTGTGCTATGTCTCTCTCTATGTCCCCATCTTTCTGTACAAATGATCCTAGGTACTTGAACTTACTTACCTTTGGGACCACTTGACCCTTGATGGTGAGTTGACTATTCTCATCGTCAGTTGCGCAGCTGAAGTCGCAGTGTAGATACTCAGTCATAGAACGACCAATCCTTAGGTCTTTTTTCTGTAAAGCACCTCGCCACTCCTCTAGTGTCATATTCAGGTTATATCTACTTTCTGCGACTAATACAATATCATCAGCAAAAAACATACACCATGTGACTGTCTCTTGGATCGGCTTTCACAACTCGTCTAGGACAGCTGCAAAAAAAATGGTTCAAAGCGAACCCTTGATGTAGGTCTATCTCCACCGAAAAGAAGTCAGCATTAAAAACCGTATATATGAAACTACGGTCCGTATAAAACTCGCCAGTCGCCAACAATAAGGTCCCACGGTTCTTTACGCCATAAAGAAAAGGGGGAATTGTTATTTTTTTCTTATGTTTGGTTCCAAGTTAGTCAAAGTATGCTAATTTTGAAGCATAAGCATATGGCAATACAAAATAATCGTTAAAAATGGACTGATATTCAAAATTATTTATAAGTACATATGGAAATTCAAACATGAAACGAAGATCTAATGAGTCTTTAATCTTCTCTAAATAAATTTTAAGATGGTTCAAGAAAAATATCATAGAGAGGAAGTCATGCATATTTGTATCATCATCATCATCCGGACCCAGTGTATCCCAACGACAGCAAAAGCTATCGTTAGGGTCTGGGAAGGGTAAGTGGTAGGCAGACAATACCTCTATCCCAAGAGATAGAGAGTCTGCTTCCAGTGAGACCCCCGGCTCTACCGGCTCTACCTGCATACTTGTATATAGATCCTAAATACCATTATGGTCCTAGGTTGCCATAAAATCGGTCATTGTCACGAGAGGCAGAGCAAGTTTTCCATATTTATTTACACATCTCATTGACATATGATATCACAGCTCATTCCAATAATGCAAGAAGTCTTTAAAAAAAACCAAATTCACATGCAACTGTATTGAATTCTTGTGAGCATGGAAAAGAAATTTCAGATTGACTTCAGACAATACATTACTAGTTTATAATAATTTAGAAATCGTGAGGACGGACATTGGAGCAAATAATAAAATTGCTGTTTTGTGATCTTGAGGTCATATGTTCGAACCGCAGAAACCTCTTGCACAAAAAAGTGTAAGGTAATGTTGCGTACCTTAGATTGCGATGTGATCCGGTCCCTCTACGGACCCCACACAAACGCAAAAACCTACTGCATCGAAAATATATTTTTAATAATTTGGAAATATTGTTCTATAATATCATAAAATAAAATACCTAGCCCACAAAGACATAGCTTAGTAGAAAGAGCCTGGAATGCCTAAAAGCATGATGGTGGTTTAGACCTCGTCATCAACAATGTTTTGAATCTGAACAACTTCTGGTTCTGATGAAAAAGAAGAGCCGTAGAAGATATTATTTTTAATAAAACGTATTTCACGATTTACATCATCCACAAAACTTTATAATCTGAACTGTACCTTAGAGATTCGGCGTTAGGCTTCAACCTCTATGAGTAAATAGAATCTAATAGTCATGCAATGTCATAACTATGTGATGAGATCTTCTCACCCCTAAAACCCCTTACTCCTTTCTCACCGCCCGCCACGTGTCTGCAGGAGGTGGCAAGACTAGATAAAGAGATGGAGAGAAAGAGTTATATAAAGAGAAGTGGCTGCCATGTAGCGGATGATGGGAATGAAGGTGAGAGGTTTGAGGGTGAAGAGATCTCATCCATGTAACTACAACATAGAAGGCGGATGGGATCACCTCACCGGCGGTGACCTCACCCCATTCTCCATCACGTGGCACGTGGCAGCAGGGAGGAGTGGTGAGGCTGGATGAGAGTAACACTCATCCAGCCTCACCATCTCCTTGCTGCCACGTGTCACGCGGTGACGCGCGCGGTGAGAAAGTTGCGATGAGGGGATCTGAACCCCATAGAAGGAGGGAAAGTGGTAACATCGTTTTTCTTAACCCTCATCCGCCTCACCACCACTCCCTGCTGCCACGTGTCACGCGGTGATGTGTGCAGTGAGAGAGTTGCGGGATTTGAACCCATAGAAGGAGGGGAATTGGTAACATCGTTTTTCTTCAAGTAATAATGTAGGCTTGTGAGTTGGCAAGTTTGACAGCATATTAATTTCTTCTTTAAATAATAGTACTATGACATTGGGATTGGAGTTAAAGATGAATTTTTGAGCAGTTTCATGCTACCTTCCCCCCATGGTTTTCATTAAAGAATCACATGAGAGTTCATTAACTTCTACTTCTCTTCTACTGGTAGAATTCTAGTTGCAAAACGTCCCTGAAATACACAGGTAGAATTCTGAATACGCCAAAGACATTTAATAGTAGAAAAATCTGTTGACTTTCAGAATTTGAAATTGATCTCACTTTCTTCCTTTTCTGCGTTTTTTTAGTCAATTGATTGCATGTGCAACTCATTAATTGCATCAAAGAAACCAATTACTACTAGCATACTGTTATAAAATAATCATGTAAAAAGATGGTTCATACAAAAGTCAAAAGGACTGACTTTTAGACTTTATTGAACTTAAACAAGATTATATATAAAAAAACATTTCAAATTTCCCAAGTGTTAGTAAAAAAAATTAAAAGGAATCTATTTCAGCAAGCAAAACACAAAAGCCCATGACATATTTCTTCAAGAATGATTGATAAATTATCAAGAGAGAAACTCCTCACAATGGAAGAGGATAATATGATACATAAAGATATGTACTAGTGGATTCTTTACCAATTCTTTCTTTCCTCTTTTTCACTTGTTTAGTTAGGGGGTGGTGGGCCTTGGGGTAGGGTGTGGGGGTGGGGAATTGGTAGGCTAATGGAGAAGATTATCATTGAATTGTGGGGGCAACAAGTAGAAAGGAAGATGCCTAATACACCCAATGACAGCTCACTCATAGACAAAGTCCATCATGTCCTTGTCATGCTCTGGAGGAATGTCTAACGTCCAGGAAAGGCATTGATAGTAAGGCCAAAACCAAAAACAAGATGCCCTTCTTTTTCTCAACCTGGGACAGTTGTTTAGCTTTGGCTCCCTAGTTTTTCGATATACACCAACCAAGACAAAAGTATAAATCTTGATGCCATAATGAAGTGGCATCAACCAAAATAGCTGTCTAAAGGGTCCACCAGCTAAGCTACAAAAACAACAAGGTTGGCTTTTTTCTTTTTGGGATTATGCAATTTCCGTACCCTTTTAAAATAGTAGTTATTTCAGTAGCTTTCTGATGCATCTTATCTTAACATCCAAGGTCCAATCTCTGATGTTGATGGGACTGATAGTTTTGCACATTCAGATCCATAATTGATGAGATAGTAAAATTCGCAGATAAGCCATGTGAAAACAAACAAACTGGATCAAGACAATGAATTTACTACCGAAGGCACATTTGAGCTACTAAAGAGTCAGAAAAATGGAAGGAATAGAATAACAACACATAAAGTTGACAGTTGTTTATGTACATTTGTCTTGGCTCAAAAAGTGTAAGGAGTTACTTTAGACTGCGGTATAAATGAATCAATATTGTTGATGTACAAGAGCAGTTTATGCAATATTCAAGTGGCCATAAAACAATACAGATCTCACATCCTAATGTTAAAAGGGACAAAGAAGAGTATAATGGTACATATTCTACAAAACCTGATATGAGGAGTTGAATGGAACAAAAGATTTTAAACCTGAATCATTTCTAAACTATGCTTTGACAGAAAGATCATCTCCACTTAGAACCAGCTTTACGGCTGCGGCTACTCTCTCCTTCACTATTATCAGATGAACCTTCGACCTGTGGTTTGTTTACCAATTGTGGCCCTGCTTGGATGTTTTCTTTGCGGTCAAGATTCGATCCAGACGATTGTCTCCCAATCTTTCGATCCTGAACGAGGGTTTAAAAAAATAATGATTAAAGGTGCCATGAGAAACCAGCTTCTCTAATAGAATTCCAACTTTCTCTTCTATGGGTGCTAAAAATTTATTTCTACAACCAAAGACCAGTTCTTAGATGCCAGCAAAGAAAGACAGAAACACATGATAATACATACATCTCGGAAGAGTAAATCATCTGCCTCAAGCATGTGAATTACATGCCCCATTTTTGGCCTTTTTTGGGCATCAGGGTCCACGCATTTGAGAGCAACCAACAGAATGCGCTTAAGCGCTTTTGATGCTGGCATTTCAGGTAGCTTAGGGTCAACTACTTCCTCGGCTTTACGATTACCGACCATAGTCTTCAACCAATCCACCAAATTAACCTGCAATCACTTTAATGCTATTAACCTATACAAAATATGAGGCAGCCATTGCTTCAAATATCAAGAAGGTATAAGGTGAACCGTGTAGTTAGAAGACTAACCTCTCCTTGAGGTCTACCATAGTCAACTGGAGATCTTCCAGTGATAATTTCCATTATAAGAATCCCAAAACTGTAAATATCGCTTTTCTCATTCAGCATGCCGGTGCATGCATATTCTGGTGCCACATATCTATGCAAAGGACAAGTTAGGTTAGAACTGAAAATGTGATAGCCAGATAACTCCTCACGCTCCACAAGGAGATGCGAATCATTTGTAACCGCAAGAACAATTTCAAGGAGATCAACTGTACATACCCAAACGTTCCCATAACACGAGTTGTCACATAACTAATTTCAGAATTCAAAAGCTTTGCCAGCCCAAAATCTGACACCTTAGCGTTCCATTGACGATCAAGTAGAATATTACTGGATTTGATGTCACGATGAACAACCTTAGGTTCAAGGCCATCATGCAAATACGCCAATCTACAAGTACCAAGATAAATTAATAACCAACCCAACTTTTGGTTAGAGAGATGCAGCGGCAGTAGATATAAGATAACGACTAGAAAACATCTTCAGAAACTTTACCCTTTTGCAGTTCCCAGAATTATATTCATTCTAATGTCCCAAGTCAAAGGACTAACGTCTCCAACATCTCCATGAAGCCACTGCTCAACATTCCCATTGTCAACATACTCGTAAACAAGCATTCTGCATAATGTGAACAATGGAAATGGTTAAAATTACTTCAGCTTTTACAGATCACTGGCACTAAATTCTTTTAATTACCTGTATGCACCTTCCACACAGTAACCAAGCAGCCGAACAAGATTCTTATGTCTCACTCGACCAATTACTTCCACCTCTACCTTGAATTCTCTCTCAGCTTGGCCCCTAAAAATTTGTCAGGTACAAAAGACTTGCACATGAGAAAGTGGAAGAGGATACTGCACAGCCATCATAACATGGAGTCCAGAGGCTGTGACTGTCAGACGTTGTTTACAAAAAAAGATCCAACATTTCCATATTTTCTACGGAAAAAAGAAGGAAATAGAACAACATAAGCGGCTTTAAGTAGACTTTCTCTAAATTAATAGATAATATCTCATGTAAAGCAGCAATTGTTACATTCTGAAGTGGTTCAGGTACACTTTGAAAATGTTGAAAGCACAAACATAGGATGGAACCAAGTTGAACATGAAACAATTCAGAACTTCAGTTCCACCAAAAAAAAAAAAAAAAAAGAAAGAAAGAAAGAGGAGCAAATTCAGAAATACTACTTACCGGTTATTCAACAAATTCTTAACAGCAATTTGCGTATTATCAGACAACACACCATGATACACAATCCCATATCCACCTTCACCAATCACGTTCTCATCAGCCAAACCATTAGTAGCAGCTTCAAGCTCTCGCAAAGTGTACCACCTTCCCCATCCCAGGTGCGAAACCTCCGGCAACTGCCCACTTCCACCAAATGAGCCGGTTTCCGCCCCACTGGTTGCCTTACTCTCCCCACTTGATGCCCCCCTGTCCGAAAACACCACTCTATGCTCTATCTTCCCCATATCTATTTGAATCTCAGGCACTGACTGCAAATTTCATATTCCACAAAAAAAAAAAAAAAAAAAA
>AP025070.1:5894124-5961963 GCA_036186865.1 Eustoma russellianum
AAAAAAAAAAAAAAAAAAAAATCAGTAACAAGAAACCAAAACTACATTTAATCAAAATTCACCCACATTTGTGCATGAAGATTAGCACTTTACCAGCAATTTATGCCAAAAACAACATAATTAACGAGAAAGTTGGATTCAATCCACAGATAAAATCAAAATAATGACTACTATATCTCAAATTGGAAGCATAAACTAAACCAAAGGTAAACACTACTATATATTGTACCTGGGGGACAATGGGACGGTGATCTGGGTGAGAATCATGAACGATCTCCTGAATTTCCTTAGAGACAACAGGAGTAAGCTCGGCGACACCGGAAAATTTTCCGGTGCCGTTACGTTTGCTACTGCTCCGGCGACGGGTAATACATAAAGATAACAAGAAAAGAATCAGCACTATCACAACCCCCACAAAGATCCCAATCACCACCCAAAGACGCAACCCAAAAATCGAAGTTGTCTTTGACAATTCACTATTTACAAATGCCGCATCGTACTGCGTCATCTTCTGTCACTTTCTCCGACCAAAAAAAATCACTCTTTTTCCAATCACATATACAGAACTCTTTTCTATAAGCTCAAAAACTCGAAATTAAAAACGGGGTTTACTCAAAGTCGCTATTTTTCATAACACAACTGCAAAAAGCTCGTTACTTTACAGCAATAGAAGCTAGAGAGCTGGAAAATTTCAACAGGGTTTTCGTGTTATGAATTGAGGAATGTGTGGAATCTGCTGCAAATGTTGGTTAAGTGATGAAATTGAAGAGGGATTAGGCTTCAAATAGGGCAATGAGAGAAAAATTCATTACTACTTTGTTCACCGGAAGAGTTTTGTTTCTTCGGCGGAAAGAAAATCTTGGAAACAGAGAGGAGAGAAGAGGTGAGTGCAAAATGAAGAATATATCAGTTTTCTGGGTATTTTTACAATGTCTTAATGAATCACAGAGAGCTGGGTGGCTCGAGTTACAGAAAATAATAATAACGTGAAGAGAGAGTAATCTGTAATTGGATTCTACAGATTTTTGGTAATAAAATAGTGCGTGGCATTTGGTCGAGGAAATCTGGTTCTGTAGTTTGGAAAGAAATCCAGGTAAGAATTTCCTTACTTATTAGGATAGATAACAAAAATCTAGTAATTTATTTATAAATTACTAAACTACATCATATTAACAAATGTATTTGTATATTATATTGATTAGACGATTTGATTATTGATAAATTGATAATCAGTTTGATTCTTTGGTGAAAGATTTAATTATTAGTTAAATATAGAAAATACCATTAGACTAGCCTAATCTATAAATACCGAGCATGTAATACTATGTGGACTCAAGCTTTTGAAGCATTTGAGAGAAAACTTTATTCTCTAAGGTTCGTCTCTGTAATACACTTTTCGTTAGAAGGCATCACTTAAGCGGTCATAATCAGATGTAATTTTTATACGGATGTAATTTTATTTTGGTCTAACAATTGGTAACAGAGTTGCTTCTGTCTATATTTTTTGTATTTTGAAAATATAGATTCGTATCTTTTAATACAATTTTAATCTTTCAAATATTACGTTTTTATTGTTTTTGAGACCTTCGATAGTGTTAACCAATTATGTTTTGATATATAGATCATGGTTATTGAGTCTTTGAGAACTGTTTGTGATTTCGAATCATGTCTGTGCAAAAATTTTGGTTCATGTTATGGTGTCCAAATTTGCTTTGTATGCTTTAATCCGGATTAGATTAAAATAATTTTCGGTTCAAGTAATTGTTTTGGTTTAATTTTTGGTGGTTTTGTAATTTTTATATATCCTCCTCTGCCACCGCTGAGACTAAGAACCAATTTTACGAAATTTTGATTTAAACTGTGATTTTGATTTTGCTTCTACATGATTAAATTAGCATAGATTAGGACAATTTTGTTGATGTTGATCGTTTTAATAGGTTGATGGTGATTTTGTTGATGTTTTGATTTAAACTGTGACACATGTTGTTTCATCGTATGTTAATAACATAAAACAGTTAAAAAAAAAACAGTTAGTTGTTTTTGTGTTTTTTTATTGAATTAAAACAAAACATATATATGTTTATATGATTGACACAAGGTAACACATATTGATGTGACACGACAGATCTGGTCTATCTTTTGACAAGGTAGCGTTACCCCGAACGAGATCACCTGACCCCCTCCCCGTGACCGTCCACGTGACCGTCCGACACGTGACAGCGAAGAGGGATGGTGAGACTGGGTGCGGGTGACCCTCATCCAGCCTCACAACCCTCCCTGTTGCCACGTGACGGACGGTTGCAGAGGAGGTCACGGACTTGGCGGCCAGGAGATCCTGACCCGCGTTACCCTTAACACTGCAGTTTTCTTAAGGGAATACTTGTTTGAGAGAATTAAGTGAAGAAAAAAAAAAATCAAGATACTGTAGTGACAATCAAGGTAGGCAGTAGGGGATAGGATCCCCTCACCGCATCCTCTCACCGCGTGCGTGACCGCATGACACGTGGCAGCAAGGGAGCCTCACCACCCCCTACTGCTGCCACGTGTCGCGTCCTCAGCCGCGCGGTGAGGAGATCTCATCCCGGCAGTATGTAGTACTAAGTTTGAATCTTGCAAATGACTTGAATTGGATATGTCGTGAATTTGGTGAGATAAACCATGTTCTCTTGGCTGTGGTCGGCAATTTTTGCCATGACACGTAAACTCGAACACACTTTTGGTATGTTTAAATTTGTTCTTTGCATGCGTTAGCCAGAATCAGGTCAAACCTCAATATAAACCTCAACTCGAACACTTTTTGGCTGACGTTTCAAACTTGAAAATGATCTATGCATTTGTCAAACTCAATATAAACCTGATCCATCAAACTCAAAAATAGCCAGCCAAACGCCACATGAACCCAACCTACCAAACTCAAATTTAGTATGACGATCCGACACGTCAAACCTAACATAACAAATTTGAACCGTCAAAACTACCAAGCTTAAAAATCGTATTGGATAGTTAGCGAATATGGGTTTGGAGGCCTCCAAACTCATTCCTTCATTCCTATTCCCCCAACCAAACGCCACCTTAGTCTTTACAAAGCGTAGTGAGGGCTTTTGTTATTGGATCAACTAACTTTATTTTTTTTACCCTTTAAAGGAATACCTAGAATATAGTCGTTGGGCATGGACCCCATCGCTTTCGTGCTGGTTGTACAAAGGTTCAAGACTAATCCATAGGATTCTGGTCTTGGAATTGGCAATTAACTTTCACCTTTTTGTTAACATCATTCCATGTCCTAAAAAGGGAAATCCATTTTGAAGTGGCCTTTCTTAATCATTTTTATTTACGCGTCTGAATGGGATATATAGTCGTTCAGATCTCTTCACCCATCCTCCTTCACCATCTTCCACTGTTGTCACGTGTTATGTTGTGGGGAGCGCGGTGACTCACCGCGTGGTGAGGGGATCTCATCTGGGATATATGGCATGTTCTTTTGCTTAAATATCTTTCCACTTATGCATGGCCATTTGTATTACATACTACAACAACAATATTACCTCATTAACTTAGAGTCTCTCACTTATGGCAGAATATAAGGAGGTCGGATATACACAACCATACTCATATGTTAAAAACACATAAGTTGTTTCCCAATGACCCATAATAAAAATTGCGTCAAACCGTGTCGATCAACTGCTACTTCACAATATAAAAAACACATCCAATTTAGTGAGTTATTTTGATTTATTCCATCATATTCTATATGTATTACATACATGGGTAAAAATAGAGATGGTAAACTGTGACGTTTGTACTGCACTTGTCAGTCCTTTTACAACGGTTAGATCATGCACATACGTCGCACGCATTTATAGATATAGCTTCACTTGCTTGATATACTAGAAGTTTTCCTGGTCAAAAAGTACACATTTTGTCTTGAAAACATGATATATATCGAAGAAAGGTTTGTTCTGTTTTGCTACATATCTTCCTCTTAGATACAATTGTATACGATACCTCAAAATAGTGTTTCAAATAGCGCTGTAAAAGAAATTCCTTATCACATTTGAAAGGTTAACATGTAGTATATATAGTTATTTTTTTTAAAAAAAATGCAATACACTCATTTTTGTGTAATAAGATTGGAACTTGTGGGAAAGATTTATCCCATTTATTCCAAAAGGAATCTCAATCTCCCTATACAATTAATTCGTTCAAAATCAGGAAACAAACTCTATGTGTTTCTAACGTATAATTGTGTATATCTGACTCTCCCACATCTTGTCATAGACAGGAGCCTTTAAACCAATATAATAATGTTTTTGTTGGTGCTTGCTAGCACCCAATAGCTAGTAAAAACAAGTAAAGAGCATTATTCTTTCTACCGTCTCTGTGGTGTTAAATCAAAGTACATCCATTAAAGAAACAAAGTGCATGTATTAGTGGAGAGAAAAAACGCTTCCAAACTTTGACCTTTTATTAGTGCGAATGGCGGTTTGTATCAATTAAAAAGACGAAAAAGCTTATTTAGCCTTTGATTGCTTTTCAAACCCACCAACATTTGCCCTTTCTTTTTTAGATTCCCTCTTTTGTTAATAAGATTGGGTTTTGTACCTAATCAGTCGAATACAACGAAGATTTGTCATCGTTTTACCAAAAGAACTCTGCCAAAAGGCAAGGTTCCTTATCCTTGAAGCATCCAGTTTCTGGAACATTTGAAGGACAAAGGTCCTACGTAATACGAAGAAGCAAAGTACAGGAATTCATCGAGATTCAAGAAATACGAGAGATTTGAGTGCAAACTCAGTACTTTATTTTAAGATGGAGTCACGCAGGATCCAATTTTGTAAAGATTAAATGGGTGTACCATCGCCCCCGTATATAAAATAAATCAACTTACCATTCCCTTCAGAAAACTTTCAATAAACAACAATCATCACACCTAGTATATCCTAACGACACAAAAAATTATCACTAGGGTCTGGAGAGGATGAGACAGACAAACAATACCTCCATTTTAAGGGATAGAGAGTTTGCTTCCAGTGAGACACTCGGCTCTATGTGTACCTACATAGTAACACAATAATAAGAACATGTACTATTGAAGTGATTTTATTAAATATAAATAGAACGTTTCTGATTTTAAAATAGTCATAACAGTTGATATGCATAAATAATTGAAAAACAAAGACTAAACAAAAAATGCAAAGATGATAAAGTGGAAAAATGAGAAGATTAAAAAAACGACGGTAACATATGCTCTTACCAGTGCGTAGATCATTTAACAAAATTTTATTTCCTCACGAAGATTCTTAATAGATAACAGAGAGAGTAGTTACTAGTCACCAAGATGGAGACATTTTTTTTTATATAAATATGTTCTACCACCATGTGGTAGAATAAACCCCTATTGGTATATGGTACATGGATATACATGATTAAACATCTATAAAATGGAAGCAACATAGCGCTTACAAGGGTTTGAAAACTGAAGACCTCCAGGTCCATGTCTTGGGGCCTCAGCCCGAGAGGTTCGAGCTAGGCCTCATTGGCAAATAAAGGGGACCGGATCTCCTTACTCTCCACATCCTCACCCCCTTGCTCACCGTCCGCCACGTGGCTGGAAGGTGGGGTGGTGAGGCTAGATGAGTGTCACCCGCATGTAGCCTCACCACCCCACCTTCCTGCCATGTGGCGGGCAATGGGCAAGGGGGTGAGGGTGTGGGGATGAGGAGATCCCATCTCCAAATAAAGACATATCTAAGCCATCTTCTATAGCATCTAAAGCTGCATGCTGAGGGAAAGGAAATCCAACCTGCATCCCCACAACTCTTCCCAAGCTAGTATTTCTTCATTTTTAATTTTCTAATAAACAATTCTCACCAAAACAAAAAGCAGTCAAACCGTCCATATTGAGCACAAAACTCCCACTAGCTAAACTATACATGCCAAAGAGGTAAGTTCCTACACAACTCGCAGCAGATTGCCCAAAAACGATGCACTAGTTCAGAAGTATATACCCAGTTGGGATCTTATCAGCATGTAATTGTGAACTTGCACAGACATGATTACAATTCACTGTGTATGCCTAAAGATAACAATAAAAGAAAAAACAAATAAAAGACAAGTAACAGCTAATGATGCAAATGATACAAAACTCCGCTTTCTGAAGCTATCCATCCCTACAATGTTCTGTATTCCCCTTTAGACTTAAGAACCTTAGTGTGATTTTTAACATGTAAAAGCCAGACGCAGAGATATACAGAACGAAGATCACAAGTTACTGCTCTTCGTGACAGCTCAGCATCTGATGCAAAACATAAGACTATCCATGCCCGCGTATCCAAGTTTCTCAGTCAGTCTTTTTATCAGGTTCATCAAGAGCTGCCAGTCTCTCAACAAGGGGAGGATGCGAGTAATGATAAGCAGAATACCAAGGATCAGTGTTCATGGCTGACAAGTTCTCCTCCTGCAAACAAATTCAGTGAAATAAGCTACTTCCTCAACCACTCCAGGTGAATTTCTAGCAAAACACTGACTTTCAAAAACCACGCACCTGCAATTTTACAAGTCCAGCTCGGAGTGCAGAGGAGTAACCAAGCTTCTTGGCAAAAGCATCAGCCTTTCAAACATATCAATAACAAGTTAGAGAAAGAGAGAATGTAGACCAACTAGGAGGTGCAGACACCAAGAAATTCCACTGGCATGTTCAAACAGTTACCTGGAACTCAAAAGACCGGCTAACAATATTAAGACCCAAGCTTACAAGATGCTGAAGGGGTATCACAGTGTGCTGAAAATCAATCAAAACTTTAAGTTAGCGACATCTAATGAGTGAAGCTCAATCACTCACTCCCAGATCAAGAAACCAAAACCAATGTCCTCTGAGTTAAATGATGAACTCTAAACCATATGATCCATGATGCATGTGAGTACATGAAACAATCCAGAGCTAACATCAAAATCCCTCATAAATATTCACACTATATGATGTTCTACGCCAGAACATACGTTTTAAAATCATTTGGCATATTGTCAACAAGCAGAATATGTGCCTGATGCAATTCCTGCAGCACAAGACTCTAGAAGGCCTAAAATTAAGAAACAAGTGTAAAAGTAAATTGGAGAAAACACCAAAACGCATTTGTTGTGAGAAAACATTTCTACATGTCTATAGAAATTATGACGTTCCTAATACAAAATCAAACTATAATTTTGGAGTAACATTTTGCAACAGAACACTTGTGTACAAGCTTGAGACACTGAAATTTGCACAAGAGCAAAGGGTACAGGCAGCTTAAATGGATTAAATAATCACTTAAAACATATGGAGAAGCTTTCTGCTACAGCTCATTATATTAACTCACAACATTCGAAAACAACTGATCAAGTTGGCTTTTCAGAATCTAAGTAATGCATTTTTGATACATCAAATTTTGAATCTGATACAAGAATTAACTATAATATCCTTAGTAGTGGTAATGCAGTGCTTAACACATATCAGTAACAAAAAATTAGTTCAAAGGCTAAAAAGCAGTTGAAAAATACTTTAGTAGTGCAAGTTGGTGACATTGTATTTCCACAAGGCAAAAAGGCAACTACAACACTTAATTTAGCATGAAAATAGTATTAGCATTCAGAAGGTAGCATTCCACTCAGTAAAATTCTGGAACATATAAGCAGGAGAGCCACGTAAGGAGAAGTCTTCTGTCATGCAAAACCATCTCGCTTTCCATTACGAATTGAATTCTTCAATAATTAACTATTTTCGCAATCACCTTACTTTATTAAACCTTTTTGTCTATTTGAAACAGAGTTCAGCCCCGAGTCCGAAATCCTTACTAAAGCTATGTACCGGAGCTGGTAGTAGTTTGTCATACAAATTACATGACAAGGTTTATCTTTGATTCAGTTAAAATCAAGAGAGTGATATTTTCTATTAGGCATGATAAATTGCTCTCCATAAAGCCTTAGACATAATCCGGAAGTTCTGGTGTGGAACAATGTGGCAAGTAATGCTCCGTACTCCATGGCCAATCAATCATATAATAAGTAACAACTCACTGAAAAAATCCATGCGGTTCATACTTCCTGGAGTTCAGGCATACTCGAGGGACTAGCAAACCAAGATGGATAGTATCTTCAAAGGCACCAAACGCCAAATGCAAACTATTCCCCACATTAAGTCAAGATAGCCGTATGTTCAGCCACAGTAATTAAACAAGGACAGCAGATAGGGTGATAATCAGAGCCTGGCCACAAATCTGAGCTTGCGGAAATAAAATGCTGCCTAGAAATGAAATTAGACCAAAAGAACTTACTACAGGAAATACAGGTGAGGACACTGATGCGCAAAAGGATGATACATTTCCCATAAAATACTCCAACTAGCAAAGAGGTTTGAGAGAATGCAATCACCCGAATGACGAAAACAGTTCTCTGTTTTGTCCAAGAGGCTTAGTATAAAGGATTTAATCAGTGACCCAATTCATTATTTGAGCTGGTCCAACGGCAAGTAGTTGGGGTAAGGTTCATGGTAAGCTTACAGATAATCTTCAATGGGTGGAACATTTTCAGAACAATGGCAACACTTACCTACCTATGCTGTCTCATATAGTTCTTGCTTCAAATTTGAACCTAATTGGGACATCAACTGAATGCATGCTTGTAAAAATAGCTATACTTTTTCTGAAGTTTACCAAGGCTCAATAGAGTCCAGTTTTCTTGCTCCTATTCTTATTCCACCCCCGACCCACCTAAAAAACATTTATTTTGAAGAAAAGCCAGAGATAATATTCAACTGTGCAGAATATATTTGTTAATTCGGTAAAATATGTATAATCCTTTTAGGGGTTATTCTATTGATTGGTATATCTGTACAATTAACCCCAATCGGTAATCATCATTACCTGAAATATAATTAGCCCAATTAGAACTGGCTGAGTATCAAATCCGAAACTCTGAAATAAATGCTTTGAGTTCCTTACAAGTGTGTAGCCTCCAAATTGCAAGAAAGTTAAGATCTGCAAACAACACAGTTTAGAAAAGAAAATGTGTCCAAACCTTCAATGATCATCCAAGAAGAGTATGAGTGGCACAGATAACTATACAAGAAAATCCTAAGATAAATGACATAAAGTGAAGCAACAAATATGTTTTCAGAGCCTCAATGGCCACCATTACGCACAGGTGAAAACTGTACAGTATTTTACTTATTCAAAATGAAAACGATGCCAAGCAGCAGCTAATCATAATCGATTAATTTCGAAAAGCATTCTTATCCACACGCGAGGAATCCCAAGTATTAGAACAAAAGATTTTAGAATAAAAGATGGCAATTCCATAATTCAAAAGGAGACACAACTCAAAGTGCATGTCTCACTAATGGCTGGTAATAACAGAATCTCAGCAACAAAGAATGCGCTGCAGCAAGCATTGGTACTAGAAAGAAAGCATAGAACGCAAAAAGAGTCACAAAGCACTAGGAACACAAAGAATCCTAGTCTCCTCCAAACACCAGCCTACTCAGAATAATTTCACTCTAAAAGAATTATATACTTGTTTTAATGTTGATGGTAGCTAGAGACCCCATTCAATTCTTTTCGGCACTCACTAAAAATTTTATGGCTACATCATAACCCTGAATGTATCAGGAACGTATCAGACAACTAAGCAACACAACCGATGCCTTAGAAGCAAACCACCAACATCTCTTAATTGCAACAGAAAATCACCCAACAATCAAAATAATTGCGGAGGACTGCTATAATGTTACTAAACGAAGAGAAAACACAGTGGAACAGATAACAAGAAGCACTATGTATCATACTAACATCTTAGAGGAGAAGAGCTTTCACTGGGATTTGATTGCTATACCTGAACAGCAATAAAAGAGTACATTGTGTGGTTGAGTTTCCAGTGCCCCAGTTCATGTGCAATAACGGCAACAACTTCCTCGTCATCCTTGCACTAACACCCAACAGCACGTATTCACAAGATCAGCAAAAACAAGCATCAAGAAGGATATTATCATTAGAGAATGGATTTCTGAACCCACCAACTGGAAAGATCTTTAAATACAGTCCAAAATTTTACATTAGAAAAAGGAATATAAGGTCTGACCCTACAAAGGTTCTTTATATGTTTTTAGAAGTAGAACCATGAGAAGACATGCATAAATCCTGCACTATCCTATGTCAACAGGCTCATTTCCCATCCTAGCAAAAGTTCGTTAGCAAAATACATAGGTCATCTACGAGAATACCACCATATGCAGTGAACTTACTAAATTTTTAGTCAAATAATAAACACTTCAAAGATTCTGTTATCTCTGATATGATGACGACAACAAATAGAAGAACGTAAGAACGTGTAACAAGACTCCACACTGAGGATCACTGGATCTGGCTAGCAACTCACTCAAACAAGTTAGGGGGAAGAATACAATCGAGATAAAACAGGGCATAGTTGATTGGTAAGCAAAGGAGTGTCCCAAAAAGCATATCCCTAGATATGCTTGCATTGTTTGGCCGTTTACAAAAACAGTTAGGTAAACAGGATGGAATTCTTCAGTGAGGAAAAATTAGGGAACCAATGCCTCCAATGCTGCCAGCTTTTGAAAATTCCTGACAATCCGTTCTTTGCTTGATCATACTCGAAAAAGAGTTTGGAATTACATTCTCAAGGCTTCTATAAAGCAACAAAAGACCCTTCACCTGGCAACTAGATTCAAAATCGAAATCTATTGGACATTCCAAATTAGGGATCCAATGCCTCCTATGCTGCCAGCTTTTGAAAACTCGTGACCATCTGTTCTTTGCTATTCCACTCTCGAAAAAGAGTTTGGAATTACATTCTCAGGGCAGTAGAAGGCAACAAAAGGCCCTTCACCTGGCACAGAGTACTAACTGTGCTAAAAGACATGGTTGGAAGACTAGATTCCTAATAAAAATCTCTTGGATGGGAATTGCATCCACAGTACATGGAATTTGGATAGCAAGTCAACCAAAGTTTTCAAGCTAATGTAAAGACAAAGAGGGGTCAAAACTCGAGAAAGATAACATAAGGCCTTTTGTTAGATTCTGGAGGGGTATAACTACAAACAGGACTAACTGCGGCCCCAGAGTATTAACGAAGTATTTAAGGTTGATAGCCTTCCCTTGAGGTCGATGGTTTGAATACTGTTTGATTCCTTGTGGGATGGAAATCTGTGCCCGTTTCCCTTGGACTCTGCTTTGGGCCTCTGTCTTTGTCAGCACATCTCACGATTTCATGATAGGCTCCATGTTTAAACAAGCAAGTTTCGCCCTGGGGACTTTCCCATTTCCAAAGACATAGGACTAACCGGAAATTGCAACTTTGAACATAAGCTTTTTGTCCAGTAGGCTGTCAGGTTGTTGGGCCCTCTATTGACTAGTTGTACTGGAGCGGAACTTTGCGCTCTCTCTCGCGCGCTCTCTCTCTCTCTCTCTCTTAGGCTCAAGCGTTGATTCTGCTCGTGAGCGTAATGGTATAAGCCTGCCTGACTGTGAGACCGACTGGTCGAACAGAGACGAAGCCAAAACGAAGGAAGCTTACGAGTAAAGGCGTTGAAAGAGCTATTGAGCTATACCATAGAGATACTAAGTAAATCTCTCTCTCTCTGCCTTGTACCTTTTGTTCGGCAATGCTTATTAATGAAAGTAAAGTCAGCTATACTTGTAAATGAAATTAACTGTTCTAACAACAAAGAAAAAGAAAAAGAAAACAAGAGTTTTGCAATTTCTGAAAAGATCCTGCCAACGCCTCAGCGGTGTCCAAGCACAAAATCCCATAGCACTTACCAGCACAACATAAATTGATCCAAACAGATACAACAATACAAAAAGATCAACATTTCTACGACATCTGCATACCTGCTGGACCAATGTGTCATAGAGAACAATCCTTTTGTTGTTAAAGAATCCATACATGTATGCCTGTATCAAAAAATTGATAATCAGTAACTGCCCATACAAAGGCGCTAAGTCAGGAGAAAATAACACTCGGGAATTAAAATCAAAGATTCACAACACTAAAGGACTATAGAAGTATTAATATCTGCAGTCGCGATCATGCAGTAATATGGTATCCTCTAAACTACAAAGACAGAACCAGTTTCCAATTATATTTACCAACACTAAGGCAATACCAATTTCACAGATGATTAAGCATTTGCGAAAACGAATTTTTCACATGAAAATGAATAACATGTCATAATATCATAAAAGTCAAACTGGGAACTGATCATGAACACACATCTATCCCAAGATGTCTATAACTCAGAGATTTGATGTCAGATAGCATTTGCGAAAACGAATTTTTCACATGAAAATGAATAACATGTCATAATATCATAAAAGTCAAACTGGGAACTGATCATGAACACACATCTATCCCAAGATGTCTATAACTCAGAGATTTGATATGTCAGATAATATACACCTAGCAAAAAAAATGAGTGAGATGCATGACGCCTAGAGCATATGATGCAGAAAATTTTGGAAATGGAACTACTAAAGTGGGGGGGGGGGGGGGGGGGGGAGAGAAACAACCTAACAAACTGCCGAGACAGCAACATACTACGTAACAAACCAGTATAAAACTTTGTCACTAAACATGATTATGGATCAAACAAGACATTAGAAACAAATCCACTTCCAAGGAAACTTACATGTATGATGCCAATTCAAAATGAAATCTGAAAGACATTCATAACAAGATTTCTTACATTGCTGTGGCTTGATCTTGTGGAACCATCAACAACAAATAACTTCTTCAAGGGAAATTTAAGAGAGGCAGCCAGCTTTTCAATCTTTGTTCTGAGCTCTCCCTCTGGAAGCTACAAACAAGAAGTAAACAGCAACAAAATTTTAAGTAAAAAGAAGAGAGCTGAATTGCTTGCATAGTAAGTAACTTCAAAAGACTTACAGGGGTGAACTTGTTGAAGAGTGGTGCTATCAAAATGGGGTAAAGAGTCATCATCACAAGGGAGAGAACCAACATAAAGCCCCACAAGTAAATGGCAAGATAAGGGCCTCCTTTCTGCTTAAAAAAGCCAAAATAAATATCCTTCATGAACATAAAATAATGCACCTGACGTTTAATGTCTATAACACCATTCTTCATATAATTGAGCAATGAAATGAACTAACAACGGAAGACAAGGCATTACCTGCACAATCACAATGATAACAGCCACGATTGGTGGACCGATCACTACAGATAATGCAATTCCTTTTAGCATGTCTCTAAAGAATAACCACACAGTTTGCTGTACCACGAGCAAAACGAGCATACTCAGCGAAGTAAAGCTTAAATGGATACTATAAGACAACATAGACTATAAAAGCAAGTAAACAAACTTTATTAATCTGCATACTTTGTTGAAACCATGGCGCTCCTCAATCACAAATGTTGAGAACAACGAGAATGGCAAGTCTGTTATCTGTACCCAGAGAAAGAGGGAAAAGGACAAACCACAGAAGAGGAGGGGCTGTTAACGGAGGATTTCAGTGCAGGATTTCAAAGCAAATAGAAAAGATTCAAAGAAGTAATATAAGAATAGAAGTACTTCAGCCATTAGTTTGACCTGTGTCCAGATCACTAAACTAAATTATACAAAACTTGACTACCAAATATAGAAAGCTTAATATTATTCATAAAACTTAAACTTTAAATGTAGAAATGATCCCCTTTATATAGGGGTTGATAACAGTGCCTCAAGTGGCCTATACTGGCTCAAGCAGCCAACGGATACAATTCCAATGGCTATAATTCTCTAACAACGGCTATATTGGATTCTTCACTAAACTAGTGACCTATACAAGAGTATAGGGAAAATTACACTTAAACCCCCTGCGGTTTGGCTTAATTCTAAAAACCTCCTTTCTCGTTTGGAATTATACATTTACCTCCCCTATAGTTTGGGTTAAAAACGCACCGACCAATTTCCGGCAAAACCACAGGGGGTAAACATGCCAGAAATCAGCCGGTGCATTTTTAACCCAAACCATAGGGGAGGTAAATGTATAATTTCAAACGAGAGGGGAGGTCTTTGAAATTAAATAAACCACAAGGGGTCTAAGTGTAACTTTTCTTTTGCGCTAGCCTAATGAAAATTAGAGATAATAACGATATTCAATGCATGAATGCTTATATATATATATATATATATATATATATATATATATATATATATATATATATATATATATATATATATGCATGTATATACATATGTGCATATATAACTGAATCTAAATGAATGAAAAATAAAATTTGTCCTTTTTATATTAAAGACGTTAATACGTATGTGTTTTATTAAGTGAATAGAACTGAATAGAAAATAAATAGTATATATATGTGTGTGTGTGTGTGTGTGTGTATATATATATATATACACACACACACATATATATATGTGTGTGTGTGTGTGTCTATATATAAATACATATTATATATATATAATTGAATAGAATTTAATGAAACATAAAATTTGTCTTTTTCGAGAAACTTACACTTAGACCCCCTGTGGTTTATTTAATTCCAAAGACCTCCCCTCTCGTTTGGAATTATACATTTACCTCCTCTATGGTTTGGGTTAAAAATGCACCGGCTGATTTCTGGCATGTTTACCCCCTATGGTTTTGCCAGAAATTGGCCGGTGCGTTTTTAACCCAAACTATAGGGGAAATAAATGTATAATTCCAAACGAGAGTGGAGGTTTTTGGAATTAAGCCAAACCGCAGGGGGTCTAAGTGTAATTTTCCCCAAGAGTATATTAGCTACACAAGTGTAAATTCTCTATGTTTATGTGTGCGTATATTAGGTGTATACAATGTATATATATATGTATATATACATGTGTATTTTTACTATACATTTCTACACTCTCCTTCAATTTTGGTGTATATTTAGCTTGATAACTAATGTTTGGAATACTTTTGTAGTCACTGGCTTGCTAAAATTATCTGCTACTTGATCTCTTGAGGAAACATGTTTTATTCTGATCACCTGATCTTGAATCTTTTTCCTTATAAAGTGTCTATCTATCTCAACATATTTGGATTTATCATATTGGACTAGATTCTCTGATCGTTGAAATATTATCACAATATATCTTGAGTGGAGGATAATGGCCCGCCCCAGCTCCTCCAAAACACTTTTTAACCTTAAACCTTCCCACACACCAAGTCCTAAAGCCCGGAGTTCTGCTTCTGTACTGCTCCTAGCCACCATTGGTTGTTTTTTACTACTTCAAGTCACTAGATTGCCACACGATATGCCTCATACACAGTATTAGACCTCATATCTGTTTTAAATCTTGCCCAGTCTGCAACTGTGAAAATTTAACATCCCTATCATCATGCTTCTTGAAGTGTAGTTCTGGACCTGATGATGCCTTTAAATACCTAAGAATCCTTAAAATAGCCTTACGATGTTCATTAGTAGGATCATGCATAGATTGACTTACAAAGCTAACTGCATCACATATCTCAGGCCTGGTATGAGACAAATAAATCAATTTACCCATTATTTTTTGGTAACTTAACATATCTGAGCGTTGTATCCCATAATTCTCTTAGTTTATGTCTTGGTTCTACAGTTGTGGCTGCAGGTTTACATTCTAACATACTTGTCTCTTGAAACAGGTCTAAAATGTACCTTCTCTATAAAATACTCATTTCATCCTTTCTTCTACCCACTTCTATATTTAAAAAGTATCTTAGTATTCCCAAGCCTTTAAATGTTTGACCTCAAACTCTAGAGACAGTTGTTTCTTTATTAACTTTCTACCTTGCAAATCATACTCAGTTATAATGATATCATCCACATAAACTAGAAGAATAGTAATCATACATGTTCCATTAAACTTTGTAAATAGAGTATGATCACTTTGAGTATGTTCAAAACCATGTTTTAAACAGCTTCGTTGAATCTTATAAATCAAGCTCTACGTAATTGTTTAAGGCCATGTAAGAATTTTCTTAATCTGCATATCATTTGCCTATTTTTGTAGTCACTAAACTCTGTTGGGATATCCATGTAAACATCTTCTTGTATATCTCTGTTTAAGAATGCATTCTTGATATTTAACTGAAATAAAGATCAATCCAAGTTTGCAAACCAAAGAGAAGATTACTTTTATAGTATTTAGTTTTGCCACAAGTGCAAAAGTTTCTAAGTAATCAATTCCATAAGTCTGAGTGAAACCTTTTACAATCAATCTTTCTTTGAATCTATTAATTTTTCCATTTGTGTTATACTTAATAGAAATTACTAATTTATAGCCTACTGGTTTAATTCTCTGGACAACAGGAACTAATTTCCAAGTGTTATTATTCAGGAGAGCATTCATTTCCTCATTATCTGCTAACCTTCAATGAGGTATATTGAGAGCCTCATAAATATCTTTGGATATAACTTGATTGTCTTAAAACTTGTGAATGCTTTAAACTATGAACCATGTATCCCATATGCCAAGAAGTTGTACAGGGGATATTTAGTATACTTCTTTATACCCTTTATAAGTGCAGTAGCCTATTATCTATAACAAGTTATGGTTCATATGATTTAGAAGTTGTTTTTAATCTCTATATTGGGCTGGACACTATCATCTATCTGAGTGTTTCTTCTAGTATAGACCTTAGTGCAAGTTTGGAGCACACAAAAAAGGTCATCTTTCATTCAGAGAAAACTACATATTTATAGTACATATTCATCATATTAGTCCCAATAATCAAGGGATTTTGATTTCGTATTAACTACAATATCAAAAATACACTTTCCTATCCTAACAGAGTATCCTAACAGAATATACATAGAATCTCTACAATTATTCGTTTGTTTCACACTCTCCCTCAAGTTGGTGCATAGGTAGCTATCATGTCCAACTTGCTTAGTAGGTCTTCAAACCAGGGTCTAAACAACCCCTTGGTGAACACGTATGTCATCTGTTGAGTAGTGGGAACAAACTGGATACATATCAATCCACTGCCAAATTTCTTTTTATAAATTGTCTATCAACTTCAATTTGTTTCGTCCTGACGTTCTGAATAGGATTATAGGCTATATTGATGGCGGCTTTGTTATCACAGTAGAGCTTCATATACCCCTGTACAAGTATTCTTAATTCTTCCAGGATTATTTTTAGCCATATTATCTCATATACTCCATGAGCCAAGGACCTATACTCAACTTCAACACTACTCCTAGCTACCACACTTTGCTTCTTGCTTCTTCACATGACTAGATAGCACTATACAAATGTAAAATAGCATGTGGTTAAACTTCTGTCGGTAACATCTTTTCAGCCACAATTGGAGTCTTTACCTCTGAACTAATCATTACTATTCTCCTTGTCTCTTCTCTTCTTATTTTCGAAAAAGCTTCTCTTAGTGTGCGAAGTAGTTTTTTCTCCAGAATATTGGATCGTACTTCATCAAATATTTGTCTAGTCTCGTTAGGAACAGATACACTCTATCACTCTCCTCTTTATTTAAGAATTTGGCATTATCAGTAGGACAATCTCACTCATCACTATATCACTGATTCAATTCTTGCCATGATGAGACCATCTCATTGTAGTATTATGTCACATGTCTCCATTCTGTTTGCCTTGCCAAAGTCTGGTTTTTAACTCATAGATCTACGAGAAGTTCTCAAGATCTGAATAAGTTTCTCTAATATCATCCCAAATATCTTTTGCAGTGGGGACAAAGAGGTATGACCTGCATACTGACGGCTTTATGGAGTTGATCAACCATGCCCTGACAAGAGAGCCTTCTGATTGCCAATGATTGACCCTGAAATCTCCATCAACTGCTTGTTTTATGATACCAGTAAAATACCTCAACTTCTCTCTCCCATCTATTGCAAGTTTAACAGACTGTGCCTATTCAAGGTAATTCTTTCGATTTAACTTGTTGATGGTTACTTGGAAGGAAAAATGAGAAGCATCTCCTTCATGACTGATGGTTTGAGAGGGTTCGCCACCAGTTTTAGAAGGGATGAGATCTTCTCACCTCCCAAACCATCACCCCCTTTACCACCGCCCGACACGTGGCAACAAGAGGGGGTGGTGAGGCTAGACGCGGGTGACCCTCACCTAGCCTCACCACCCCCCTTGCTGCCACGTGTCAGGCGATGGTGAAGACGGTGATGGTTTGGGGGGTGAGGAGATCTGGTTCTGTTTTAGAGGTGCTTCTCATACAAAGGGTTGGTCGTGGTCATATTTGTTAAATGTTCTGATACCATGTAAGTTTGGAGCACACAAAAAAGTTATCTTTCATTCAGAATAAACTACATAGTTATATTACATTTCATCATATCATTCCTTTAATCAAGGGATTTTAATCTGGTATTAACTACGGTGTCAAAAAAACACTTTCATATCATAACAAAATAGTATCTTAACTGAATACACAGAATCTCTACAATCATTCGTTTTTCCAACACTTAGTTATAGGTAATTGTACTCTAATGCCTGTTTCAGTATCGTCAAATATGCTATCAGGCAATAATTATGCGACTTCTCTGACTATTTTCTTCCAACCAATTATACTCCACTCTAAAAATCATTCTGATTCAGTTCATTTGCTCATGATCCAGGTGTTCTCTGATAAAATGTATTCCCTTCATCAAATGTAACGTCTAAAGTAATACGCATTTTCTTAAATTTAGGGTAGTAACACTAATATCCTTTCTGAGTTGTTGAATAACCTAGAAATATACACTTATTTGATCTGTAATATAACTTACTTCTGTGACGAAATGAAATATGTATATATGTTGTCCAACCAAACAATTTAAAACTTAAAACAAATAATAGATTTGCATAAAGAAATCACTCTAGTAGAGCCTTTTTGGACCTAGCACTCTTGATGGCATTCTATCAATTATATGGGCAGCTATACGAAAAACTTCACTCCAGTAAAATTTTGACACATTCATTGAAAACATAAGTGCTCCAATGACTTCTAGCAAATGTCTATTCTTTCATTCTGCTACTCTATTCTGTTATGGTGTGTATACACAAGATGTTTAATGATAAATCTCAGTTATATTCATAAAATCCTTTACTGATTTGTCCAAGAATTCTATTACATTATTAGAATTTAGAGTTTTTACTATGACACCAAACTGATTTATGATCAAGTTAATAAGATTCCTAAATATCTGTCCTACTTCAGTTTTATTTTCATTAAGTATGCACAAGTAACTCTTATGTGATCATCAACAAAAGTGATGAATCATCTAGAGCCATTAATATTAGTGACATAGAAAGACTTCATATGTTTGAGTGTACTATATTAAATGGTTTAGTAGCAGTATATAATGTTGCAGAATATTTAGTTCTACACTGCTTTGCTAACTGACAAACTCCACAAAACAAGTCCTTGGGATCAATTCCATAAATAATTCTTACAATTTCATTGAGTACGCAAAATTGAGATGTCTTAACCTCCTATGCCAAAGAAAAATATTCTCAGAATTAGGCTTGACAGTATTACATGAATAGACTTTAGCTCTACTATTTTCTTTTCTGAAAATGTATGGTTCTTTAGCTTGTAAAATAAAGAGGTCATTTAATTTTCTAGCACTCCAATCTTCCTCCTCAAATCTTTCTCTTGAAAATAACACCTAAAAGATGAGAACCATGCAAAGTAGTCATTATCTTGAGTTATCTTTCCTAACAATATTATATTAAAGTTCCAACATGATACATGTAACACATTATATAAAGTCAAGTTCTCTGTTAGTTTCACCATCCCTTTTTACCACATTTGTTATCTTAACAGTTTAGGAATAGAGAAAGGTTCATAATGTAACAGAATATCGTTATGGCTTGTCATACGACCTGATGTCGCAGAGTCAATAGTGCAAGAGTATAACTTACTGTTTCATAAGTTACCTGTACTTGTCATGGCTGCTTGTATTGGTAGAGATTGTGAGGTAACCAGTTGGCTCAATAGATAAGGTAGGGCATCTATCTAACTTTGTGTTGTAGAGTGGAACTTCTATTTATTGTGCCATTATTGCTGCTTACTAAGTTTGCACTATGTGATTTCTATGATCTCCAAGAATTATTTAGTCTTGGTGGCCTTCCTTCTCCTGATTTTCCATGGAGCTTCCAGCATTCATCCATCAAATAAAAGACTTCTTGCAGTATCTGCAGAAAGGTTTATCATTCTGTCCAGGAGTTCCTATTCTCCAAGATATAAACACTGAGCCTTGAGAGTTAGAAGCGATAGACAGAGGTCCATTCCGTTCAGTCTGAAGTTTTCAGTTATCAAAGTTGATCCCTCAGTTGCAAGAGTAGTGATGATCCCATCATGAGTTTAATCATATTTTCCTCATGTCTTATTTCCAAAAAGGCAGTGTTTAAAATTGACAAAGGTTTGGTGTCAAGTATACTACCGGTTATAACATCAAAGTACTTATGAAGTCCAGTTAAAATATGAAAACCCGTTTGGTTTCAGTAATATTCTTGTAAAACCGATCATCAGCTTGGCAATTCCACTTATGTACCTCAAAGATGTCAATTTAGTGTCAAATTCTTTTTAACTGACTGTATTATTAATTCACAGACAGGTCTCCCTATTTAATATCTTGAAGCCATGCTTAAAGTTCATACAATTTTGATGTGTTATCTTTCTTTGGGTACATACCCTTGCAGCTGATCAAATCTCAACTGCAGTGGCATAGAGTATGAAGTTATCACTTATGTCAGGAGTCATTTACCCTATAAGTCATGACATAATCATTGAATTTTCAGATTTCCAAGTTATGAACCTTGAATCTGTAGGGACAGGAGCGGTTATATCTCTAAAGAGATAATCCTCCTTGCCTTTGCCAATAATGAACATTTCAACTTCCATGTTCCGTGACAGGTAGTTTCCATTGAGTCTGTGGTTAGTGATCATAATAGGAGCACCATAAAATCTAGAAGACGCATTAAACCCTGCCCTGAAGATTGTTCAAAGATGGAAATTGCCTCAGTTTCCCTGATTTCAGCAATTGTTTAAATACCGAATTTGTTTAAGAAAGAGTAGAATAAGCAGATGGTACTGATGGCTCTGATAATATACGGAAAGTTGAAGCAATATTATTCATAAAACTTAATCTTTTTAAATGTACAAATGATTCACTTTATATAGGGGTTGATAACAGTGCCTTAAGTAGCCTAGACTGGAGTAAGCAGCCAACGGATACAATTCGGCTATAATTCTCTAACAACAGTTATATTGGATTAGTCATTAAACTAGTGACTTATACAAAGGTATATCAGTTATAGTAGTATAGATTCTCTATGTCTATGTATGTGTATTCCGTCTAATACAACGTATACATATATATGTATGTGCATGTGTATATACATACATATATATATATATACAATGTATACGTATATGTATATATACATGCATATATACATACTGTATATATACATATATACACATATATGTATATATATACAATGTGTACGTATATGTATATATATACAGAGATGTATTTTTCCTATACATTTGTACACCAAAAGAATTACTCGAGCTCAAAATACAGAAAAACAAGAAATAATATCATTATCACCCTGAGTAACTATACTAATACATCAAACAAAAGCTTCAGAATAACAGTCAATACAAACCACCTGCAGGTAAGTGCAGTATAGAAATGCAAAATGCAGGAAAGAATAAAAAGACAATAGAAACGTAAAGCAAAGGAGAGGCCAATAAAATAGTCCTGCCTTTTAAAAGGATACTTTTTTGAATTAATAAGCACAATCTTCATCCCTAAAAAAATGAGGGGAAAAAGAAAACACAACCACCACCAAACTGAGCTTTAAACAAAAATTTCGAAATATGCATGCAACCAAATATTCAACAGTCATGAATCAAAATATAGGAAGTTCACAGGCTAAGACATAAGTTTTTTCAAAGTGTAAGAGACCATAAGCGTAGTAGTTTGCGAGCAACTGGATCCTCGAGAAGCCATTGGATGAGTACTTCATGTCATTCTTAAACTCCCAAAAGAACACTTGGGTAATAGCTTATGCAATGCTTGTGTATCTAAATGTGCTTCTCTAAACGGAAATTCCTAAAAATATTTTCAGTGAAATATATATTTGCAGATAATTTACTCTACTAGCAAATATTTCCAGGTAAGATCAATCAAGAAGCTTGAAGTATATGCCTAGTGGGTGCAACTCTGGAACAGTTTAATTAAGAGCAGGAATTAGGATACAACTTGATTATCATTACATGTGGACAGATACCTATGTATTTTTAATTAAATTCAAGAAAAGGAAGACAACAAAAACAATCACCTGCGACCAAAACATGACACCGGCTAAAAATACAAGGGTGTGCAATATTTCATTCTCCGCATTGAGGCCAATAAGTACCAAAGATTCTCCTGCCATCTACAGTCAACCAAGAGATGCATAGATAATTAATACTTGAAATTATTTATATTAAAAAAAAAAACCCTACAAATTGAGAAAACATTCACCTTCCAAAACCAAGGCAAAATCCCAAAGTACAGAATTGCAGAATCCATAAGTATGGTTACAAACTCATGGACAAAATGGAAATGGCTGAAAAGAAACAGTAAAGAAACGAAGAATCAAGGCATCATAGTGAAGGATTAAAAGTAAAAAAATAGCCAAGAAAATTCACAGAGTTGTTACTAAATATATGACTTGTAATGAATCAAACTAATGCCAACCTTTTGTCAAGACTATAGGCCCGAGATTTCTCAAACTTCTCTGGACTGATAACACCTAGTAAGGTTTTTGGCAGTGTAGGTAACTTTAGGGCAGAATGTTGCCGTAAGTCAAGATAAGTCTCAAAGATGTACATCAATATCATGAAACCTGGAAATTGTATAGCATAATATAGGGTTAAACCGAGGGGGAAAAACATGAGCAATTTAAAGGAAATAACTCTAGGAAAGGCATGCGTGATAAGAACATATGTTCATCAAATGACCACAAAATCCATGACAGATGATACACAATTGAAGATTCCACAAACTAGCAATTGCATCAGAAGCAAGAGTTTTGTAATACGAGTACCTACGAGAAATCTGAATCATTTCTACACAATTATATGGAAACTACTGATATTTGTAGTAGCGGAATAAAACAAAACAAAAGTTACTAAACAAGCAGTTCAATTTCAATATCGCATTGGCTTGACGAATCATCCGCTGATGCAAAATCATCCAACAGGCTATGTTGCCATTAATGGAATTTCGTTCATATAACCTTTAAAAGTCCTTCCACTGTTTAAATAAACCAACAACCTAATTCTGTAAAAACGGAGCTGCATAACTCCAGACACAAAAAAACTAGCAACCACCCCAACTATAGTTATAAATTGCTTCTTCAATCGAACAATCAAAGAGACCACTTTAAGTAGCTATGTTGTGGCAAAGTCATCAGCTCTCCACCAAAACAGAAGTCTTGAAGAAAAGCATTAACAAGAACAAACATAGTCCATGAAAAAATTCATAACTCCCGTAAAGAAGCATAACTAAATTACGCTAGAACAAAATGCCACAGCTAAGAATATAAGTTCCGAGATGGAATCCATCTGAACATGACAATCCAATATGTACGGCAATATTATACACCTATCACTCGAAGAATTAGCGACAATGTGACATTCACAAGCATTTGGACGCAACGTTTCTCAAGAAATTATACCCTCCCGAATTACTGTATCAATTATTTACCATAGAATAACACTGATAAGTCACTGTAGAAAAATAAATAAAACTCAATTAGGTCCATTCAATTTACGAAAGAGCTACAGCAAACTTAACCATCATCGCAGGAACCAAGAACAAGGACAATAAAAAAGACGAAAATGACGCCATAAAACTTAAACAAGGCCTCCGACGGAAAATAAGACGTGTGATTCGATTCAACGTATAAATTAATACAGAAAGGCAGTGAAATGAGAGATATAGAAGTACGCAAATAGAATAGGAGATTAGTAAATAGTTAGGGATAGAAAGTATACAAACAACGGCTTCCATGAAGGGGAAAACCATGGCGTCGTCCTCCGGAACCTCGACTGAGTGCTAGTTAGCAGGCAAGAAAATTGTAGCAAGGGTTGAGGAGAGGTTCTTGCTTTTCTTGTCTTTTCTTTCCTTTCTTTCTTACTGAGATGGTGTTATTTTCTGTTTATAAAGTTCATCAAATTGCAGGGAAGGGGTCCATCTACATTTTATTTGTTTCAACCAACCCTTGTTTACCTCTTGTGCATAATCTAGTCCCAAATCTTTGCACTTCTTTTTTTCTTCTTTTAATTTTAAGTTAAAAAGTAAAATTTTTAACCAGCCAAAATTGGCATTGCCCTTAGCTAAAATAGTAGGAAAAAATATTTGAGGGTGTTGATTGGTATTTAACCGTACTCATGATAGGTTTTATACTATTTTAAGAGGAATGACTTAATAGAATGATATCATTTATATGTAAGGAAAATAGGTTATCATCGATACATGTACATATAGAGTCGGGGTCTCACTGGAAGCAAACTCTCTATCTTTTGGGATTATTTATACTTCAGGGAAAGAGGTTATCGTCTATACAAGTACATAAGGATGTTAACGAAATGAGCTGAGCCGAATACTAGGTTTTCGAACTCGGATTCGTTTAGCTAGACGAACTGTTCGGCTCGGTTCGTTAACTAAACGAACTTTAAAATTGGCTCGAGTTCGTCTCGATAACCCTTTAACTGTTTAAACGAGCCGAACATTTCGTGAATAGTTCGGCTTGTTTTAGTAAATGAACTCAAACATCTGTTCGGAGTTGGCTCGTTTACCGGCCATTGACAAACGAATACGAACCGAACTCGAACAGTTCGTAAACTGTTCGTTTCGTTGAATAGACTTACAGGTACATATAGAGTCGGGGGTCTCACTGGAAGCAAACTCTATATATTTTAGAATCGGGGTATTGTTTGTCTATCTCTCACCTTCTTCAGACCAAGCGATATGTTTTACTCTCGTTGAGATATACTGGGTATGTGTTGTCGTTGTTAAGGAAAAGAGGTTAATTGATTATTTATGCATTTTATTAGTTTATAAGCAACTAATAATATTTGTTAAAGTAGTTTACATCTAGTAGACGGATGTTTGGCCATATGTAACCAGTTTATTAAGTACTCTTTTGGATGCAATATACAACATCCAACCAATAGAATCTCAAGTTCATTTGGCCAAAAACGATGAGTAACGACAATGCCCATTGGTCCATGAAGACCATTCTTTTGTATTGGATTATTCAACTTCTTAACAGCATCATTAAGTTGTTTTAATCATTAAAACTACATCATATGCCACCATTTTTTTGTACAAGTGTTATAAAATTAAAAGAAAATTTGGGATATATGTGCATATACACGTTTATGGCATTTTAATATCGGAATCTTCCTATTCGTGTTTACGGAATCTCCTCACTAACACACTAGTACATAATATCCCTATTTTGGGTCATTTATGCAGGTATATATAGATTTGGATGTCTCGCTGGAAGAAAATTCTCCATCCATTAAGATAGAGGTATTGTTTGACTGCCGTTCACCTTCTCCAAACCCTAACGATAGCAAATCTTTCTGTTGGGATATACTGGATATGATATTGACAACATTTTTAAAAGAGTATTAGAATGTGAACATATTTTCTGGACTTCTTTTTTTTTCAAATAAATGATCAGATTTTATTTAACGCCGGAAAAACTTGTTCATTAGTTTATATCTTAGTAAAAACAAACTATTATACATAAAATATTTATATATCAAATAAATTTAAAGGTCATCAAATAGTTAAAAATCATAAATAAGGTGCTATAATTTGATACTTTCTGTGGAAAGTGCGATGAGTAATAAAAATTTATAAAACGCCTTGGGATCCTTAGTAAAGATTTTATATTACCATAACAATTAAATTTTTCAGCATCAATTGTTTACCTTGATAAAATTGAAATTGTTAGTTAATACCAAAACTAACATCCTTTGTAATTTTAATATTTTAATTAGGATCAAAAAGTGAGAAGTTTTATATTTCACATATATGTCTTCAGTACAATAACACATACACAGTATATACCAACGGCAACAAAAGCTAACGATAGGGTTTGAGGAGGGTGAAAAGCAGAGGAACAATACATTTGTTCAAATGATAGAGAGTTTGCTTCAAGCGAGACATCGACTCTATATGTACCTATATTGATGACACAATAATAGAACTATGATGTGCTAGTGTGTTAGTGAAAGAAATTAATAAATACAAATAGAAAGTTTCCGTTCTACATGATTAGTCTAAAACCTGTTGCATTGCGCTCAAATAACATGAACAATCAACTCAACCAAAAATTGAACTACATCGAAATTCCAATTATGCCATCTGTAACAAAATTGAATTGAATCAAAAAAAAAAAAAAAAAGAGTAAGCTAAACTCAAATCTTTACCAACAGTACAACTCTCGCATTCGATTTGATCAAAATTACATATTATAGTTTACTTTAATATATTTTACGTCACATTTTCTAACCCGCTAACCATATCATATTACATATATTAAATTAAATTAATTAAATATTGCGTTATAAATTGTGACATAAGATAGAGTACAATATATTATCCCATCAGTTAATGTATACTATATATTACCTATACTATATAAAATCTTCAGACTTGACGTGTCGATGCGTTAAAAGACGTGAAGTAAGACATAATATAATATATTCTCTCGTCGATTAATATAAATCATATATTATGCACATGATATAACATCTGCAAATTTGCCATGTCCCTATTAGTTGCGCTAAAAGATGTATCATAAAGCATAATATAATATATTATCTAATCAATTAATATATACCATATATTACGTATGTGATACAACATCTTCAAATTTGACGTGTCTCCATTAGATACGTTAAAAGATGTAGCATAAGATATAATATGATATATTCTCATCAATTAATAATACCATATATTACGTTTATAACATAACATCTTTAAATTTTACATAGTTTAATAATCATACCTGTGGAATTTGAAAGAGAAATCATTCCATGTTTCAGTAACGAAGTTTGATAGTTTGGATGAAGGGGTACATAATTATGAAGTTTAATCTCTTGAGGAGCGAATTAAACTAAAATATAGCTAAAAGACGTTGTGGTCTGTATTGTTAGTATTAGATCACTGGAATACAACAACAAACATTACCTCATAGCATTAGAGCTCCCGTATATGACAAGGTATAAGGAGTTTGGATGTACGTAATCATATCATATGTTAGGAACACACAGAGTTTGTTTTCCGATCACATATAATAAAAATTACATCAAACTGTTTCGATTAATTGTTACTTCACAATAGAAGTGCAGTCAATTTAGTGAGTTATTTTGTTTTATTTAAGAGGTTCAGATGTACGTAATCATACCATATGTTAGAAACACACATAGTTTGTTTCCCGATGACATATAATAAAAATTGCGTCAAGCTGTATCGATTAATTGCTACTTCACAATATAAAAAGTGCAGTCAATTTAATAAGTTATTTTATTTTATTTTATTAGTTGTATCGAATTTAAGAAGTGCAATAAATTTAGTTCAAACACGGTTGTACACAACTAAATATGTGTATTCAAATGGGTCCCAAACAACGGATGACTTGCTCGGCTGTAAATTCGTCTGGCATTAAATAAAAACAAAAGTAAAAATTACGTGTGGGACCCTTAACTGAAACGGCGATGTGGTGGCGGGACTACAATATTGAATGAGACGGTGCATTCTTTTTCTTTCCACCCCGACGTCACAGCACAACAGCTAAGAATTCCATGGACGCGGTTTCCTCCTAATTTACCTCCGAACACCTTCCGTTCACAATTCCCCTCATCATCGTCATGAAAAATCTTCCCTTTTACATAGTTTTACTATCTTTCCTCATCCCCTTCGTCTCCTCTTTTTCTCCCGCCGATCACTACCTCATCAGTTGTGGTTCCCACGAAGCTTCCGTCATCGATTTCGACCACCGCCGCTTCATCGGCGATGCGTCTGATTCCGGTTCCGGTTTTTTGACCTCCTTAGGTGCCACGATCCCAATAACAGACCCTTCTAATTCCCCTCTCTATCGCACCGCTAGGGCCTTCCGCCGGCCGTCGAAGTACGTTTTCCAAATTAAAGACCAAGGGGTTCATCATTTGGTACGCCTCCATTTTTGTCGTTTTAATTCCACTTTCTTTGGCAATTCTGATGCTCAGTTCCACGTTGTAGCAAATGGGTATTTGTTGTTACATAATTTTAATATGAGCAAATTTCAAGAGGGATCGGTAATTAAAGAGTTCATCTTAAAAGTTGATGGTGACAAGCTTGAAATTGCGTTTGTTCCGGTGAAAAGATCTGATTTTGCTTATGTTAATGCCATTGAAGTAATTTCTGCTCCAAAAGATTTGGTTTCTGATTTGGCTGTATTCGTGGATTCTGAGAAAACTTTCAAAATTGACGGGCTACTGAAGAATGGATTCGAAACTGTCTACAGAGTGACTGTAGGGGGTCCAAAGGTGACTCCTTTTAATGATTCTCTATGGAGAAATTGGATTCCTGATGATCAGTATTTGAGTACACTGGAGGGTTCGTCAAGAGTCCATTTTAGTGGTCGGATTAGTTATCAGTCGGGTGGGGCAAGCCGCGAAGTTGGTCCTGATAATGTCTATAGTTCAGCAAGAGTAATCAAAAGCTTGGATGATTCAATCCCTAGATCAAATATAACATGGATCTTTTCAGGAATTGAGCACAAGTATACATATTTGGTTCGTCTCCATTTCTGCGATATAGCCAGTATCGCGCCTAATATGCTTTATTTCAATGTTTATTTGAATGGAAATTTGGCTTATGAGAACTTGGATCTATCAGCACAAACAAATGGATTGCTTGCCTCACCTTTCTATGCAGATTGCGTGGTCGATGGGGGAGTTTCAGGGATTTTGGCAATTAGTGTTGGAGCTTCCAATATGAGCTTACCTCATGCTGCTGATGCCATCCTTAACGGGGTTGAGGTTTTCAAGTTGAACAACCAAATGGGTAGTTTTGATGGCGAGGTTTGCGCTGGTTCAGTCATGAAGACATGGAGAAGAGAAAATACAGGTGTCTTTTTCGTTTTGCTAGCTGTGTTGTTGTTGCTGCTGGCAGCGTCTGTGGCATTCCAGAGGAGGAGAACTGGAACCAAAGAGGCACTTGGATTTTCAAGGTTGCCAGTGGATGTCTCTGAAGTAGAAGTTAACTATGGGAACCAAGTATCTCCTGTTAAACTGTGATATTTTGATGGACTTGGCATATTCGTTTGGTCTTTTGTGTACCTTAAGAGGTTGTAGGCGTGGTCTTCTGTGTACCTTAAGATGTTGTAGACTAGTACACGGAGCACTTTATGACTTTTTATTGTAAAAATGCTGTTTTTGTGTAATGCTATAACTTATACTCTTGTACTTGATAGAAGAAAGCACTCTGGTGGGTAAGTGAGCATCTGTACTTGGCTCTGACGGTGTGGACGTTTTATTTTGACATAGTTTTTTTCCCATTTGAAATAAGAATGTGTTGACCTTATTGTCTTCTGTTATAAACTATGTACAAGATCTGGGGGGAGTTAAGCCACCTAGACGGCTGCAGTTGAGTGCTTCTTTTGGTGGTTTGATGGTGTGAGTCTGCCTTTGTATCCTGAGATGGGGACAAAATTTCACCAATTTAAGTAGCAAACCTATGATTTTCAATCCTGAGGTTTGTTTGTTTTCCCCTTTTCTCCAATGGATTTTCTAGTCACCATGCCCGAGTAGTACATTTTTACCAATAATACCATTCCACTTGACTGGAATGCAAAATGTGATTCTGTGGCATGTTAAGGAAACCATTGTTGATTTACTCTTACATTCTTCATTACTCTTTTTTGCTTCACAATGCAATTAGGTCTGTCCTCCAAATTGTATTGTGGAGTGTTGCTCATCTTCTCTCCATGATTGTTTTACCCAATGGAAATATATTACTTACAGGACTGTATGACACAAGTGAGACTGAAGATCATATAAGGTGCATTCTTTGCTTGAAGAGTTGAAGTGCTTTTTGATTAAGCTTTAAGAGGCATTTGCCCTCTTCTTCTCTTCGGCCTTTTTTATTTGTTATGATGCTCCTTTTCTAGGAGTATGCCCCTGCGTCATGTCAATGCATCCATTTTTGCGTAGGCGGGTCATCAACCTCGCTCCCCACACATTCTTTGTTGGAGTGTGCACTGTTTTCTTCCCCACCAAATTTTTGCCTTATTTCCTTTGATGAGGGAGTGAGTTCTCCCCCCACCTGTACCAGAGGTCCCTTAGCCAGGTGGGATGTAAATCGAAGGAAGTGCTCCACCGGCAGCCCTGCAAAGGGAGATGACACACGAGACTCAGCCAGCCCAGAGACAACCCTTGTAATATTTCAACAAGGATTGTCTCCACACGGACTCGAACTCGGGACGTCGGGGTTCTAGCCCCAATCACCTTTGCCACTTACCACTGGACTATGCCCCTGGAGGCTTATTTCCTTGATATCATACCAAGCCCAGTGCTTGTGAATGTAAAATTGCACGAGTAACATTACATCATCATAGGCATCATAGGCAGGAAAATAATTTATACAGAAACCAGATTGAAGTAGCTGTGAATTTGCGAGGACGGTTTATGTCTCAAAAATATCATCGTATTTTTCTTTTTGATTTGTTTTAAAAATATTATTCATTTTTCAAATAATGATATATTGTAGTAATAACTTTTGTACTCCTTCAGTCTCAAATTGTTAGTTCATGTTTGATTTGAACACAGTTTTATAAAAGAATAGAACATTAACTAATACACGTACTTTTTAATATTATATTCAAAACAACTTTTAGTTTTACAAAATATACCTAACTAATTTATATTTAATTATTTTTTATTTACCATTTATAGAATGTGAACAAGTATTTTGAAACGCTTTAAAATAGAAAATAAACATTCTTTTTGAGACGAAAAAGTGTAATCATTTCGATTAACAATTACATGATTTATTTGGTTTACTTCAATTAATCAACCAAGATAGAATATGAATAGTAAGCAAAGAAATTAAGTTAAAATTCAACTAAAGTATTTTTGGAGACGGAGGGGAGTATCTTTTTTCTTTTAGTCGTATCGTTTATCTTTTAGAAGTAAATTCGCTGACTTGCTTCAAGGCTACAAAAGGCCCGGCATGACATTTCATAGGGACAGTTCGTAAACTACAGTCAAATGTTGTTTCGGGGGGGGGGGGGGGGGGGGAGTAGGAGCTGCAAAAGCAGATGCATGAAGTGATTTTCTCAAGCCGTAACCACGTGCTTTAAAAAATTTATCAAGCACCTACAGGAGAAAATGTAGTACGTTCAAAAGAACTCCTTTGGGATTGGCAGCTAGTAGGTGTAAATCTGCTACGATTTATGATCAAGAGTTTATTTTATATCAAGCATTGTACAAATGGCAACGAGATGAGAGTTTACCTTGTGTCAATTCATTGTAGAGATGGCAACGAACATGAGTTGGGGGTGAATAGCAACCTTCATCAGGGATAATTCTATTACAAGACTGTATTTTTGTTGCGTTCTTTCAACTTCAACGACCTTCTACAAAAGCCACTGATGCCCATAGACACACTGACATAATTTCCAGCATTGGTCATGGACCTCAAAAGTTCCCTCTATTCTCTGAGCTAATGTTTCATATAGCTGTTCATGCATTTTATGTCTGGATACATGATAGAAAAAGGAGGGGCCAACAAAGAAAACGAAGAAAAATAGAATACCAACTGGAGACAAAAGGAAGGCTAAAAAATGGGGGAAATTGCTTCACTGATTTCCATCTTTACAGGTACATATACACCAACCAACGACTCAAGGCAGCCCTAGTGCCACACGCCACGGTGCTTTGCTCAACTGGTAACGAAAATGCACATGCATTTGAAGGGCAATCTGTGGCAATCCCATTGAAATGTGATAAACAACTTGTTCCACTACCTTGACCAGACGAGTAAACTACAAGAGCCTAAAATGTTCATTTCTCATCTGAATGTGTAGCATCTGAAAGTTTTTCTTCCAAGACTTCCAGCAAACCTTGGTATTCAAAGAATGCAGGGTGCGACTGGAATTAACCATAAAGAGATTACAGTCAGAGAGAGGTGGTTTGCAAGGGACGTGTAAGGTTTAATGAAGTACAACGCCATTTACCTGTAAGGTCATGCTATAAGCTTGCCATAATCGCGTATCATGTTGAAACAAATCAATTAGAACCTACAGGTATCAGTCAAAAGGTCAGTAAAACGATCCATTTAATAATTCTGGTATCCATCCTACCCTCGACCTTAGAAGCATGTCTTGGCCATCTGTCTTTAAGCAAAGGCAACTCACCACATTATTAACAGGACATGAATAAAATGTGAATAATCTTACCCACCCCTACAAAATGTGAATACTATGTGTAAAATGATTCACATTATATATAAGTAAACACATCCGGAGGACACACAAGGATGTTACCCATCCCTATTCACCAGCCTTTTGGTGTTAGTCTCAAGTTCTGAAACGGGAAACTTTGTGTTGAAATTTTAGTTTCATATCCATCTAATATATGATGAAACCTACACGAATCCAACCAAATATTGTCGGGAAAGGTGATTTAAGTAAAACTGGAAAGATAGATTGTGATCTATGGCTAGATTGCTATAAAGAAAGGTGAAATTACTAGGAGAGAAATATTTGTTTAACCTCAGATCGCCTCAACAATGTAGCCAAGACAACTATCCACTCTTTGAATTTGACAGAGCACATGTGTGCCAACAGGAATTCAGCATCCAACCGGCTTTGTAGTGTGTCCATTTGAAGCTGGCGTAGATGAAAAAATAGGCGAAAAAGAAGTTCAAAACAAGTGCAACAAAATAGATCTACATTGAAATGAGAGAAATAGATTCATCAAGTTAATTCAATTCAAATACACAAGAGTGTTGCCTCTTATAGTGGTTGTATACATGACCTCAAACGGTCAAAATATTCCCAACGATTAGTAGTTCAAACCGCCACAACCGCTACTTTTTTTTTTTCCTTTACACTATGCACGGGTTAGCTAATATTCTAACATAGTAAATTACATTTATATTATTAGTATATACTGTATTTATGTATTTGATGTACAAGCATACTATACCGTATGTATACATTATGTATATGAATATGTATTTCTACACTCCTGAAATTTTGTTGTCTATATTTATACAACCAAGCATAGATAATATAGTCTAAAAATATTGGTAGAAACAGGCTTTGTCGATATGTCAGTCAGTTGATCCTTAGAAGAAAAATGCTCAAGACTGATCACCTTGTCTTCAATCTTTTTCCTAATAAAGCGTTTGTCTATCTCCACATGTTTTAATTTATCATGTTGCACATATTTTCTGCCATGTTGATAGCAGAAATATTATCACAAAACACTCTGATTGGCATTGAGCTCTTGTGCCCAAGGTCTTCAAGTACTTCCTTGAATCATAACCCTTCATACAGCCCAAGTGCAACTGCTCTCAGTTATGCCTCTACACTACTTCTAGAAACAACAAACTGTTTCTTGTTCTTCCAGGTGACTAAGTTTCCTCGTAAGTATGTACCATACCCCATTGTTGATCTCATGTCAGTCTTGGATCCAGCCCAATCAGCGTCAATAAAAACTTGACTAGTTCTGTCTTTATTCTTTTTAAAATATAATCCCTGCCTTAATGCATTCTTCAAGTACCTAAGAATTCTTAAAACAGCTTACACATGTTCATTAATAGGATCATGAATAAATTGACTAACAAAACTCATGTCATGATATATATCACGTCTAGTATGGGACATATAAATTAATATGGCAACTAACTTTTGATATCTTAGTTTACCAATAGGTGTAGTATCTCATAACTCTAGGCGTATATCCAGGTTCAACTGGACTTGCTTGCTTGCATCCAAACATAGCAGTTACTTTGATATATCTAGTACATACTTTCTTTGAGAAATACTCATTCCATCTCCTAATTTAGCTATCTCCATATCTAGAAAGTACCTTAGCTTGCTCGTATCTTTCATTTCAAACTGTTTAAACACCGAAATTTAATAGATTAAATACCTTGAAGATTATTACTCTCACAATGATATCATCAACATACACAATTAAAACAATAATTTTTTTCTCTACTGACACTCTAGTAGACAATGTAAGATCAATATACCTTGGAACAAATTTGCGTTCTCTTACAGTCTTTGTGAACTTTTTAAACCAAGTTCTTGGTGATCGCTCTAGTACGTATAAAGCTTTCTTCAATTTACAAATTTTACCACTATTTGTTTGATCAGCAAAACCTGATAGCGTACACATTATAGTTCCTTTGGCAGATCCCTATTTTAAAAGGTATTTTTAACATCAAGTAGACATAATTCTCAGACTAAGTTAATCGCTATTGAGAAATTACTCTAACTGTATTTAGTTTTGCTGCAGGTGCAAATGTTTCTAAATACCAAATTCTATAAGTTTGTGTGAACCCTTTTGCTACTAACCTTACTTTATATCTACTTACAATACCAGCAGTATTACACATGATGGTAAATACTCGTCTGCACCCTACTGGTTTAACATCTTTTAATATAGGTACAACTTCCCAAGTTTGATTCTTAATCAAGGCACTCATCTCTTCAACATAGACGACATCTTTTCAATCTCGTATACTAATAACTTCTTGTATATCTTTAGGTATCTTATCATAGTCTAGTGCACATGTGAAATCTTTAAGGTGTGGATTCAATCCAACATATGATAGAAAATTGTATAGAGGATATTTAGTACATTCTTTTATTCTTTTCTCACTGCATCGAGTCTATTATCCATCTCAGGTTCAGCCTTATAGGTTGTATGAACTTCTATCTGCCCTTCTAATGCAAGCTTAGGATGTATGTTTCTCCTTGTAAAAAACTTAGTGATAGGTGGTCTACTCCATAAAGTCGTACTTGTAATATCAGGATTGTCTCCTATATGAATTATTCCACCATGACTATTGTCGTTTTGATTTTCTGAATTCAGAGAAGTAGATTCCACAATTTCTATTACACTCCAAAAATTATTCTATTCTTGACTTAGTGCCCCAATTTTATAAAGATGATCGTAAAAAGCATGTTGTTCATCAAAAGTCACATCAATAGTAACATAAATCTTTCTTTTACTGAGTTAGTTGCACCTGATATACACTCTTTTCCATAAAGTTATAAGTAGCATCTGTACTTTCATCGCATGCTCGGGACATCCTTACTTATTGGTGAAATTATCAGCTGGCATTCGGATGACCTTCTGTTTTACCGTTGACTGCTCAAATCGACAGTTGACCTGACTTAACCCGACGTGAACCACGGCTTAGGATCAGTAAAATAATAAAGTCAAAAAAAAATTAAAAGCCCCTCATTTTCCCAGGTAAATCGTCTGGAATCCCGAAAAACCCAAAACAATAGCCCCACTTTGAGGAAATTCTGCAAATTTTCTTGAAGAATCCGACAATCTAACTCTGTATTGGAACACTGGAAGTTAATTGGTGTTGATTTCGCAGCATTATCTATGTTGGTGGAGTTGTAGCCGCGAAGAAAAAGGGGCGGAGATGACTTTAAAGTTACAAGAAAAACAAAGGATGATCACCCTCTGTATAGTAAGAAAAAAGATATTTTTTATTGCATCTGTAGTATAGTTTATGCTTTGGAAGCTGTGTTGATTCTTTTGTGTTTGATTGACGAAAAACGAAGTTGCATGTCCAGAATGATAGTTTGAATGGCATGGATGGTGTTTTGTTTTTGAGTATATTATTGTTCTTGTTGATGAGCATGACTAGTAAGTAGGTTTAAAGATGTGCTTTGTTGAGTATAGTGCATGTCCACAATGACGGTTTGAATGGCAGCTGTTATTTTTTTTGGCAGATTGATTAGTATAGTGCATGGAATGTGTTAATGTATTGTGGTCCCAGTTTGTTTGTATTGGTTTCAAATAAGCAAACCATCTGAAGTAGGATTTTGCCCAACTTGGAAATTTGTTCACCTTATTCATTATTGTCCCAGGTTGTATGTGTAATGTGTTCCATATGTGTTACTTGTTTATTTACAGATCCCTTAAGTGATGAGTTTACTATAGTTTTTCATTATGGTGGATTATTATTTAATACCGGCAAGGCAATTTACCTAGATGGGCACACCTGCATATATGATTATGTGGTTGCTGATGAGATGTCCTTAAGTTACTTGGATGAAATGTGCAAAGAAGCTGGAGTAATTGGCACGAAGAGGCATTACACACGTATACATGATAAGTTTGTTCAATTAAAGACAGATAGTGACTTGTATAATGCAGTCAAATGTTGCACTGAATCATCTAGGATTATACACTTGTATGTGGAGGATATTGCTCCACATAATAGGCTGGAACATGACATTCTCGATATGCAAACTGAAAAGCTAAGTGATGATGATGTAAAAATTTATATGGCTGTGGACAATATTGATGATGAGAACAGTGGTGATCATGAGGGTAGTGATGATGTTGAGTTGAATGGGAATGAAAAGGATGAGGATGACAGAGTCAATGTTAATGAAAAGGATGATGGTATGGATGCTCTGTTAACGAGTGATTCAGAGTATAGTCCTGAAACAAAGTTGTATAGTGGTGGGAATGATGAAGATGAGGAGGCATATCATGTAAATATTGACCGGAACAATGAATATGATGGGCTGAGTGAAGATGCAAACAATGTAGCATCTAAGAGCGTCGACGAAGTTATTGATGACGGAGACAAGGAGTTAGTCTTGAGTGATGAAGAAGCTGAGTACGTTGGCAAAGTTTACAACACAAGGACAGATATGGCAAATCCTCAGTTTGCACGTGGGATGTTATTTACCAGGTTGGAGACATTTAAAGAATCATTGAAGATGTATTCAATAAGGAATGGTAGGCCAGTTGTCATATACAGAAGTAAGAAGCTGAGATGTTGTACAAAGTGCAAAAACGTTAGCTGCAATTGGGACATACGTGTCTATTTGAATAGGAAACTGGGTTTTATGAGGTTAGGAGCATGAACTCAATTCATTCATGCAACTTCAGTGTAAAAAATGGAAGCATAACTTCTGGATGGTAAGGAAAGAAGTATATGCAAGATTTCGCTGCCAACCCTAAACAAAGTTTGGAAAGTTTCAGAATGAGAGTTATAAATGAGATGAAATGCCATGTGAGTAAATTTCAAGCATTCAGGGCAAAGCAAAAGGCGTTGCAACTTGTTAGGGGAAAAGAAGAAGACGAATATGGTTTTATATGGAATTACATTGATGAAATTAAAAGGATTGATCCGGACAGTAGTATTACTGTGAAGACATTGACCACGATAAATGAAGACATGCCTTTGAGGGGGCAACACATGATCCTTAGGGAAGGTAATATACCGCTGATTGTTGACCAACCGCGGTTTCAACGCATGTATTACTGTTCAAGTCCGATGAAGAAAGGGTTTGTGAATGAATGTAGAAAGATATTTGGCATTGATGGATGCCATGTGAAGTCTGAGTATGGTGGTATGTTACTTACGGCTGTGGGATTAGATCCGAACAACAGTTTGTTTCCCATTGCGCATGCAGCCGTTTAGGGCGAGTCAAAGGATTCCTAGGAGTGGTTTCTTGTTAAATTGAAAGAGAACTTAGGTATATTGGTGGATTACGAATGAACGACCATTTCGGACAAACAAAAAGGCCTTATCCAAGCATGCAAGGAAGTGTTTCCAGCAGCACGACATCGTTTTTGTGTTACACTTGCATGGTAATTGGGTATTGGCTGGATACAACATCTCACTGAAACGTGCATTGTACGAGGCTGCAATGGCAACCACAGTTGTGGAAGGACAACCATGAAAAAAATAGAACATCTTGATAAGAATGCAGCTAAGTGGCTAGAGGACAAGCCACCGTATAAGTGGAGCAAGTCTCATTTTAGCTCAATGTCCAAATGTGACACAATTCTGAATAACTTGTGCGAGAGCTACAATTATGTACATTGTGAGGCTAGAGAGTTGCCACCAAGGAAATAGAGGCCTCTGCAGATTGTATACCTTATAAGGCTGATGTCAAGAAATTCCAGTGTCCGCAATTTGATGGAAAGAATTTTATTGTGGACCTAAGACTACACACTTGTTCATGCAGAAAGTGGGATTTGACTGACATTCCATGCTTCATGCATGTGCTGCTATTGCATTTGACCAGGAGGATGCAATTGATTATGTGGATGTGTGCTACTTGTAAGCACTTATACGAGAGTGTATGAACTTGCAATACCTCCATGTGTGGGACTCCCACAGTTGCTTGATTCTGGATGTGAGCCAATTGTGCCATCAATAACTTCATCGACGCTCTTAGATGCTACGTTGTTTGCATCTTCACTCAGCCCTTGTGTTATAAACTTTGCCAACGTACTCAGCTTCTTCATCACTCAAGACTAACTCCTTGTCTCCGTCATCAATAACTTCGTCGAAGCTCTTAGATGCTACGTTGTTTGCATCTTCACTCAGCCCTTAATATTCATTGTTCCAATCAATATTTACATGATATGCCTCTTCATCTTCATCATTCCCATCACTATACAACTTTGTTTCAGGACTATACTCTGAATCACTCGTTAACAGAGCATCCATACCATCATCCTTTTCATTAACATTGACTCTGTCATCCTCATCCTTTTCATTCCCATTCATCTCAACATCATCACTGCCCTCGTGATCACCACTGTTCTCATCATCAATACCGTCCACAACCATATAAATTTTTACATCATCATCACTTAGCTTTTCAGTTTGCATATCGAGAATGTCATGTTCCAGCCTATTATGTGGAGCAATATCCTCCACATACAAGCGTATAATCCTAGATGATTCAGTGCAACATTTGACTGCATTATACAAGTCACTATCTGTCTTTAATTGAACAAACTTATCATGGCAAAGTTTATATACAGAGGGTGATCATCCTTTGTTTTTCCTGTAAGCCTTAAAGTCATCTCCGCCCCTTTTTCTTCGCTGCTACAACTCCTCCAACACAGATAATGTTGCGAAATCAACACCAATAAACTTCCAGTGTTCCAATACAGAGTTAGATTGTCGGATTCTTCAAGAAAATTTGCAAAATTTTGTCAATTTTGTGCTGCTGTTTTGGGTTTTTCGGGATTCCAGACGATTTACCTAGGAAAATGAAGGGCTTTTAATTTTTTTGACTTTATTATTTTGCTGATCCTAAACTGTGGTTCACGTCGGGTTACAAGTGAGGTTAAGTCAGGTCAACGGTCGATTTGAGCAGTCAACGATAAACCAGAAGGTCATGCGGATGCCAGCTGATAATTTCACCAATAAGTAAGGTTGTTTAGAGCATTCGATGAAAGTACGGATGCTAATTAAAACTTTGTGGAAAAGAGTGGATAACATGTGCAATTAACTCTTTTTACTAATACAATAACATTTATAGCCTTTCTGTTATCCTGAGTATCCAATAATATATATCTAATAGATCTCGGATCTAACTTGCCCCTTAGATCAGACTGTACATGTACATAAGCGATACAACCAAAGAATTTAAGAGGTAATTCCGATAGCATATTAGTACAAGAAAAAACATCTAAAAGACTTCAATATGAGTTCTAAATGACAGAATCCTAGAAGGCATTCGGTTGATCAATTATATTGCTGCTAACATAGCTTCTCCCTGATAGAATTTAGGTACCTTCATTGAAAATATTAAATCTAGTTACCTCAAATAAATGTCTATTTTTTCTTTCAGCTATCCTATTCTGCTGAGGTGTGTGAACATAGGATGTCTGATGATAAATATCATTTTCATTCATAAAATGCTTAATGAAATCATCTAAATACTCTGCTCTATTATCTGATCTCAAGGTTTTAAAAGTATAGCTAAATTTATTCTTTATCAGATTAAAGTATTTCTTTAAAATATGACCTACTTCAGATTTATTTTTAAGTAGGTATACTCAGGTAACTCTAGTATGATCATCAATAAAAGTCACAAATCATCTTGTACCATTGATATTTGTAGACCTGGAGGGTCCTAAAATATCACGGTGAACAAGATTGAATAGCTTAGTTGACTGTATATTTTAGCCCAAAAAAACTCTACCTTGTGTGTTTAGCCAATTGACAGATTTCAAAAATAATATTATTAAGATTTACTTTAACAAATAAATATGGCATTAAATGTTTCAAGTACAAAAAGTTGGGATGTCCTAATCTTCTATGCCATAAAATAATTTCATCTATGCAAGTACCATCACATGAATAAGTCTTAAATCTATAAGTTCCTTCTCTATTTGAATCTTCTTCTGCAATTTGTGAATTGTAGCACACAATCACTGACTATCTACCTCAAGTAGAAATAGATCATTTATATTTTTAGCATTGTTAATTATCTCCTTCATTCTTTTCTCCTGAAAACAACATTCATAGAATGCAAGCTCCACAATCACCATCTTTTGTAATTTTTTTCTACAGATAGTAAACTAAAATTTAGAGTAATAACATACAATACATTGTGCAAAGTTAGTTTATCATTTATTTTAACATTTTTCGTTCCAGTTACTTGTAATGAAGACCTATTTTCAACCTTAAGTTGGGAACAGAAAAGATTGTTAAGAAGAAAGAAGACTAACATCACTTGTCATGTGAATTGAAGCTCCAGAGTCAAAAATCCAAGAGCTCTGTTGTCCAGTAGAAAATTTTTTGCCTGTAGTATTGCCTTGTAAGTGCCATAGTAACTTGTATTGGATTTTGACTAACTGCTTCTAGTTTGTTCAGCAGCTGAAGTAAGGCTTCAATCTGATTTTTGTGAGAAGACTTAGGTTTTCATTTGCTGGGCAGCGGTTTTAACTACATTGGCATCACCATTTCCAATAAAGATAGGCTTTGACGAAGACTTTCAGGTTGAGTCTTGGTGGTCTTCCTTCTCCTAACTTACCATATCCAGTAATCAATCTTTTTCTATATGGGTTCTATGAAGACCAGTCAAATCTATGAGCTGTAGTCGTATCATGCATCATGAAACTGGCATAGCGGACTTTACTTCATCTCTGAAGCAAGGGTTGAGCGTGCTCCGTCTTCCATTCATCATTTCCGCAATGAGATGCTCATTTTTCTTGTAATATCTACAAAAAACCCACCTCTTCAGTGGCTGGAGTTTGCCTCCTAACTACTAGAGCTGAGGCATCTAAAAACAGTCTTTCTGCAAGGCATAATTTTTTATGGATAAAGTAGTAGTGGATTCCATCATAACTTTCTTTTTTGCTTTCCTCATGTTTAATTTCAGAGAAAGCTGCCTTTAAGCTAGGCATTGATTCAGTGGTGAGTATTCTGCTTCTAGGATTATCAAAATCTAGATGCAATTTAATGAGAAGCCTAAGCACTCGTTTAGTCTCGGTGATAGTTATATACAGTTTAGAATATGCACACATGTCTACTGATGTACTTCAAATACTTCAATTTGTTGCCAAGCACGTGTCAACTATGTATAATATCTATTAACAGTCATGTTTCCTTAATTTCATGAAGCTGAGCTTCAATCTCATATCACTCAGAAGTGTGGATCTTGTTTGGAAAACATTTCTTTAATTGTAGCCCATATTTCAGCTGCAGTCTCATACATCATAAAGTCATCACTTATGTCAGGGAGCATTGATCTTATTAGCCAAGACATAATCATAATATTTTAACATTTTCATAATATGAACTTTGAATCCAATTCATTAGGAATAGTAAAAGTGCCAAAGAGATATTTCTCTTTGTCTTTACCATTCACAAACATCTCAACATATCTAGACCAAAAAAGGTAATTGTCACCATTTAGTTTATGACTAGTAATGACAATTGAAGAATCATCAAACAGAAGAGCCATGAGACCCTGCTTTAAAAGATTGTTTCGGAGTGGAAATGGCTTCTATTGTAGAAGGAGAAGTCATTTTAATGATCTTCAGTTTGAAGCTCTGATACCATATAATGAATTGAGAATAATATATTCCTCAAGTTAATTCAAATACATAAGAGCGATACCTTTTATAGAGGCCGTTTACATAACCTCTAACGGTCAAAATATTCCCAACTGCTTACAGTTCAAGTAGCCACAACGGCTACTTTCTTTTTCTTCCTCCACACTATGCACGTGTGTTAGCTAACATTCTAACACAGTAAATTACATTTATATTATTAGTATACACTGTATTTATGTATTTAAAATACAAGTATAAGCTACGGTATGAATATGTATTTCTACAAAATCCATGCACTACCAACCAAGGCCAAGGGAAACACAGCAAAACCACGCAAAACATTTTCCAAAAGACAGAAAAACTTCCTCGGATTAATTATATTAATTTCATTTTGTGGGAGCAGACTCAAGACTGAGATTGATCATAGGCATGTAGGGTGTCTGCTCTGAAGCTGAACTAAAGAGCCAAGAGCAAACCTTGATCTTTCAAGTTACTGGGCTACAATTCAAAGTCATAATTAAATATTTCACGGGCTAAAAATCTAGAAAAGGGCATAAAGGTTTTCTTTTTTCTCCTCAGCATAAAGATATCTGAATGCAATGTCGAGCATCAGAGTCATGTCGTCATTTGAGAAGAATCAGGTGGACAAAAGACACTAGCTCATCATTTATTGAACACCGTTTTTAGTGATTAATTATAGACCCTGATATGATAGAAGAGGTGAGGCATAATATTATAAGAGCATCATAGGTGATGCTAACAGACGCAACCTAACTCGTTAATGAGAGAGCGAGGCTCAACAGTTAAACATACACAAGAAAATATACATCTTACTACCTTCTGCCCAATTAACTCGAGCCCAGAGGCAAAGTTATCCAAGTGTGCACATCCGTATCTTTCCCGTTGAAGAAAATCCTAAAAGTTCCACTTCTGTCAATAGATGATCAAATAATGATATAATATGCATGTGGGAAAAATGTCAGATGACTAACCACTATGTCAAATTGTGTGCCCTTGACAAAGGCAACAAGCTTCGACAGTTCTTTCCCTGACATTAGGTAGCTAGCATGGCTTTCCAAAATGTTCTTAACGGAAGCAACATGAGCATTCTGTTCTTTAAATGAATAGCTGGTACAAGCACGGTTAATCAAGCAGATTTAGGGTGCAGGTAAGACGTGCAAGTTTATGCTGATGGAAAATGTACAGCCTTCATCCGTTAACTAGCTTTCCAAATAAATATACCTCTTCAAATCTGAATGTTGTCGCCGATAACTAGAAGGGAAGTTAAAATAACCCAAGAATCTAGGAGAGAGCTTCTCACTGTCTGTGCTTGACGTTTCATATTCTCTGCCAGATCTAAGTAGAAACCTCACCTGAGTAGGGGGAAAAAACCAAGTATTAACCAAGAAGACCAGCATTTAGGAAGAGTCAGTATGTCAAAAACAAGTAGATCAAGTCGAAGTCATACCAGCTCTCCAGCAAGTTCATACAAAGACTCATCAAGAGTTGCCTGTCAACCATGATATTCCTTGTTAGAAAAGAACCCAGTTGATGAAAGAATAAACATAGCAGTAGTGTAGCCAAGCATTCCCCCCCCCCCCCCCCCAAACAAAAGAAAAGTAATTATTGTACAGCCAAAAGACTCGATGGTTTTGGAACCCTTTAAGCGATGATGAATTTTCCATGCAAGCACTAACATTCAAAGAGACTTTTCATGTCTAGGACTAAAATTGACACTGTTTCTTCCACATTTCATTAAGAAAGTCATGGCCTGTAGAGTCTGTCAGTATCACTCCTTAAGAATATAACAAGATAAAAACTCAAGCAGCAGAAGTTGCCGTCTGTAAACTTGTAATTTCAAGATGGTACAAATTCTAAAGAGATATTTTGCATTAAAAAAAACCGAATATGCATGAATATTTCTATCAGAAGATAACCTGCAGTAGTCGCAAGGCACAGTACTGACTGACAGGAGGGCCTTCAAGTTTGGCAATAACCTGAAAAAAGGGCAATAATAGGAGAAGAAAACGTGAACTCAGACACGTATTACAAGCTTGGTAAATTATTGTATTAGTAAAAAGGAAGTACACCCCCTGACCTCTCTCTCTCTTTCTAACCTCATCCTCGCTTAAAAGAGAAAAGAGATGACAAATTACCCACAAAAAAAAACTGACCAGAAACGGGGGATATTTTTACTCCAAAAAGTAAGAAGGGGGGGGGGGGGTTTACTTCCCAAGGTTCCTCTAAAATTTCAAAAAACTGAATATGCTAAGAAGTCAAATAGGCAAGACAAGTACAGCAAAAAACATGAAGGTGAAAAAAAAAATTTATCCAAATTTTTTGTTAAAGAAATTGCAACCACCACAAGCATTCCTGGATCTAGCTGAAATATAGAAATACACCACCATCAAACATAACAGCCAACACCAGTCTGGAGGTGTATGGAAAAAGGTCAGACAAAACTCTTTTCCCTCAATATTCCAAAGTGGTGGATGCCTCAAGCAAAATGGAATGCTAAACAAATACAGCAAATATGATAAACGCAACAGATGATGAGGTGAAGTGCATCAGGCGTCTACCACTTTCCATTATATTAGTAAGCAGCATGGGCACACCTGGTGTCTGATAGAAATCTATTCTCCCAACACCAGTAGTTTACATGATGTTGAGATCCTAATGTCCATAAACATTGTACTTCAAAGTACTATTTGGTTGGGGGTGGGGGTGGGGGTGGGGATAATTGGCCATCTCCAAGAACAATCAAATATTGGTAGTTTGGTAGTAAGAAATAAGGTTAACACACTACAGAAAAGAGGCTCCTACTTGATTCTACATGTTGGGAAAGGGGGTAGGTAGAGATCCTCTCTATATGAATGCTTTATGATATGACAATGGTGACCAACTGTCAACTGCAAGAATTTGCTTGCAAGTTGTCCACCATATCTCCAATGGAAAAGGAAAAGGAGAAGAACAAGACTTTGGCTTGACAATCCTTGCCCAAAGTTAAGTTCAATAATGCCTCAAACAGAACCAAAATCAGGACCTGCCACTTACAAGTATATAGCAAGCTGCAGTGCGGTACCATCTCTGCTGAAAGCATTCCTCGAACAATCTAAAAGGTCAAACAATCATTTAAAGTGAGCATGGGGCTTATATGCCCCTCACAACTTCATTTCATCTGAAACATATCTATAATAGTAATCCCAAAAATTAACAAAAGTCAATGACTTAAAATATGAAATAAAATGACGTACTCCGTGGATCTTCCAGCAGCAGCAAATAAATCAGCCCAATGTCGACCATCAGTTTTCCTGGCAACGCTTACAACCACATCAAAATACTCGGGAAATTTTTTTATTAGCTCACAAGTCTTCTCCAAGAGAGAACAGCTGGTTGAATTCGGAACAGTTGCCTGGTTCTTGTTTCCATTTTGCCTGCAGAACACAACAGGAAAAAATCCAACAACGTGCAATAACATCCTGATCCATATTAGGTAAAATTCTGCACCGTCTAAAATGAGTGTATCTCCCACATTTGTTCACTACCTTTTTTCTTTTTGTAAGTAAAATTTAATTGATGGAATAAATTTAGTTAAGAAAAGAAGCAATCAGGTTGCTTAGTCAAGCAATAAGACATAATAAAAGTTCTTAGCCTTTCAAAAGAACGGTCTAACTTCACAAAAATTCAATACCTTTGTTTGTACTTGTACACAACAATAAGCTAAATTTAATTACTCCCTCACAAAAGATAAATAATGATCGACATTTCAATTACTTGGTTTCCAGATGATTTACCGGGATATTTCAGCATCAAACACTGTGAAAAGGAGCCACTCTAGGCAATGAGAGAAATGTGGCTTCTCTGTTGACAATTGTGCCAGCCGTAAAGCTTCTTCACGCTTGTCCCGCTGTCTCACAACAAACAATTTTCGAGATGGAACTCAAAAGAAAACAAGTATATGAAAAGAGTACAGAGGCTGTTCATCTTAATACTATACTCTTGTTTGGAAAGTACCATATAAAAGTATAAAACTATCACCTCATTCACAACCTTAAGGAGTTGAAGATTTTTAAAAGAATAGGAAAGGTATGTCACACATTTAAGCACTTTAAAACACCACTCCCCAAGGGGTTGTTCGTGTAAAACATAATTTTCCAATAATACCCCCAGTTGCTCACAAACACACTCGATGACATCTGGTCAACAGAGAACCAAGATGTTCCCTTACCACAAGGTGAGACAGTGGAAGTTTGAAACTAACACCTAAGCACTCAAGTGGAATCAAATCGCCACAAAAATCACAAAAATTTAGAACTTACAGAGGACTATAGTTCACGTTAAGACCTTCTAACAGTGATAAGAAGTGGCAGAACACAGGAAATAATGTATGTGTGAACTAGGAAGCTGAAGCTTGCAACTGCAAGGACACTTTTTCAGATTATAAAGAGACATAAAAGACCTAAAGAAACAATGTTGCATTACATACTCCCCCAATTACCTATGTTGCAAGAACCAAAAAAGAAAAAACTTTGGGAATTGAGAAATAGCTTGAACTCGATTTTACACAAGATCAGTCCAATCTGAGTCTCTGGGAGTTGCAACACAATACTGCATGGTTCTTTCCTTATGCTGCCCTATGCATCATGCTCAAGAAAAGCTTTGTGTTACATAAAACCACACTATGTTATTCTCTGACCTTGGGGTTCGAGCAGGATGTGCAACAAAACTGTAAATGTAAAACTCATTTTTCTGATATTGGTACCTGAAGGAGATGCCTAAGCAGGCAATGCAAAATTGTTTGGGCTTGAGGAGATGGCTCAAAATATGGGAACTCTGTGCAGGCTGAAAATGACATTCTCTGGGAAACACCCACTACAACACCTGTGCTAGGAAGTAAACCCAGAGGATACACCTCGCGGTCGAACTCCAGTTCAGGGTCCAACTAGTCATTCAAATGAAGTTATGAGAAAGAAATCCATGAGAATATATACGATATATCAATTAATCAACCCAACTCTAGCTTCTACCTTTTTCTCTATAATATTTCATTATTTCTCCCAAGTTTATACAGGGAAATGAGTCATGCATAGGTATCAATTCTCAGATAGTAAAGTATACATCAAGCATACAAGTATGACTACGAAAAACATCACAACCACCATGAAAGGAGGAAATTGAAAACAACGGGGAAAAAAAACCAAAACAAAGGCAAGTCACCAGCCAACATCATGGAATAAATTTAAATCCATAAATTTTGTCAGATAAGACTATGTCCAGTACATGATATGACAGCAAGATACAAATATGGAACTTGAGTGCTACAATTATCTATATACAGAACTTGAGTTAAAAATGGCATAGAGCATTATTCCATTGACCAAACTGATGTGGTTCAAGTAAATACGAACATTAGTAAAGAGAATAGACAAGATATCTATGTCGTCCTCTTTGGTCCAGAAATTCAAGTGACCAAATTGACCTACTAATAATGTACTTGAAAAGCATAAAGTGGGCAGGTTTGTGCCTGTACAAGATATTTTTCCTATCGTAGATAGACAAATTAAACTGACCATCCAACCATTGTCCAACTTCCACTTTAATTCATCCAGCTAAAACTGGCACAGTTGCGAAAAAACAATTCTCGAAGTTAACTAAACAATGTAAAGGCCTAAAAGAAGACAGGATGTTACAACAGCATAATTGCGATATCACTCAGACAATTTACTACTACTATCAACAAAATAAGAACCATATATGAAGAAGACGTAGACATGGCACATATACAGTATCCTTCAAAGAAAATGGCATGCCAATTGGATTAAGCATACAGAATGTCTACAATGTTTACCTGCAAGAAATCCTCCTGCTTAAAAGATTCCACACCTGGAGATGGATACCAAACCTGTAATGATGCACATTCATGTAAATCAAAATAAAGAAGTCCATTAAAGGACTCCAAACACTAAGGAAATCTTGCCTGCATTCCCCTGTGGCCGTAATCTAACCATGAAACTTCCTCAATTAAATTTGTTTTCTCATCTGTCTGACCACATGTGACCCAGAGTAATTCCACAGAGTCTGTGAGCTCTCTTTCCCTGCCCTCGTCCAGATCAAGCAACGAGAGTTCCCCATTTGTCCTCAATATTAAACATCTGCAATAGCATATCAAGATATAGGTCTGATTTGCACAAATCTGGTCCTCTAAGAGCACAACACTTACCTAACAGGTTCTCTCGCTAATAAATCTGATGAAGAAGAAACATCCTCTCCCAAACCAGATTCTAGTGGATGTTGGTCTGGGATAAAACGCATAGCAGCAGGATGGTTCTTTGCAGTCATGATTGACAGTTCTCGTACTGTAGAAAGCTGTTTGTCATTTTATCACTAACATATGCATGACGAGAAATTCCATAACAATGATTAATTATGAAAGAAAAACCAGAAGTAGATCAATAACAAGGAAGTCCAAGAGTGTATCTGAGCACAATTCATGAAGGCTGATAGAAAGCATTTTTTGAAGAATTCGTATACCTGTAACTCAGGGTTACTAGAGGGTGTCAAATCACCAGATAATTTCACATGGTAAATGTGGACATCGAATGGTCGATATGTAACGAGTAAGTAATCCTGGTAGACATCCATGACCATTGGTTTTGTGATCAAAGGCTTCCGACAGAGTAACGAACTTTGATCAAGGTGATATCTTGGATAGAACAACAATTCATACCTGAAATAGTGTTTTACATAGCACAAAGTTCTAATTATTGCAGATGGAAATTAACTTGAATCTGGACTTCCGACTTAAAAATTAATTCAAATATACTTCCAAATAAAGGGACATATCAATGGAAACATGAGTTTTGGTCATCCAGAAAAGCACTAAAGGAAACAGAACATAAACTCCCATTATCCTTTATTCCATGGACAAGTGTATCAAGACACCCGGGGACATACTTTCAATAACTAAATTCTCAGGGTGCAATGAGAAAGCGAGAAAAGTCTGCAATTCAAAACACAGTAATTGCAAAGTAACTAAGTGCATATTGAGGCAGGACAATTTCTTGATACAACCATGAAGATTCATTGTTCTACCATCATTGAGTTGATTCTTCTTTCATGCACATAAAGAAAACAATAACTTCACTCACGTGTTGGATGATTCAATATAGTTGCAAACAACAATAATTTTCCCTAGCCATAGCAAGCCTTGGCACTGAATCTTCTGTTCCTGAGTAACATCTCCAAAGACTCTCCACCTTTTCAATCTTATGTCATACAAAATTAAACCATGAAGTCCAGCAACTGCTAAGTATGTTCCGTCCTTGCTGGCAGCCACATGTAAAACAGGCCAGTTTTGTGAAATATAAGAGACCTAGATTAAAGATTAGCAGTTCAGAAATAATCAATTGATTCGCTAATGGGCTTGTTATTAGTGAAAAGAAGAATATACGTGATTGAAATACATATTCAACAGCAAGATGTAAACCATAACTGGAATATTCATATGCAAAATCTTTAGTTCATCTGTATCTTCAGACTGTACAATTAGCAAACGGTCTTCACCATAAAGAACTTGGCGAGCATAAGTTGTGCCAGAAACTCCACGGTTAAGACCACATTTGCCGAATGAAAATGCTAGAATTCTTTCAAAAGATTTTTCCTCAACAGCGTAAAGCCTGTATCCATACTCATCCCAGTGGAATAATGAGGTTCCACCCATCATTGGCTCATATTTGAAATCCTGGCTTGGCTTACCTACTGGGGATGATACTGAGTTTAAACCAATTTGACGAACTGTACACATCAAGCGGCAGCCAGAGACCGACCAAACTGTAAGACCCCGTAACTTCCACCCAACTGCAAAAGCATAATTATCAGGCGTCCAAGCAATACAATTGACGGGTCCAGTGTTATCAGCCGAATATCTGCCAAAGGGGCAAGAAAAAATATAAAAACAGCTGAATTTGTTCAGGTAAGAAGAAACATCCACAGAAAAACTAAAATTAGAATTAAAAAGATTTTAAAAAAATAACTTACCCCCAGTCATACAGAGAAACAGTGCGAATGAGTGAAATAGAATCAACTAGGTCATACAACTCAATGACACCCCTTTTAGTTCCAACTGCAATGATTTTTTGGTCTGAAGCAATAGCAGTGCAAACAGCATCTCCAGAATCCAGCTTTCTCTCAACTTCAATAAACTCAGGTTGCTTTAACCCTTTCTTGCTTACAGAACATAACAAAAGCTGTCCATCTGAGTAGAGAACAGAAAGCAACCTCAGTTGCAGGGAGAATTCCAGTTGAATCACAGCAGACCTTTTAGGCGGATGCTGGTCGAGTCTAGATAGATCTTGAACTACATTGGGGGGATGACCATTTTCCATAGCATTAGGCCATCTATTTGAATCACTGACATCTTGATGTGGAACATCAAGAAAAAAGGCTCCCAAAAACTGCATCACATAATAAGGTATGAACAAAATGCTATATGACTAATTCCAAAAATACAAACTGACACAGGAACTAATAACCGAATCATACAACTTCAAAAATGATTAGATGATATGTGCATAGTAAGTTTGACATACTATATTAGGAAGTTCAGAAAAAACAAACAAGTCAACTTTACCTCCCCCTTCCATGATATGTTATATAAGGATCCATCAGAAAGTCCAACAAGCATATGTTTGCTATCACAAATAATATTGCTCCTGAAAAGAAAATCTTTAAATTAACAAAAATGGAAACTGAAAAAAAAAAGAGTCCAACCAGCATATGTTTGCCATCCATTTAGCAAATTCACTTAGGACCAGAAATGCACTTGCTGCTTTTCCCACGTTGGCATTTCTTTAAAAGTTCTCTACTATCCAAGTCAACTAACAACACCAGTAGCAACACAACTGGGGCATAGCACAAAAGTACAACCCAGTAATACCAGAATATACCAAAAACCTCAGTAGTTCCAGAGCTATGCAAAATATTATCGCTCAGAAGTTGCATCATCAAACAAATGGGACACAAATTTTTGCGTGATTTTCTTTCGTGCAGAACACATGCTCAACCCAAAAAGAACAGCAATAAGAAAAGGTTTAATCTTGTTGAAAACAGATTATGAATGCTGTATACACATGGCACGCATGATGAAACTCAACGCATACCTGCAAGTGCCCGGGATCATCTTGAAATTTTAATGAAAAAACACAGGGGGCTTACTCATTTCTTTTTCCTTTTCTTTTTCTTTCTAAATAAGGTTGATCCATAGAGTAAGTGTATCCAGAAAAGATTCACAAGAATGGATTACACATATACACAAAAAAGGAATCTTCTGTGTACCCAACCCCCAGGGAAATTCACAAACATCCAAGAAACCCACAAGAAGACCAGTAAATGATGATATGATCATCAACATACACATTCATCTTCATTTCCCAGTGGGTCCTATTCACAATCACACCCCTCAATGAGTCACAGTCTGATAATATCAAGGATTTCCTTGGCCTTCATTCCTGCCGCCTTCTTTACACGTAAACAAGATTTTGGATTCTCTCTTGCCACAATCCATGAGCCTTCAGCCCTGCTGTCTTCTTAGTATCACATCTCATATTTTGCCACAGTCCATAAACAGTGACGTCCAAACTCAACCAAGATATCATGTCACTTTTCGGAGGCATTTGTTCTCTGCCAGTAATGGGCCTTCGACCACATTAGGACTCTTACTTTTTCCTCTAGATTATGAAGTCTTTTTTAGATTACCTTCAGTAATTTATTTAATAGAAAAAACTGGAGTCTATTTCAATCACAAGTGTAAATAAATGTCGATGTTTCACAAGAGATCGTTTCCAAATATTATGCTATGTGCTGGCAAGTTGAAAAGAGTTAAGAGATCTAGAACAAAGATATGTATAAATAGTTGTATTACTAATAGTGTTAGTGTGTAATAAATTGCTTAAATGTATTTTTTTTGGGCCTCTATGAATGGGCTTACTAAGCATATAATTTTGAGTGTTAAATGTAAAATTGTTAAAACAAATTAAATTTTAAATAATAAATTAAATTGAAAATAAAGACCCTTATTGCATCATCGAATCTATCCACTCCAAACAGAAACTTAGTTTGCGTGAAGTAAAATCAAGGAGCATTTCCTCATCATAGAACAAGATTTAGACCTGCACAGATATGTGAAATTAAAAACTCACGTCATATTTCTATCTGCAAAAGTGATCTGCTCACTGAGGAGTAACGAAACTGTAGCAAGAAATAAGCCTGTTGGCTGCTTTCCTCCAAGTTGGATTTTCTTTTCAGTCATCTGAACCTTATAAATGTGAATACAGTAGAAAGATGTCTGCAAGACGATTTAAAAAGTAAGAAATGGATACTAAATCCTAATGTAGTGGAATGACAAATTTACGAAAAGCACATAGTTGGACGTAAAACTACACTCCCTGGACGAATACAGCTAATGCAAAATTAAAAAAAAAACAAGTGAAAATGTAAAATCCCATAATTAACTTCGGTGTCTGGGGGCGGAGGGGGGTGGAGGTGGTCGTCTACAAGTACATTATTGCAGTCCACTTACTATAACAGCTATCAATTTCGTATCTGGACTCCAGACAGCCCGCAAATTGTCGCCTTCTTTCCGTATAGAATCCGCATCTCGCTTATACTTGGCCAGTCTCATTCTATGCTGTCGCCCATCGCAGGAATTCATGGCCGAGAATTATCCATTCATCCAAAATGTCGGAGAAAAAATAATTAACTTCTTCAGGGAAAAAAAAAGCAAAACTAAAAGACAGAAGGACTACCTGAGTAGAGGACCAAAGCTCGAGATGAGAGGGAGCGACAACGAGCAACAAGCGGTTGAGGACTTTGAGGTAAACAATTTGGTCGGAGGATGTGGGGCAAAGCCCTGATTCTAAAGGGATCACCTGCGGCCATCCGTAAGCCATATACATCTTCGATGATTTCTACCAAAGAGATTAACAATATATGACTGATACAAATAATGGAAATCGATCCAAAGATTGAAGAACGCGAGAAGAGTGAGATAGGGTTTCTGGAAGAGATTAGAGATTCTGATTCCACTATTTCGCCGGAGCAATTGTTCCCCTGCAAATACTCACTTGTTACATTGCTCAGACGCGACGCGATCCGTTACCCAGTTTCTTTGTTTTCTTGTTTCCCCTCTCCAGTTCCTTTGTTTCTTTGTTTGTTTTTTCCTTTTATATTACTGTTCTCTTTTTTTTTAACGATATTTTGTCACTTTTTTAAAAATATATCATGTAATCCAAACTAACTAATATCATATTATGTAATCCGAACTAACTTATGGTTTCTGTTAATTTTTTTTTGTGGAAAGTATAGTTTATGTTATTTTAACAAAGAAGTGTAGAGTAAGGGATGACTACATCAGATCGCAAAACGATACTTCTCTTTTCTAAATTCTACGAAAAAGTAAAGTTTTCTTGAGTAAGGAAAGCAAGTATCTTCTTATTTCTCTTTTCTTTTTTTCATTTTCCATTTTTTCTTTGTTTTATAGTTTATGTTATTTTAACTTCATATGCCACATATTTTTGTCTCAATGATATACAACTGAACAACTTATGTATGACTCATTGAATCTCAGGATAACGAGGAAAGAAACTTGAGATGTTGATGCTTATACTTTGCAGACACAAGCTGATTCCCTCTGTATATGAAGGTTCTTATAAATGCCTGATTCTGAGTGCACCCTGGATTTTCCCTCTTTTCTCTATTATTTTTCCTTCAACGCTTTTTTGGTCAATTTTTGTTTATAGCTGGGGCTTGCAGAACATGCTTGAAAGTAACGTTATTGGCTACCACTTCATGGTTTTATAATTTTGTAGCAGGCCTGTTGTAGTATAGACCAGTGGAATAATCAATTCTCGTACTCTACTAAATTATAGTTGACTAGCAGAGGTTTTGGGTTGGAGAGCTTGAGCAGATGTATTCAACAAATTATAGTGAGTTCACCGGGATTCTTGGCTTAGACAGATTGAGCAAACCGCTTATGTCCCGGCTGTTTTAAGGAACGTGGCTGTTGTTTTCATTTTTTTTTTTCTTTCTTTGTACAGCTTTCTTACATATTGAGAGGATTGCTGTACCAATTCCATTTGCTTCTATGTTCTGTAGTGAAGCTTCTGATGAGTCTGCTGCTAGTTCTTATATCCTGTAGATTTGAGCTTTCATTTTCATGAGTAATGTATTGCTAGTCCTTGGTTCTCTGTCTGTAGGGAAACAAAAGTGCATGCAGATATCTGCACTATGATGCCATCTTCAATAGATGTCGTGCTCTTTTTGCTCCTGTTATGGTTTTGTTGAATTAGGGGAGAAACTCAGGTTGGTGTGAACCAATTTGGGTTTATGCCAGAACGGTCAACTACGGAAGCAATACACATCCTAAGGAAATTGATGGATAAGTATAGGAAGAAGAAGCACGATCTACATATGATTTTCATCGATCTTGAAAAATTGTATTATAGTGTGCAACGTAGCCTGATCTGATATGGATGCAAGGAGAGTTCATATGAAGTACATAGACATAATTAGATATATGTATGATAAGACGAAAACAACCGTTCGTACATTTGTGGGGAATACGGACTTCTTTCCGGTGGAGGTAGGCCTCCATCAAGGCTCTGTGTTGAGCCCATTTCTTTTCTCAATTGTCCTTGACGAGTTGTCAAAACCGGTTCAGGAGTCAGTTTTGTGGTGTATGATTCTTGCTGACGATATTGTATTAGTCGCAGAGAGTAGACATATCATAAGTATGAGACTAAAATGGCGGAGAGGTGTTTTAGAGGGAAAAGAGCTAAGGATTAGTCGTTCTAAGACTACAGTTTATGATCCTATATCTGGTCCCATCTACAGTAAATATGACTAACATTATTTGATGAATTGGAATGGAATATTGGCTGTAGTATGTCATGAGCACTTGGTACATGAGCATAAAATGGAGCTCTGGATATTAAAGGATAATGAAAATCATGTGTGTTTATGGAAAGTATCACTTTACAATGCAGTTGGTTTGATTTTGATAGGCATATGCTTATAGATGTCATTGTGACCGGGGAAATCATGTTCACTCCGCTCCATAATAATTCAAATTCGTCTAGTGGTGAAAGTCATTGCATTTTTGGTGAGAACTAGAATTTGAATCTTATTTCTTTTGCGTATGCACGTGTCAACATAAAAAAAAAAATCCATATATCAAGAGAATGTCAATAGCTCATATTATATTGCATGAAAACTAGGAGATTGAGAGTGGTCAGTGATAAACCAAAAACAAACATCTGTTAGTCAACAACAGTCAACGGCAAATTTATGCTTAAGGGATTAACTTATGCAGTTCGGCCAAAAAGAACCTCTGCTCGGTCATATTGCACTTCAGTTCGGCAAGGTACTGTTCACCAAAGCATCCACTTCTAATCAGAGCATATTCTTAGGGTTTCACCTCGGCACCAAGCTCCAGCCTCGGCTTCAGTTAAAAGGAGGTGCTCCAGCTCACTTCAGCCAATTGTGGAACCATCTGGCAGATGTGCAGTATAAAGAAGGGGTACACACCAGACTTTACAACCTATGCACGTTAAGGTCCCATCAGCAGACCTACTAGTCCCATCGGCAGACCTACTGGTCACATCAGCAGACCTATAAGGTCATAGTCTTACTGCCCAAGCAAGGGTCCCATCCGCTGTCAGAGGCAAGGGACAGAGGAAATGAACAAAAGCAAGGCAAGGAACACGGAGAGGGGGATCGAAACATTTTCATCTCTCCCAAAGCTAATTCACAGAAAGATCTCCCACGACAAAGACTGTGAGATCTTCATAACTTTTCATACGCAAATCATATCTCAGTGAGAATGGCCCAAACTGACTTGAGCGTCGGAGGATTTTACCCGGAGTCATACCCCCGGGACCTCTGACTTCTGCTTCCTTGTGCAGGACATCCAGGAAGTTCTTCCAGTTTGTGGATTTAGATAAGCTAACGACGGTTATTTTGGATCATCTCTAATCCTTGGTGAAGATCCAACTTCATCAGTCAGGTTCCTGGCGTCTTTTGAATTTTCACTCTCCTATTGTTTGGGATATGTTGTTTCATATTTGTTCTCCTCATGATTCCGTGAGACAAAATATGAGGTCTTCAATCACGCGCCGGCACTTGTACAAACAGTTTTTTTTTAAAAAAAAATTTAAACCGCTGACTAGTTTGTACACGTGGCGACGCATGATTAAAGACTTCATATTTTGACTAACCGTTCAGATCTGAAGCGTATATGCCTTGGCAACTGAAGGTATTTCAAGGGATTGTGGACACGGAAATAAATTCAAGAAAGTAGAATCAACGTCCTTCGCATGGTCTCTTTCTTTGATCAAAACGAGATATTTTTTTGTTCTTCAGGGAAATGTGGTTCTGCTGAGAGAGAAACGTCACAATAATGATATACAATATAATATTCTTTTTCTTTTTAAGTTTGTACCGAACGAAATTACAAAATTTATCCTTGTAAAGGTGTTGATTAGCATATTTAAGTGTGGATATAGCCTCTCCGTGATATACACACATAAAATAAAATACATACATATACATATATGCATAGATAATACATACATACATATATATATATGTATGTATATACACACACAAAAACACATAATGTATGCGCGCGTGTACCCACACACACATATATGTACATATATACATATATAAATCACTGTATTGTTATATATATATAAGTGTGTACACATAGATACTTATATGTGTGTGTGTGTCTATGTGTATACATATATATATATATAATTATATTGTTAGATACAAATATATACATGCACACATGTTGACACAATTTTCATTCTGGATCGTCGGAAAACAACCTCTGTGTGTTTCTAACGCATAAGTATAATTGCGTACATCTGACCTACTCATATCACGCCATATGCGGGAACCTCTAAGGCAATAAGGTAATGTTATTGTATATATACATGTACGTGCGTATATGTATATGTATATCTACATCGTACATATATATGTGTATATGTATACATATATGATGTCTCTGTTAGCATTGGTGACAAGCCCGACATTCGGACCCTTGCGTTATACATTTTGTTCCTTGTTCAGTATTCATCGAATACCTTTGCCTCATTTTCATATTTACATTCATATACATACTCTCAATTTATCCAGAAGGACAAATATGTAGTAAACTAAATCATTTGAGAACTTACCTAACGTGTTTGTGTGTGTGCATACACACACATACATATATAATATATATATATGGATGTATATATGTATATAGACGATATATATATTTTTTTTAAAAAAAAATTAGGGAGGGGAATCGAACTCGAGACTCGGGGTTGGAATAAATATTACTCAATCGCTAGACCTAAAGGTTTTTCACATACAAACGTTATATATATATATATATACCAATAAAGTTATATGTATATATATATGAATGTAAATATGAAAATGAGGCAAAGGTATTCGATGAATACTAAACAAGGAACAAAACGTATAACGCAAGGGTCCGAATGTCGGGCTTGTCACCAATGCTGATTAACAGAGACATCATACATCCATATCATGATCTAACAATTAGGATATTACTATAAAAGATAGAACATTTACACTCATACTATTGCGGGTTATATTACGTTGCGAAATATTCTAGTTTTTTTAGCTTACACAAAAGTGTCATAATAGAGTTAATTGCACCTGGTATCCATTCTTTTTCATCAAGTTTTAAGTAGCATCCAATGTTTCATGAAACACACTTGCCATCCAGACTTATAGGGTTAATAAACACTTGACATCCGGATGACCTGCTGGTCGACCGTTGACCGCTGAAATCGATCTTTGACCGGACTTAACCATACTTTTAACCCTACTTTAACCAATGTTGACTATTTTACCTTCAAAATTAAAGAAAAAACAAAATCAAAAACCCCCAGCCCCTGCATTTTCCCGTTGACTGCTCATGATAAAGTAAAACTCTTCCTCTGGGACAACCTCAAAGAACGGAAACTTTTCTCCAAAACAATGGCTTCATATTTCCTTCAATCACCAATCGCAGAATAAGATTCAGTCATGGCTCTGCAGAGAAATCCAGCCGCAACTCTTCTTTTTGCCAATCTAAATTGACATTTGATGTAGCAATAAGATGAAGAACCACCTCTGTATCAGAACTAGTATTAAAAATAGATCCATTTTCTTCAAGAACAGCGCTTAAAGCTTTATAATTTACCAAATTCCCATTGTGTGCTACTCCAACTGACCCAAATCTATACGCTGCAACAAAAGGCTGAACATTTTTCAAAATAGATCCATTTTCTTCAAGAACAGCGCTTAAAGCTTTATAATTTACCTTACATGTCCTATAGACAGATCACCAGGAAGTTTATCAAGTTGGGATTCCTTGAACACTTCTGAAACCAGACCAATTCCGGTAATCGATTTAAGAACGTTTTCATAAACGGTAACGATTCCGGCGCCTTCTTGGCCACGGTGTTGAAGAGCATGAAGAGCTAAATAGCAAAGGCGGGAAGCCTCAGGGTGGGGTGGGGTGGGGTGGGATTTTGATTTTCTCCAAATGTAGTGATCGAAAGTGATGCATGGATGAAACCTCCAAGTCCTTTCATGGTTTACTTCAAGAAGCTCAGAAATCTTTGATGAGGGAGTGCGTTCTCCCCCACCTGTACCAGAGGCCCCTTAGCCAGGTGGGATGTAAATCGAGGGATGTGCTCCACCGGCAGCCCTGCAAAGGGAGAGGACACACGAGACTCAGCCAGCCCAGAGGCAACCCTTGTAATATTTCAACAAGGATTGTCTCCACACGGACTCGAACTCGGGACGTCGGGGTTCTAGCTCAGAAATCTTAGCTGTTGTTGGGAGGGAAGATGAAATTAACCAGGGTTGGGAAAAGTTTGGCGCCACTTGGGAAAAAAGTGAAAAAAAAAAGAAATTTCATAAAAACCGCCTACAGCAGGTCATTTCCCGGTTGCCGGATGCCAGGTGTCTATTAACCCTATAAGTCTGGATGGCAAGTGTGTTTCATGAAACATTGGATGCTACTTAAAACTTGGTGGAAAAGAATGGATGGCAGGTGCAATTAACTCTATTAATAAAAGAGTATTAGACAATAATTATATACCATTAAGCAATTTCACTTATGGACTCGAGACCCCATACCTTAAAAACTAAAATCTCTATATTTTAACGATGGGGCATGACCAAGATCTCATCCATTGAATATGTTTGGAACTTTGTATTGATGATCATAATTATGATACGAGTTTTTATTTTTCTTTGTTTAAACCATTTGATTTAGTTTAGATATGTGACTCGATAAATTTGATATAAAATATATGAATATTGACAATATAAATATTCAATATCCTGTTCTAGTTGTTTTTGTTTTCATTTTGGTTTGTCTCATACTATCCTTCCAATTGCTACTTATATAATTCATATAGTTTACTTCGGGTTAAAAACTACAGGCAGAATAAGAGTATTGATTAGAATAGTTTGATTTTTTAAATTGTGACGAAAGAAGTATAAGATAATCAATTTTTTTAAATAGTATCAATATTTGCAAAATTTAATTATTTTTCTAGATAAAGAAGTATCGGGAGTGTGTAAAGGGGAAAAAATGTGATCTTATACAAGAGATGTAGAATATGAAGGGGATGATTGTAATTTAGCCTTTTAAGGTTCACACTGGTTTATACCACGCTGACAAATATGTCAGATTCTAGCTAGCGTGTTTCAAAAAACAAATCCGACTACGAATTTGTCAAATTGGCCAATCATGTTTGGATTGACCAATCGGCAATTTAGATTAATGAGTTTAACGTGTTTGACAGATTGATAGATTTGCATGTCACATACGAGTTTGACTGGTCAATTGTGTCGATATTAATAGGTTGACATGTCATGTTTGTGCTAGGGTTGTTAACTTGACGGTTCAAATAAGTCGACTTTATTATGATTTAAACATAAAAAACAAATCTAAACTCGTAAAATATCTTGTTCGGATTCGAGCGTCGACAATTGATGGTCATACATGACATGCAATATCCTTATCAACATTCGTGGCACTTGAGAAGGGGGGGGGGGGGGGTGGAGCGACTAAAAATAACAAGCAAAGTTGTACGACAAAATTAGTGTTAAACTGAAACGTTAATTTTCGTTATTGTATAACTGGGAACCCATAAAATTAAGTAAAATCCTCACTCTAACTTAAGCAGGGCGTTGCCCGTAATACTCGTAGGACCAGGGGCCTATATTCCGCTCCATGGTTTTCAATACTTTTGCTTGAATTCAGAAGAATTGGTGAATTTAAGTTTCCCACAAGAAATATATGATGTTGACACTATCAGATTCGGGGAGATATTGCATCTCAAATTTTCTATTTCTATCATACCGAAGTGTCTCATGACGTTCTGAACCCAGCTGCGGAGGCTTCTCTCTAAGCGGAACACACTTTTTTTTCTTATCGGGGACGGCTTATGATCGCGAGTCTATCTTTTTCTATTTCTTAGGGGAGATATTGCATCTCAAATTCTCGATCTTTATCACATCTTCTATCACATTAGATAAGATCTCTATCACATCTTCTATCACATTAGATAATATTATGCTATTTATATTATAATACGTGATCTTCTCTTCTCACCCGCAATTCATATTTCTCTAATATGATTCCTTGTTTTCAAATAGCTGAACTCTTATAATAGTGTTTTTGTCGTAATTACGTTTTGGAAAAGGTTTCAGGCAAAAAAGAAAGAAATATTGTATGTCAGATGATATGATCCCCTCACCGCTTTTCCTTCACCCTATTTGTCACCATGCGACACGTGGCAGCAGGGGGGTGGGTGGTGAGGTTAGATGAGGGTCACCGGCATCTAGCCTTACCACCCACCCCTGCTGCCACGTGTCGCGTGGTGACGAATGAGGTGAGGGAAAATTGGGGCAGGAGATCTCATCCCCTCATGTTTGGGGTCTCAATCAAGTATAAAAATGAAACTCGGGGGTCTTCTCCCCTCATGCATAATTTATATTTCTCAAATCATGGTGATTATGGTTTTCTTAATTGCTGCCACAACAATTTTTTAGCCATAGTTGCAATTTAGAAAAATATTTTAGAGAAAATAAAAGGATTATATGTCATATGAGAAGACTTGGATGTTTATTGTCTTGAACAAGTAGAGAAATGGAGTAGATTTTTTTTTTTTTTAAAAAAAAGTAAAAGTAAACTAAGACGTTTGACGTTGAGGAGAGAATTAGTTGATTACTTGAGAAATTCTTGTCTCTACCAGATGAAATGTGTGAATTAAAACTAAGTAATTTTATTAAATAATACATACCGGATCACACGCATAAAACATTTTTACATATTATGTTTTTTATATAAAATTAAATAATTTTACATTTAAACATTTCATATAGAGCCGAGAGTTTTACTGGAAACAAACTCTCTATCTTTTTTGGATACACGTATTCTTCATCTGACGTTCATCTTTCCTATACCTTAACGATAGTTTTTTCTTATAGAGTCGAGAGTTTTACTGGAAACAAACTCTTTATCTTTTTGTGATACATGTATTCTTTATCTGCCGTTTATCTTTTCTAGACGTTAACGATAGTTTTTTTTAGACCTCAACTATAGTTTTTGTTGATGTTAAGATATAATGAGTATGATTGATTGGTTTAAACACTAAAGTTTGATAAGCAATCATATGAGTCTCTACTTTAGCTGCAACTCGCGGCGTCATCACATTACTGACGCTGTGAAAAGACATAGTTCAAATTACCCGTCAACTCCGAGATCTAAAATATTGCAAGAATTCACGAATCTCTATTCTTCTTCCCCCCTTTTCATTTCTTTATTGCAATTTCCCAACACTCCACCTAAACCGTCAACTTTTCAGTGGGACAAATGCGCACATACATATATACCCGTTTCTTGTGCTTTGTAAAAATTTTAGTCCTTCACTGAGTACACAAAGTACTATTAGTTAGGGACATTCTGCTAGTATATTCTTGATTCTGGTGCAAAGAATCAGCCCAGAAAGAAATAAAGAGGGATTCACTAATTATGGCCGAGAATTTGATTCTGGGTTTTTCTTTTCTAAATCATTTCAGCAGATTTTGTTTAGTATACATGCTTTTTTCTACAGGAGTTCAAACTTCATTCTATGGACTAGTACAAGGAGATGAAGGTGTTAATAACACTTTCCCTCTTTCCAGCTTTGTTTATCAAAAGACTGTACTTAAACCTTTTGACTGGCGTTATATTAGAGGTATGCGGTTGTGGAATTTCTCTTTATCTTGCTTTTTGTTGCACATTTGATTCTTAGTTTTATTGTTGTGTTGGTTCTTGAGGATTGTGGGTCGGAGCCAAAATTTTATCTTTTGGTTGTTTTGAGATTCACCTAAGCTGTCGATGTTTTGATCCTTGTGATGGTTTGGAATTTGAAAAATATGCCCACAAAAATTTGCTAGGATTGTTGGGTTATTGTCAAATCTTCATCTTTTCTGCTGTTCGTATTGGGGAACTAAGTTTAGTTGCTCTGAGCTAAGGCGTCAGATATTGGAGTTTTAAAACTAGCTTTTTCTTCAATTTTTTGTCGTTCTTGACATGTTTAAGTGCTTCTTTGAACATAAAGTTTGCGAATTTCTCGACTACCAGCAAACAGGCCAATAACCACATTTGTTGAGTTCATTACATGCACGGTCTGTTGGATGATTTGTGGTCTCTTTTTATATCCTAAAATTTACTGAATGATCTATTCTCTTTCCCTCTATCAAGTATCTTATTGGAACCAGAGTTCTTTCTCATAAGCATGTTTCTGTAGTGATGTTCTATCTCCAGGAAATAGAGGCTATAAAAGTAGTTGTAATAAAGAGTTATTTAGCATGAGATTCGTTCAAAATTATTGCTGCTGCTTGGTTGATTTGCTAGAAACTTACCTGAGTTTTTGCTGTAAATATTAGTCCCAAATGTTTATTTTCCTCCGTTTATGTTCTTGAGTTACTTTTCATGAGTCACTCTTGATTATAAGTTTGATTTGTTAAATGTCAACAATGTCATGCCCTAACTGATTATTTCGTGTTACCTCAATCTCTTTTGCAGTTAACCTGCCACCGTGGTTCTCCTCAGTGTCTATAGCTTTAGAATCTGATGTTGACCTTGTAAGTGTGATTTCAAGGTCCTAATAGCTCTGTAAGCTCATTCATATATCTTTTGCTGTTCTCAAATACTGGCTTCTGGTGTTGCCCTGAAGGTTTTTTTTTTTTGGTATAAATATTTTCCTATCATGCCTTTGTTTAAGCTGTACTATATGAATCAGGATTTTTAACAAGTAGGACATCCCTAGTGACAAGTGTCAGCAGCACCATGTAAATGCCTTTGATCGTTACCACTTCATTTGTAAATGTTCCTCCCTGTGGCTCCTTTGTTAAACAACGTTTTTTTTTTGGGTCTCAAGATGGATGATTTCTTTTTCCTCCTTTTGTGCTTAATCCTGGCTTTTGACCATTTCTCAAATGCTAATTCTTTGCAGGACCTAAAAGTCTCAAGAAGCAGTCCCCTGATGATATGTTTCCGGGAAGGAAGTCCTCCTGTACCTGATGTGTATGACAGTAATGTAACTGGTCTAGGTAGCCTTTTTCTCTGTAAATTTATTCTAGACCTGGCAGTATTGTACAGCAGGGGTGATACAACCTACTCGAAGTCATCTTTATATTTACCTGTATATAGGGACATATTCATATATGATAAAGTTCATCTCTGACAAAATGTCTCAAGGCAATTTCAAAGCTATACCAAGGGACAAATATTAGTAATTTTCACTCTGCCAACCTACATCCAACATGCGACTAGATTACCACACTTTGCTTAGATGATACTTATCCATTCATATTAATTTCCATTTTGCAATATATTTTATTCATGTTAATTTTCTTAAGACTTCCTTCCATACAACATGTAGGTCTGTAGTGAGTTAATTATGTAGGAAATTTTTTCATGATAATGAAGACCAAATGCACTGTTTCTTCCGAGGACATGGAAGCATTATGTAGTCTATCCATCCTTATGAAAATTTCCAGTCTCAAAAGATTCTCTTAAAAATGTATATTTGTATGTACTGATCCCCATTGCATTAGCCTATGACAGCTACTGATCCTCTTTAAGCAGTCTTATTGGAACCTCCAATGCACTTTTTTCCTTGAGCAATGGTCATTCTATAGTACCATGTTTTTTTGTGAACATGGTGAAATAGGATGAGTTCAGAAATGATATGATTGAAAATACTGCAGCCCTGCCTCAGGGGCGAACTTAAGTCCAATATCATGTATGCATTCCCATGGTATTGGAATCACTATGACTTTTTGCTTTGGTAATTTCCGATCTGAATAAGTATAGTTGGAAAAAATGCTGCCTGATAAAGCTCTCTCTTGCATAATCGTGCATAGATATTTGCCTAGTTAGCAGCACATTTATTTGGAACTGTGTTTTGGGCTTAACTAAGTTTTTGTGGTGCAGTTTTAGATTATTTACCCAGAGATTCTTTTGGAAGTATCCGAGGTCTTCAGATTACAGAGCAATGTTATCCTATGCAGAAAAATTTATCTGTGAGATTGACAATTGAGCAGGTATTTTGCTAATTCTGTGAGATCTTCAGTCAGCAGATGTCAATGCTCTCCAAAGGCAGATTGTTTGGTACATAAATAGTCACTCAATTGCTAGATCTATTATGTACGTGGATATTATATCTCCTGTCATATATAGTTACATGCAAATCAAGTTATGCTACTGGTCCAAAAGTACTGAAATCAAAAGTAATCAAAGTTGTTTTAGTAATTAATTTGGAGATATATGATAATGCTTTTTGTTTCTCTTTTTCCAATATAAATTACTATGTCGACCTGCTCTACTTTGTTATGGATATCTTTTTATGTTAAGATTCTTCGTTGACATTTGGCCTGACCTTAGATTGTTCTACAGATTTCTCCAGGTACATGGTATTTTGGTCTATTTAACGGAATTGGACCCATGAGAACACAGTCTAAGATGGTACATATCTGGAAAATTGTGTTTCATCTCCTATTGTGTTATCATGTTTTGCTATTGAAGTCCAAGTTGGTTGTCTCTAAGTTATTTTCCTTGACGCAGACATTTTAATGTACCTGTCACTTGCAGCTAGAAGCTGTTAAATGGTACTCCCTCCATCCCAAAAATATTGTCATAGTTTGACTTGAACATAATTTAAGGAAGTCAAACCATTTAGGTAACTATTTCTATTCTATTCTTGGTTAATTGAGATAAACTAGAGAAATTATATAAGTGTTAATTGAAAGAGTAGTATGGAAACTTTGACAACTAAGTCTTACTACTTCTAGAAAGAAGACAATATTTTGGGACAAACCAAAATGGAAACTATGACAATAATTTTGGGACGGAGGGAATATTAATATTCATTGCATGTTTACTGTGAACAAAAGAGTAGATCTTTTAGGCGGAAACCTCTTGTGGTTTTAACAGAAGTATGTTTCCTTTGCAAATATCTCAATGGGATGAAGCACCAGCATGTCAGAGATTTCTTTTAGAACTGCACTACTAGGTTTCTTTGGACAAGCTCCCCTTTCTAATCATTTTATGGATGAATAGTAAATAACCTTTGAAAATGTAAAGTACCTAAACTCAGAGTATGTTTTAACCTACTGTTACATCTTGATCTCTGCTTGCACTTCTTTCTGACTTAGCATTTTCAAGTCTACTTTTGCAAGTTTTAGTCTTCTAACTTGAAATTTGGACTTCTCTCATCTTCTGTTGCAGATCAATCCAGGCCGGTCGTACTCTTTCAGTGGCAACATAAGTGTAGATGGATGCAAGACCCCGTTGGTGTTGGGTCAATTTTGCAACCAGACAGTTGATTCCCTTTCATGTACCAATCGTTCAGAGAATGATCCCAATGACCAGACCTCGAACCAACTAGAAGAAAATATTGTTGCTTGCAGGAGTGTTGGTGGCAGGACCTGCCATGGAGATGATGAATCAAAGCTCTTCTCTTTAAATGTTGTGGGAATGGCTGAAAAGCTAATAATTAAAGCTTCAAATGTTACCAGCAACAATGGGATCTTTTTTATCTCTTATGCTCGGCATGGTGCAATACCCCTCAGCACACTGCATGATTATTCAGGGAATATAAGTGAAGCCCCCTTAATTATAGAGTCACCAAAACTTGGTAGGTGGTATGTTATGGTACAACCAGTTATTTCTTCAAACAGAACTGGTGCAAAAGTTTGCTATTCATTGGAATGGCAAGTCATTCAATGTCCTTTGGGTACGACTGGACCAAATTGTACTTTCAAGACATACATGCTTCAGGTGACATTATTTCTACTCCTTCCGTCCCAGTTTCATAGTCATGTTTTCCTTTTTTTAGGAGTCCAAAAATTTTGTCCACTTTTTATAATTAAATTTTCAGCTTATGATTAGTTCTAAGTGTATCTTGCAATCAACCAATAAAGATAATGCATTAATGATAACCAAGTAATGCATCGAAAGCATAAAAATAGAATTTTAATGACTAGACAATGCATTATATAATGTCTGCTTAAAAACTTGTGTTTCCCAAATGGGACTATGAAACTGGGACGAAGGGAGTAATTATTTGTTGTGACTTCATATATATCAGTCGTCTTTGTTTTGGGAGCCACAACTTTTTACTTCTTTATTTTATTGGGCTCGTTACTGAGGTTACAGCAGGCCTGAGTGTTACTTAATTATACGCTGTATTGTTGGGAATGTGATTTTGTTTGGCTGGAGATCTGAAGTTGCAGCATTTTTTTGCAGGCAGTTCTTAGGAAAAATCCTTCTTTACCATTTGAAGCCTTTTACTTACCCGTGAGTGGCAAAGTGTCAGATGGAGCTAATTTTCCTGTAGAACCACTTCTAAGTAATTCTTTTTATGTGGGAAATACTAGTGACGCTTGGACATTTTTCATGATAGACGTTCCTTCTGGTGCTGCTGGAGGAAATATCCACATTCACCTCGTATCTGATGCAGTGATAAATTATGGAGTATATGTCAGATATGATGGATTGCCTTCTCTTAATAACTGGGATTATTTTTTCGCAAACAGTTCAAGCAATGGTAACAGTTCTGTATTTTTCAAGAGTTATGATTCTACAGAGAATTCGATTAGTTTTTATGTACTATACGCTAGAGAAGGAACTTGGAGTATTGGACTGAGGCACCTGAACTCAGATGGTCCTGTATCTCAACGTCATACCACCATGTCTATCTCTCTTGAGAGGTGTCCTCAAAAGTGTTCTTCTCATGGATCGTGTGAAAATGTTCTAGATGCAAGTGGATTAACCATTTACAGGTTACAAATTTCTGCTGCTTACTGTTCACGTGATAGCGTAATTCACTTTGCTGCTAGCTCCTTGCATGCTAACTTGGTATAAGAATGTTTTTTGTCTGCTCAGTTACTGTTTTTGTGATCGTGACCATGGAGGCTTTGACTGTGGCATTGAACTTGTGACACACAAAGGTATTATGTCTTAGAACTTGTTGATAATGAGCAGAATTAACAGCATCCTATGTTTGGGTTATGTGAATATAGCATTGAAGTGGGAGTGTGTGTGTGTGTGTGTGTGTGTGTGTGTGTGTGTTATGTC
>AP025070.1:5961973-5996028 GCA_036186865.1 Eustoma russellianum
TTATGTCAGACTTATAATATCGTCGTTCATTGATGTGGGAGTTAATTTCCATTTATCTAGTAACATGGAAATTCTGCAAATTAATTAAAAAAAGTTTCTGATCAGGCAAAACATTCACTTGCTACTAATACCAGCCTAAATTTGCTTCGTTTATTAGATGATTTCTGTTCAAAGTAGCCTCAGATGTATTTTGGAGTAAATTATATGAGCAAGAACATGAACTTCATCACTTGCATTGTGCATTTCATTTTGGTGAGAAATGAAAACGAAAACGAAATACAAAAATAAGAATTCATGTTATGAAATGTATAAGAATTCATGTTATGAAATGTATTGATTAGAGACGGAAAGGCATGTGTGAAGCTTCTTCCTTATACCTCACTGGTAAGAATTAGCTTTCTTAATAGTTCTACTGGTCACATTTGCTTTACAGCAATACACGTCCTCAAATCTTTTCTCACTTTTGCCACACTTTCTTCCGTAAATTGTTTCATGCACATACCTGGAGTTTGTCTTTACGTCTGTCTTCTGTCAGCAATTTGTGGTCTTAGGCTTTTATGCTTGAAATGCCATAAAAATGCTTAACATAGGACTTCTGGTGCTAACATTTTTGGTGTTCTTGATTTGTCTACCTGTAGCATGTTTGTTTCCTTTCTAGTTGAATACATTTGACAACTTCTAGTATAGCCATATTAAAGGAGATTTTCTGAAAACTCAATATAGGACATGTATGGCAATCAATCTCTCTTATTGCATCAAATGCTGCAGCTATACTTCCTGCTTATTGGGCCATCCGCCATAAGGTAATGTTAACTAGTCCAGCTTTTTGTTTGTCTTTCTTTTTCACTATTAGTTATGCTGTTTACAGAATCCATTTCCTCTTTTAGAGGGTCAGGAAATCATGTAATCCGGATGTAATCATTCATAGGAAGATATATCTTTTTTAGTAGAACATAGAGATTGAGGCATCCTGTCATGTTTTTTTTTTTTTTTTTTTTTTTTTTTTTTTTTTTTTTTGGTGGGTGACCTATCATGTTTATTGATGCATATGCATTCTGATTGCCTCATGCTTCAGGCTTTTGCAGAGTGGGTTATTTATACATCTAGCGGTATCTCTAGTGGACTGTATCATGCTTGTGATGTTGGAACTTGGTGCGCGTTACCGTTTCATGTCTTACAGGTACCCTCTAAATTCTCATGTATGTAGGAAGAGTATTGACGTTTCGGGTCTTGGAAGGTTGTTCAAACTTAATTGTCACCTTAACATGGTTATGCAGTTCATGGATTTCTGGCTTTCATTCATGGCGGTTGCCAGCACTTTTATCTATCTATCTGCTATTGATGAACTATCAAAGAGGACAATCCACACAGTTGTTGCCATATTAACGGCACTAATGGCAGAGAATGGACCCACTAGGTAGTAGTGTGATTTGAAGCATTCTTCTTCATTATCTGCTGGAGTGTTAACCTTAATATGTTGCAGATCCTCAAACATCGCTCTTGTTATAGCCATTGGAGCTTTGGGTCTTCTCATCGGGTGGCTGATTGAGTTTTGTACCCATTATCGGTCATCCTCCCAAAGATTTAGCTTCAGCTTGAACATGATTGATAGGTATGTTATTGCAGCTTGGAGGCTAATATGATTGATACAGGTCTAGGGGGATATATTGATGTAGGGATGTTGTGTATGCCCACTGACAAATTCGACTTTGGGTTCAATTTTACTTTTCTCTTAACTGTAGCTAGGTTACACCTTAAACTTGTAGATAACTAGTGAAGTTGATTGATAGCCGCAGAATGGAAATGCGGCTGGGGAAGAAGTGGAATACGTTAGAACAGTTAATATTATGATATCTTTGCTTTGAGCAATTGTTGATGACTTTAATCTCTTATCAATTTAGGTTTCCAAGGATAGGTGAATGGCTTCTCAAAGTTGTCAAAAAGCTTCTTAAACGGTTTAGTTGGGGATTTCTACTGGCGGGTTTTGCTGCAGTAGCAATGGCTGCTACAAGCTGGCATTTGGAAACCACTCAGACCTACTGGATTTGGCACAGGTGTGAGCCTGAAAAACTCTCTCTCTCTCTCTCTCTCTCTCTCTCTCTCTCTCTCTCTCTCTCTCTCTCTCTCTTCTCTCTCTCTCTCTCTCTCTCTCTCTCTCTCTCTCTTGATTAGTGCTAAACATGTGCAGCCTATGGCATGTCTCAATCTATACTGCTTCCTTCTTATTCCTCTGTTCAAAAGTAGAAGCTCTGAACTGTGAGATTGCAAGACCTTCAGATGGCCCTCCAGATGAGCACTATGTTTTAACTCGACAAGACTCGTCCGTGGGACGCGACCACAGATAGGTACACGGCCTTGCTGTAGGCTTCAAAGGGGCATTGACTCAGTGTCCTAATGGAGTAACTTATTACCCCATGTACATAGTCATATATGGAGGAGAAGATTACAGCACCAACCATGACTTGATTCAAAACCTGTAGAAGGTGTTCTTCAGTTTGTAAATTGAATGATAACAGAAGCAAGAAAGGTTGTTAGAAAAGGTCAGAATAAGATAGAATAAGAGATGTATGTTAAAAAACAAAAAAGAAAAACTGAAGTTTAGTAGATGGCATGCAAAAGTATATTTCTCCTAAAGAGTAGGGAGTAATATTGACATCATGGCAGTACCAAATACCAAAGTAATTAAATTTTGGTTACTGCTTATCCATTTCTCTCTCTTTCTTTTTTTTTTTTAAAACCTTAGATTGGAAAACAATACTTTTACGTAGTCCAGGTTACTGGAAACAAACTCTCTATCCATTGGATAGAGGTATTGTTTGTCTGCTGTTCATCCTCCTCGACCCTAACGAGAGCTTTCCCTGTCGTTGGGATATACTGAGTATGATTGATTGATATGCAGTCCAGGATAAACAATGAGATATATACTGAGTAAAGTGGAATGTCATGTTATCGGGATAGCTGTGCTTAAAACAAGATGACCATAAAAACATTTGTGGTTTGCAAAATATCACGCCATAATCAATGATTTGCTTCTTTAAAAGAAGCAAATGGCTCCAAACTCAAAATCTTTGCTTGTCAACAGCCTCAAAATCTCCTTACATTGTAGATAGATGGTATAGGGGCAAATGAGTAATTAGGGTATTTTTGGGGAGGGGAGAATGTGCAATTCATCATATTTATAGAATCATACAGATGTAGTTCTTGCAAATGAATAATATTACACTTCAAACTATTCTCTTGGCACTATATTCAAGCATCTTGCAAAAGCATCACATTTCCATCAAGCTTCTATCTCTCACAACATCCGGGGAACGTCAACGTCTTTCGGCTTTCGAAAAGGCCTTCCTGGCCTTGCTGAATGTATTTTGTGTGAAAAAGGCTACCTGGGCATCTGTTCTTGCTATTCTTCCTTTATCAAGCTATTGGTTTGCGAGTTGGAAGAGATAGAAAGCTGGTCTGAATACGATTGTTGTCTGTAATCCTTTCGGATGGTCCAAAGAATCTCGGCACACTTCCTCATTGCAGGACGGCTGGGCCGATTGGGAACCAAGCAACTTAAAGCCAATTCAAGAATTTTTTCAGTGACCAAATTGTTAGCAGCAGTCCTTTCGATCCTCGTGTCTAAAACTAGAATTGCATCACCAGCGTTAAACTTCTTCATGGCCTGCAGTCAAACAGCACTTCAACATTCAGCTAAGGTATAATTAAACAGACACAAGTAATAAACAACTGGAATCATACCCATCTTGCTGTAATACGCTCCTTCAAGTCGCGTTTTGGCTCAATTGGGCGCCTCCCAGTGACCAACTCTACTAACAGCACACCAAATGAATAAACATCACTTTTCTCTGTAAGTTGGTAGGTCTTGAGATATTCAGGGTCTAAATAACCAGCAGTTCCTTTAACTTGGGTGGAAACATGAGTAGCGCCAGATTCACTATCAGCTACCAAACGTGCAAACCCAAAATCAGCTACCTTTGCTCGGAAGTTTTCAGTGAGCAATATATTGGACGACTTAATATCTCTGTGGATAATAGGACGATCTGCAGATCAACAACTCATTTTGCTATAAGGCGCTTAATCCCAGAATTGCATTGTCCACATAAAAGAATCAACAGTAGCATCATTACTGATAGCTTATTCAGACCTGTGTACATGTGAAGATATGTTACAGCATGAGCTACATCTATTGCAATGTCTAGTCGGGCAGCTAAGTCAAGAACAATTCCATGCATACCTGCATCAGATAGCATTAAAGTTGTCATGGTACAACTAATGAATAAGGAAAAGCACCACATATAACCCCCCCCCCCCCCCCCCCCCCCCCCCCAAAAAAAAAAAAAAAGACCACATATCATGCTCGACAAGTTTACATTTCTAGACAAGGAGGTGAAAACATAAAGCGTAATCAGCAGAGACATCACATTCGGGCTCATGTTCAGTGAGAGAGATAACTCACAATCTAAATGTTCTCTAAGTGTTCCATTGGAAACATATTCCACGACAACAATCCTTTCCTCTTCATGCTCTAGATATCCATAAAACTTCACCAGATTTAGATGCTCCACCTTTTCCAAGGTTCGGACCTCACTCTGGAATTCAACTCCAGCCTGCTTGTCATATGCACTCTATAGGAAATTATAACAACTTGATAATGTTATAAATGGAAAAAAGTTAACAGTCTCTATATGTGCAGAAAATTCTTGGCAAAACTGAAAAAGATAAAATTCTGACCTTTTTGGCTCGTTTAATTGCAACAACTCTCCCATCTTCAAGCTGGCCTTTGTACACCGTCCCGAAACCACCTTGTCCAATTTTCAAGCTAGGGGAGAAACTTCTAGTGGCTTTGTAGATCTCGCCCAAAGTGAATTTTTCACGCCCATGTTCTCTAGAGTTGACTGTATTTTGTGAACTAGTATAGATACCTCGATTTGCAGACCGTTTCTTCTCACCACTTGAACCATCTTCTACAACAATAACAACACACAAGCCTTATACCAACTAGATAAGTGTCAGCTAACCACTTGAACCATCTGACTTGACAGAAAGTGGATCATTAGAAATTGCTCCAACTAAATCCATGTAAGGCAGAGCGATTTACGTTGGATACTAGACTACTATACCACGCATTCTTAAAGTGTTTCTACAAGCATATTCAATGTCAACAGTATGAGAATGGAAGAGATGAAAAATAAGAGAATTCAAGTTAAAAGCAGCAAGATTTTCTGAAAATATCTACAGGTGAGGAGAAGTATGTAGACTTGAAAAAAATTGATCATGTATCATTTACAAAAGGGCAATTTTTTAGTTTTTATCTTTCTAGTCTAGTATATCCTTAACTTCCATAAATTTGTTGAAGTCCAGGAAATAATTTTACATGCACCAAAAACTGGCGCCTCCAGCAACATGGGGGTCATCTTTTCCTTCTCTTCTATAAATGATAAATGTCAAAGGTATTAAGCTTGTTTCAAATTCATAGTTCCATTATCTCCTCGTCACAATTACTCAAGAAGATCAAACTTCCAAGTTCCAACACACAAATTATACACACAAAAAGTTAAATCAAAAGATCATGAAGACAAAATGAATTTCAGGACAAATTCTTCAATGCAAAAGTATATCGAAAGAGTGTAAAAACAACAGCCAATTTCACACAACAGCTTTTACCTCAGAAGCTCCTTTTTATCGCAGAAGGTTAAAAAAAAAAGAAAGAAAGAAAACAAATCAATAGGATTTACCATATTTTGGTTTATAAGAATCAGAGTCACCCAAGCTGCCAGAAATTTCCTTCTCCGGCGGTGTGAAGCAAGCCACAAAAGCTCCGGCGACGGAGCGGACAGCAATCAGGACAACGTTTTTGGTAGAACTGGACTTGCCCAAGGAGGAAGAGGAGAGAATTGAGCTCGGAGAGTGACTAAGACGCTCAATACCCGAGGACCCGGAGCTACGGTGGTCGTGCTCCGGCGGTTGACGACCGGAAAGTTTGATAGGATTTTTCATGGTCATCGTCGGCGTGTGAGCAAAATGGCGGGCAGTTGTCCTCTATGTAACTTTATTTCAACGACTATGACTGCTGTTCTTCTAATTTAAGAAATATTACAACGAAGGGCCCGTATCTTTTGAAAATTATAAGAAAGGCTTGCTACATTCAACAATTGTTAGACCACTTCTTGCTTTTTCATGGAAGAATAGCGCATAGTTCATCTCTTGTCATATATTTATGTCCACTTAATGAAATCATCTCATGTGTATTTAGTTATTTCCAGTTTGTTATATGTGACATGATTTTATTAGGTATAGTAGAAGATATGACAAGAAAATGGCTTAAAAGGTATTTTTTTTAATGCATGTGGCTTTGTGATTTCATTTCTTAACAGTTGGGTTGGCTAGAAAGTTATCCAAAGCTTTGATACTCATTCGAAGGTAAACCTCATCTGAGTTGTGCAAAACTCCTTTGATATAAGAGATGCATTTCAATGATGAGAGATTACAATAAAAATCACGGCGCATTAGTGACACACTCCTGCTCTATTCACATCTCAATAATTGAAACTTTCAAGTTGAGAATCCCTTACATGAGAAAATTAATAATTGAAACTTTCAAGTTGAGAATCCCTTACATAAGAAAATTGATCAGAAGCTTACAGCTGAGCTCACAACGTGTTAGTGCCATACTGCAATTTCATTTGTATCTCAATAGTGAAAACTTTTCAGTTGAGTATCCGTTAATCGAACCGTCGCTATTATAACAAAAAAGATATCTTTTTTAAACATCACACATATGATTTTGATAGAGAAATTTACCTGCACATCAGTATATCATGAATACTGTGGCCTTTACCTTTTAGTTTGGTTTGTCATTTATGTAGGTGTTTATGTAACGCATATTCACGTGTCCGGTGAAATTTAGCACAACAACAAATATAACAAATAATAAATTTGTACTTATAAAAAGTGGAGGATACAATATCTGAAGGTAATTCGGACATTGTAGGAAAATCCTCTTATTTTTCGCTGCAAAAGTCATTCCAAAAGTGATTGACACTTGTTTCTAAAATAACATGAGACTTGTTGATTTGTTGAAGAAGATCTTCATATTTGGTGAAGAACTCGATCTTCGATTTGATTTGTTGATTGAGATCCTTAAATATGTTGATGAAGAATCTCGATTTTTGCCTTCATATAGTTTTATATGTTGATTATTTGAAGACTTGATATTTGTCTTGATTTGGTGTAGATCTTCGTATATGGTAAAGAACTTCAACCTTGGATTTGATTTGGCGAAGATTCTTGTATACTGTGAAGAGTCTCGACCTTTGATTTGATTTGGTGAATATCTTCGTATATAGTGAAGAACCTTAATTTTTCCTGATTTGATGAAGAACCTTGACTTTTGATGCGATTTGTTGATGGAGATCTTTGAATATGATGAAGAACATTGATCTTTGGCTTCACTTGTTGATGGAGATATTCTTATACGATGAAGAGCCTAAAGCTTTGCCTTCGACTTTGTTTGGTGAAGACATGCTCTTGGTTTCTTGAAGAGTTGGAGAGACTCCTCTTCAATGTTTGGAATCCTCTTCCATACTTGAACCTCCTTACTCGAAGATTTTGATCTTGATTTTTAGCCAATAGCTCTTCAATGTTGATTGATGACCATGTCGGTGATGGTCATGCCTCCAATGTATGTAATGGCTCCTAGTGATAGCAGAATATGGGAGACTTGACTTGAAAGATGAGTAATCCTCGTCGGAAGAGGTAAAATAGATAAGCTTGAATTTGTAAGCTTTATTTATTAGACTTGATATATCATTCTTCGTATATGATTCAAACTTTTCGAGATGTATTTAAAACAAATTATATTCTCTTAATAACAAGAATAATACAAAATACCTTACTGTAATCTATGTGACACTTGACATGCATACGTGTTATATCAAATTTGCTTGTCTACCGTTTAGATTTCTTAAGTTTGTTTTTATACCTTATGTAAAGAGGACAAACTATAAGGGTTAAAAGAAGAAATAACCTAGAAACCAGAGGGCATCGTGCCATAATAATTCAGTCTTTGTCCTGATTGGTAATATGGGGTCTTGGGATTGTATGATTATTTGATCAATATGGGCCCCCCTAAACACGATCTGCTAAATCAACTTGCTATTTTCATTTTTTTAAACAAAAATCTATTCATTTTCTTCTCAAGGAAAAAAGAAAAAGAAAAAGCAAAGGAGAGAAATAGAATTCTCCATTTTAACTGGAGCAATTTTACCCAGCTTTTAGTCTAAGCAATAACCCTGAGCAAATTGACCAATTTTTCTTTTATTTCATCCCCGTTGGATAGGGTTGGGATCTCCTCACCCCAACTTTCTTCACCCCCTTTGTGACCATGCGACACGTGGCAGCAAGGGGAGGTGGTGAGGCCTCACCACCCTCCCTTGCGGTGAGGCGATCCTAACGATAAGGTTGTTTCCATTTCCAAGTAGTCAATGACACTCTTTATTGACTTTAGAATATAATGAAATAAAGCAAAATGACTCACTAAATTGGCTGTGCGCGCTTCTTATATTGTGAAGTAGCAATTGATGGACACAGCTTGACGCAATATTCATTATGAGTCATCGGAAAACAGCCTTAATGTGTTTCTAACACATGAGTATGGTTGCGTACATCCGACTCCTCCATACCTCGCTATATGCAGGAGCCTCTAAGGTAACGGGATAATGTTGTTGTTGTTTATCCCTCGTTGGAATGAAGTTTTCCTTCCCTTCAAAGGTCATTAAGTATTGAAAATCATGATCATGATGGTAACATAATGTAGTAATTATTAGAAAGGGAAAAAGGTTTTACTCCCCTAGTGAAAAAGTAAAAGAGTTCTTTTTCAGTATATCATAGTATACGAACTAGTACTTTTGCACAAATCAAATCTAAGAGTTTTTTTTTTTTTTTTCAAAACAAAAAAAAAAAGAAAGAAAGAGAAGGAAAAAAAAAAAATGACACCAAGAGAAAAGGGAAAGAGATAGAAAGAAAAGAGGAACGTCCAGTGAAGTGTAAATTTTACTGCTCTTTAGTTCATTATTATAAAAAATCGTTTCTGTTATACTAGCCTCATGCGTTTGCGCAGTGTTTGAAGAGAGGTAAGATAGTTTTGCAGTCTGATGTACATAGTTTTATACTATACCTTTGTGTAAGAGACTGTTTTTGCAGTTGGAACTCGTGACCTCAAGATCACAAAACAACAATCTTACCATTTGATTCAAATTATTTGTTAACCACCTTAGCTCTTGTTCTATTTATTTGTGCATCATCCTAAGAATCTCAAAGACCAAGAATATATTTATAAAATATGACCTTTTATTTTGTTTCTTCCTGTGCTCTCGCGATTGTTTACTACTACTTCGTTTATATGATTCCCAATTACGCATTGTTTTATCAACTCACTTCCATTTTATTTCTGCTTCTACAAACACCATGTAGCTTCTCATTCACTTTCATTTTATTCTCTGATTCCCCAAACATAAAAATTTCTAGATTTCAATATTTTAAACTCAAAAAAAGGAAAAAACCCAAAATATAATATCAACTTTCTTTTTTTTTTAAAATAATATATATTCATCTCCTTTTTTAGGCTTCTCGCCTAAAAAAAATAAAAATAAACAATGAATCTTCTTGTTTGAAAATATTTCTTAAACGGATGTACCTTATTGAAACACCACTTGTTCCTAGATCTAGAAGTAAGGTAGAAGGTCTCTAGATCAAGAGACCAAGTTCATTATCAACCCCCTTTTGTGTGTGTCATATCCTATCATATCTAATTTTATGTATTATCTTGTTGAATTTAAAAAAAAAAATATTTTTGTTTTATCTCCATATCTTGGTGTATTTAGATTTCTATTTGTATTTGCTAAATTCTTTCACTAACATATTATCACTCTATAGGTCTATAATTGTACCATCTATGCATATACATATAGAGTCGAGGGTCTCAATGGAATCAAACTCTGTATCCTTTAGGATGAAAGTATTGTTTGCATGTCTACCATCTTCCATAGACCCTAACGATAGTTTTTACTACCGTTGGGATATACTTGTTGTATCTTGGTGTAGTTTGAACATCCTTCTTAACTAGGCATCAACTTTCAGTTCCAAACTTCACAAGAAATGTGTTGAAAGGGAAGGAAAAAAAATCACAAAAAATAATCAAAATGCGAAATTCTACAGTCTAGATCAGAGGAATCTGAAAGAAAAGAGCTGATCCGAATAAAAGTTAGAATGTCAAAGTCAAGCACCCACTAACAACTCCAAGGTGGGGGGCATAGAGTATATTGGATCCAAGGAATAAAGTAGGATTACCTAAACACGCTCTTTACACAATTATCTCATCAAAATTCTACTGCCTAAAACTGATACAAATGATTTCACAATGAGTACTAATCAAACAAACCACTGCTGTTTGCTTAATTAAGACTTCTAAGCTTCTCATAATTAGGGTTCAACAAACTTGAAGGAGCAATGTCTTCTTCCATTGAGGTCACATGCCTTATTTTTTCGCGTCAAAATCATCGTTTACTTGTACCAAAAAATACTTGCGAATCACTTCAAGCCAATCAAGTAGGTAGTCAACAAATTCAGCAAATGATTTGAGAGTAGCTTCTCCAGAAATTCAGCAATGCCATATAATACAGATGATATTCTTGTAGAAAACAATCACAAAGGAAGAAAAAAAGCAGCAGAGGATAGATAAGGAGCCTTATATGTAGGGGGAATATGATAATTTTGAATGTAGTGAATCAACTATTACCAGTGGTGAGTAGCAGAAGAACACATAGGTAGTGGTGAGTAGCAGAAGAACACATAGGTGTATCAATTCTGATACATATCAAGTGAGACAAAAGGAGTCCGCGGACGCTCTCCAACTCAACTGCTGATCATTTACTTTTGTCCTTCTCATGTTACTTCATTAAAAATAAATTATAGTGAGACATCAAAGCATAGAAACAGTCAATGATTTTCCTATGTTATCCTAACGTTTGAGATGATACGAATTTCACAAATTTAGTTCACTCACACGATAATATTGGCTGTGGATGAAGTTATTACATATGGATGTCACTCAGTATCACATATTCAACATCCCTGGATCTTCCGTGGCCAGGTTTGGAAGAATGTGGCATTAGCACACCTGTTCGAGATGCAAAAAAGAAAGTCCTGTAAGATGAAAAGGCTATTTTACCATAATCCAATGAGCTCCAATACATTTACAAATTATACATAAGAATTCTAAACATCAGACCAGGTGTAGAAAAAGAGAGAACAGATGTGAATTTGTGATAATCCTTAAGCAGAAAGTGAAAAACAGTGAGATCAGCGTCAAGGAAAGATAATTTAAATATGTATCTCGGGATACATGATCATTTTGAGCTATCTTCGGAAATTATTGTCCGTCATGTTTTCAAATAAAAGAACACTAATTTTGCTGAAATATTTACCTTTGCTGAGTCATTCACCATCTGAATGCACCTTCATATCCTTGGATGGATACCTATTTCTCATTGATATGCCGCAATCAACCTGGAAATAAGATGAGCTATCAACAGCATAACTTGCTGGAAAGCGGTCCTCAGGTGGTGTAGGTACCGAATCCGTTTGTCTTTGATTAGCCTATGAAGAAGCTTCAACATAAAAGACACATCCACATGTCGTGGATGGGACTTATCGCCTGAAACGAAGGAGCAAACCTTGCCAGCAATGTGTATCCAGCTACAACCAGGAGCTTTGTTACCACAATTCTCCCTCATGGTCTTGCAAGTATGAGCCACATTGAACCAGCAACCAGATAAAGCATACAAGTTTGAAGTGAAACGGTAATTGACTGGCTTGTTGGGCTACAAAAATAGAAGCTTTTCAACAGCCCATTCGGTGAATTCTGTATTTCCATCAACTTTACAAGCACCAAGGAATGCCCCAAACCATCACCACCACCATGTTCCTGTGGTGTTGAGGTTAAAACATCAAATGCCTCCTTCAGCAGCCCGACGCGTTCAAACAGATCAACTAAACATCTGTTGTGCTCTAAATCTGGTGCAATCTTGTAAACATCAAGCATTAACTTGTAATATTACAGACCTTTTTAGTAGTCCACCATGACCACAGGCAGATATAACCTCAAGAAATGCAAATTTATCTGGTTTGATCCCAGGAGATAACATCCTCTCGAAAATTTCAGTCACTTCTTTTGAAAGACCATGGAAAGCATAGGCTCCAATGATGGATGTTTAGGAGACAAGGTCAGGTTTTGATATAGAGAAGAATGCTCTTGAGGAACATGAAATGCTGACAGATTTGAAGTATGCAGTTATCAGTGCATTAGAGAAAGCTAAAAATTCTGAGAGACCATTCTTGGAAGCATATGCATGAACTTTGAGAGATCTCATTGGACAAGGCTAAATTACCACATGAGCTAAGAGCACTAGAAAAAGTTAGTTCATCAGGATGAAAATCTTCTCTAAACATTTATTGAGAAGCTTAATAGCCTCGATTGCATCCCCGCATTGTCCATAACCAACAACCATTGTGGTCCAAGATATAATATTTCTAAAGGGCATTACATCAAAAGCCTTGCGAGCTTTAATTAATTTTTTGTTCTTTGCATACATATGAACAAGTGAACTTGCCACTACAACATCCTTATTAAAGAAAGGTTTGACAATAATTCCGTGTATCTCTTCACCTAAATCGCGTTACTTGAAACAAGCACAAGAATTAAGCAAACTCGTAAAAGTAAAGTCATCGCCTTTCAATCCCTCCCACCTCATTATATTCCATAACTTGAACTTTTCCTCCATCAAACAATTAATTGAATAGCTAGATATCATTACATTCCACAACACCAAGTCTCTTTCCTCGACATAATCAAAAAACCGCTTGGCTTATCCCAAAGAGCCCTAGTTTTCCATATGTATCCACAAGAGCCCTACTTACACGACAGCCATTAGAAAAATCAAACTTGATTATAAAACCATGCAACACTATGCTGAGTTCAGCTTCATCGACATCTAAACGTAAACGAAGTAAGCTCATTAACGTAATCCAATCGGGTCTACAAGATTCCAGCAACATCATTTTAAAATACAAAAACCCAATATTACAATCTGGCCAAACTCGCCCAGAAATTACAATGTTCAACGAAATCACATCCCTAACAAACATATCACCAAACAGCTGGCGACAATCGAGAATTCTCCTGCATTTGACGTAAAATTTCAGAAGTTGATTTTGCAAAGAGAGCTCATTATAAACTCCTGACTTGATTAAATGAGCATGTACCTGCTGGCCATGACGTGAAAGATTGAATTTTGCGGCGAATTTCAGGCAGTTGGAAATGAAGTGATTGCTTATATATGCGACCGGGTCGAATAACTTGCTGAATCATAACTCAGCTGAGATACCTGGAATCTTATTACTTCGTGATCAACGCTTGAAAGTAATGGTAATTGTCTCCGTTGCAAAGCAAAATAAACAAGAATATCATCAAATAGAATGTGTGTATTTCTATCTAAAGTATCTAAATCTTTGCAACTGGTTTCGTGGTGTAGTTGGTTATCACGTCAGTCTAACACACTGAAGGTCCCCAGTTCGAGCCTGGGCGAAGCCATTAGCATTTTATTACTTATTTTTCCTTTTTTCTTTCTTTACCTTTCGAGCCTGGGCGATGCCATTAGCATTTTATTAGTTATTTTTTCTTTTTCTTTCTTTATTGGGAAAATTACTTTTTCACCCTATTTTGATTAATCACCTCCATTACCTTCTTCTTTTTTCTGTTTCATTATCAGGAAAATTACCTTCTCACTTAATAATCTCCGAAGGCCTCCTGTAGTTTTTTTATCTTCAAAGTTTCTGTAGTTTTAGACGAAAATAAAATCATTATTAAATTGCTTAAATTTTTTTGAGCATTAAATTGCTTAATTAAGTCTAATTATGTATAAAGTGGGTAATACATGGCCTTAACTACAATTAAAAATTCACCGTAATCACTCCGACGGCCAAATTAAATGTTACCCTTGGATAGTTTGTGACCTTGAAGTCATATATCCGAGGCGCAGAAACAGTCTCTTTTATAAAATGTAGTGTAAGAATGTATCATATCGCGAAGCGTTCTGATCCCTTTCCAGACTCTACGAAAACGTGAAATATAATGCAAAGGAAACGCAACTCCGCTCCTATCTCCTTCCCCGTGAGCCCTCCACCTCCCAACGTCCATCTATGGGACCCCTCCTCCTCCCAACCACCACTTGCCACCCTCCCTCTCTCTGACTGCATTCCCCTCTCCTCTCACCTACAAATCAAACCACTTTTCTCTCCAAACCACCGTCACTACAGGAAGTGACAATTTGTATCACCCGATCTCAAAGTAGCAATTTTAACTTGCATTACTCGTATGCAGGCCAAACGAAAAATACTTACCGTTTCATCTTCCAGATCCACACCAGAGAGCAGAAGTCTTTGTCCCTCAATCTGTGACGGAACAAGCTGAAAACAAGAATCAAAAAGGAAAAATATCACCGGAAGGAAGTGAAATGATTGAAATACATTATAAAAATAGATAAACAGAATAAAGAAAATTGCACATTTTTGATGCTCCTCATCCTTTCTAGAGCTTTCCTTCATACACTCCTTTTGCTCACAACTTCCAGCTCCTTCCTCAAGTCACACCGAAAAATGTGACTTCAACACTTAGGCAATTCGTAAACTAACTCAACATAAAAAGGATAAGTGAGAATCATAAAGTAAATGACGATTTTACCGCTCATAACAATTTAAAGTCATGACATATGCCCTTCTCTTCAAGACATTCTTGTACTCCGAGTATAAAAATCAGGACACTTAGCAGATAAATAAACCTGAAACTCCCAGATGCATTAGAAACAAGAAGAGAAGACCATTTGACAAGATGTTGAATCATACGATGATGATGATGGTGGGCAAGCCTGGAACCCAGAACAGCTTTAGGCTCTAGAAGAACATGACCATTTTCATCCACTAAAGACAATCAATCTGAGAGCGTAATACTAGGCCCAGTGTATTGTTCAACATATAGACATGCAAAACTAGATGGACTTTAGATTCTAGAGGCAACTTGAGATTGTAAGATACATCAATGAGCTTTGCTTCAATCTGAAAACCTATATGAAGCAAAGAGTTTGGTCCTCAATAGCTTTGCTTCATATAGCTTTCCTTAATAGCTTGCCTTGAACCTCTATTATTCAACCAGGTATTATTGCTGAAAGAGCAAAAACTGCAGCTGGTTATCTTGATAAAGCATCTGCCACTATGTTTCCCTCCACGTTTTGTATTCTATAGCGAATTTCAAACCAAGAAGTTCAGTCAAGCCCTTCTGCCACAAGGCTGAATACGCCTTTTATTCTAACAAAAATTTAAGGCTTTGTTGGTCAGTCTTTATAATCAAGGATGTGCCAATCAGGTAATGCCTCCATTTTATAACTGCTAGCATCACCGGTAAAGACTCTTTCTCATAAATAGACAGGCCTAATTCCTTGGAATTGAAAGCTGGACTAAGGAAGGATAATGGTTGTCCATGTTGATGTAGTATTGCTTCTATATCTTTAGCACTAGCAACTGTCTCAACCAGACAACCACAAAGGGCTTAGTAAAAATAGGTAGCCCAACACAGGCGAAGTGCACATGGCTGTTTTTAAGGTCTCAAAAGCAACATTAGCTTGGTCAGTCCAATCAAACCCATTCTTCTCAAGTAAATCGTGCATACGCCTAGTAATGGTGGCATAAACCTTTATGAACATTATGTAAAAACCAGTTAAACCTAAGAAGCCTCTCAATTCAGTAATGGTAGTAGGAATAAGCCAATCTTGTATTTTTTTAAGTTTTTTTTTTAGGTTTGGCAAATACTTAGCCTCCTTGAATGATGTGGCCTAGATGCTCCACTTGAGGCTGACCAAATGAACATTTGCTTACTTTAGCAAATAATTGATTGTCCTTCAACAAGGTAAGCACTGCACAGAGGTGTTGCACATGAGTAGAATATGACTATATATAAAGATATCATCAAAGAAAACCGAAACAAACTTTTTGAGATAGGTTTGAAATAAATCATTTATGGATTTCTGAAAGGTGGCAGGAGAATTAATAAGCCCAAAAGATATCACTCTGAACTCATAATGACCATAGTGAGTAACAAAAACTCTCTTAGGAATTTTATGTAATACGACTCGAATCTGATGAAATCCATCCTTAGATCAAGTTTAGTAAAAACTTTGACAGCTCCCAATTCATCCATAAGATCATCAATGATAGAGATATGAAAACTATCTTCAAAAGTGAGATCATTGAGCCTTCTATAATAAATGCACATTCTCCATGTGTCATCTTTCTTCCTGGCTAACAAAACTGGTGAAGCAAAAGGACTATCACTAGGCTGAATAACACATTGTGCTAAAATTTGTTCCACCGAGGATTCAATCTTTATCTTCTGGTAAAAAGGGGTACCTGTATGGTTTAAGTTTTAATGGTGCAACTCCCTCCTTGAGGTCACTAGCATGGTGCGTCTTTCTTTTAGGAGGTAACTGAGATGTTTCTTCAAATACACAAGCAAATTCTTCCAACGGAGGAGACATAATAAGGGGAATTGGAGCTGTATCATCAATAGTTTGTATAGAATGCAACTGTCCACATAATCCCACTGCCCCCTTTTTAAACCAATCCTTTAGATGCTTCCCAGAAATCATCTTGAGTTGGGTCTGACTGGTATGACTTGTAAGTAAAACCATTTCTTTCAAATGATATCTCCATTTTCTTAAGGTCAAAAACCATAAGACTATAAGCCTTCATCCAATCAAGGCCTAATACCATATCATATCCCCCAAGAGGAAGTAACCAGACATCATATGTAAACCTATGGCCTTGCATAAGCCAAGGACGACTAGTAATTTGGAATCATTGATCATTTTATTTTCAACCCCAACGGTGATCAGCAAGGCGCTTATAGGCTCAGTGATGCAATTTAAAGACAGCCAATTTGCATCCAAGAAAGTATGTGTGAATCTATAAACAAGGCGCTTACAGATTCAACCGGACAAGCTCTATTCGGCCCGGAGCCTTGAGTAGGGGTGCATGAGAGTATGGTGATAGAGGAGAACATGGTGGAATGGAGAGGTAGATACTGATGGTCGGTGGAGATGGAAGGAGAATTGACGGTATAATTGTGAATTCTTACCTTTCCATTTCTAATGGAGAACTGTCTCTCTGACTTTTGAAATATAATTAAACAAATTAAAATTACTAAATTGGCTACGCTTATTATCAGTTTTGACACTATTTTCATTATAAGTTTTATTATGAATCATTAGGAAAGAACCCTGTGTTTTTAATACATGTGTATGATTGCATACATCCGACCCTCTATAACTCGTCATAGGCAAGAAACTCTAAGTTAATGAGATAATGTTGTTGTTGTAATTGTGAATTCATATACTAAGCTTAAATAAGTAATTTAATGGTGATTTCGTTTTAGTTCAAAAACAAAAAGTTTAAAGGTCGAAAAAAATCTTTAAAGCGTCTCGAAAATAATTTCAAAGAGGATAAAAAATAATTTTACTTTCTTCGTTCAATTTATCTCATTCCCAGATCTCGAGTTCGATTAATCTCCACATTTTTTAATATATATATTCCGTTGCATTGTAATGTCTGCAACTCATGAAAATTTGCTCGCTCTCATACGGAGTACTAGTTCTTTACTAATATGTCATAAGATTTGATGACATCGCATGCCATAAAATATATTCTCCTCATTCCATCATGCTCAACATTCTTTTTTTGAATGTCTTATAGAGGTGTCCCTTTTTTATTTAATAAAGACGTTACATTATGTTTTGGTTTTAATATTATTCATAACTTATAAAGATAATACATTTATAACTAATGCCAAATACCAAGTGTGTAAAAATAAAATTGGTAGTTAGTAACATTCTTAATGATCCAATCATATATTAAATATTCCATCTTTAAAGTCAATTATTTCAAGTGCTATAAAATACAACTGAACGAGCAATTACATAATTAACTAACTGGCTACACAGAGCTCAAACGACATCTAGCCATTTTAACCACACCACTTGGCATTATTTCCTACTATATAGCACATGAACACCCCCCCCCCCCCCCCAACAACCAAAACCAAAAAAGGCATCAAAAGGTTTGTTTGTTAAACAGAAAACTTTAGTTTCTTTGGGAGTCAAGAAAACAAACATTCTAATCAGGACAACATTTGATCTTGTCAACCTTTGTAATCATCAAATTCTTGTTTGAAGCCGCAAAGATAGAAGACCATAAAGAAACAAATAATAGAGGAGAGCCCAATGGCTCTTTTTCTACACAATCTTCATCAAGAAAAGGGATATTTGAAATGGATAAACCTATGTACAATGATCCCTCTTCAACAGGAGAGGCTGTGCTCCATGAGGCACCTTCAACTGTTTTGGTTTATGGCGAGGGAGGAGATTATCCGCCTCTCCGAACGTACGAGGATATGAAAAATCTATGTTATGTTGAATCTATAAAGCTATGGGGAATTGCAGCTCCTATTGCGTTCAATATTCTTTGCAATTATGGTGTGAATTCATTCACCAATATATTTGTTGGGCATATTGGTGATGTTCAGCTCTCTGCTGTGGCCATCTCTTTGTCAGTAATCTCCAATTTCTCCTTTGGTTTCTTGGTTAGCTTTTCTTTCTCATCTTTCCACCTCCATGTTTCTTTCCACATTCTTTCATTGATTTTGTTTCTGAATGATTGATTTTTCTCAAAAGGGCATCACATGATTTTCAAGAGAAATTATGTAACGTTCAGAAAAACATCTAAACTCAACTTGACTTTATCAATTTCGGACAAAAGCAACGCGCCAAATGTATACATTTCATTCTGTCAGGCCCATAATGGCATCCCCATTTCTAAGTTATGAGGTGTTGCAATATTTTCTTTGAGGGTCTACCCATCAAGATCCTAGACAAAATGGCTACAGTTGAGACCTATAATCAAAAGTTTGCGGTTGTAAGAAACAAAATTTTCCAGTCAGCTTTTAGACCGTTATATCATGTACATTTGTATGATCTAACGGTCAAAAATTGATTAAACGGAAGGAATACCCGTATGTTAAAATTTGGGCTTACATGAGGTGAGACCATGTCCAGGTGGTGGTACCTCATCCTCATATAACCCATGTATATATTTTATCTCAAAGTGTCCGATTTGGGACAATATTCTCAACACCCGCCCTCACTTGGCAATGTGGTTTGACATACACACCCGCCCTCACGTGCCAATGTGGTTTGACATACACACGCGCCTTAGAACCAACCCTCAATCACAAACCACAAGCCAAACATGAACTTCTGAACTTAGGTGAGGGGAGACAATAAATGGCCAATCATGGGCCATGGAAGGTATGAGTCCACCCACCCTCAATCACAAACCACAAGCCAGGCATGCACTTCTGGACTTAGCTGAGGGGAGACAATAAATGACCAATCATGGGCCATGGAAGGTATGAATGCACATTTTAAACTGGCTCTGATACCATGTTAAAACTTAAGCTTACATGAGGCGAGACTCATGTCTACTCAAAACCTTAAGGCGATGGATAGTGGTACCTCATCCTCATATAACCTATGTATTTTATTTTAAAGTGTCCGATGTGGAACAATATTCTCAACACCATAACAAACAGGTCTGGAGTACATAGTACACAAATTCATTGCTTTATCTGCTCAACAAGCATCACTTACATATATACATTACTATGCATGTAGTCCTAACCTTTTCGGGCCCCTTATGGCATGGATCCATGCAGCTAGGAATGAGTAGCGCGCTGGAGACATTATGCGGGCAGGCATTTGGAGCAGGGCAAGTAGAAATGCTTGGTACTTACATGCAAAGATCATGGATAATCCTAACTGTTACATGCTTATGCTTGTGCCCTCTCTACATATTTTCTGCACCTTTACTAAAGCTTCTTGGCCAACGACACGACATTGCTGAAGAGGCAGGGAAGTTTTCAATCCAAATTATCCCTCAAATGTTTTCATTAATCATAAATTTTTCCACCCAAAAGTTCCTACAAGCTCAGAGTAAGGTTGGGATTCTAGCATGGGTTGGATTCATTGCACTCATCGTGCACATCGCCGTGCTGTTTTTGTTCATTAGAATGCTCAAATGGGGCACTGCTGGAGCAGCTGCTGCATATGATATATCAGGGTGGCTTATATCTATAGCCCAGATAGTGTATGTTTTTGGTTGGTGTAAGGACTCATGGAAGGGATTTTCGAGGTTGGCTTTTAAAGATATATGGTCTTTTGTGAGGCTTTCCATAGCTTCAGCAGTGATGATTTGTCTAGAGATTTGGTATTTCATGAGTATTATTGTTCTCACTGGCCACCTAGAAGACCCTGTCATTGCAGTTGGATCCCTTTCTATATGGTACTTAAACTCTATAGTATTGTGCATTTACACACTTAAAAATGGTGTCATCTTTCATAATATGTTACAAATTTTTGTTGTTTCTTCTTCTTGAATGATTTCAGCATGAATCTGAATGGATGGGAAGGCATGTTGTTCATTGGGATCAACGCCGCGATAAGGTAAACAAAATGATGCTAATCAAAGTGTTATATATATGAGGTTATTAGCTGATTGGTTATTGTTGAAATTGAAAGAATTTGCATTCGTTCAAGTTATAGTTTAATTTATAAGGTTGTTTCTCTTTTATTAGAGGAGAAAATCTACTTCTAACGGTCTTTTTTACCACTTGGATTGTGGTTACTGTTTATCTACAGTAAACTATAACGGCTGTGGTAATGTCTAGTTACCAACGCAGCTCAGCTACGCACAGTAAAATAATTCTATGTTACAATATTTACTAAGTATGACAGGTCGGTCTTCTTCCTATATTGTGCTTCACTTCGTCACCTCAGCTTAACACTTCTTTATATTGTTCTCTGGATCGTCTTAATTCCGTGCTTTCACCTCAGCTCCTCTTCACCTCAGTACGGTCATACTTTCTTTTCTCGTCTTAGTTCCGTATTTCACCCCAGTTCCTCTTCAGCTCAGCACGGCTACATGTATCCTTCATTTCTGTCAGCTCAGCTTAGGTCAGCTGACCATTTGTCTTCCGGCATGTTAGTTGCGGTTGACTGACCTGAGTTTAGCTTGACATTTCAGTTCAGCTCGGCTGGTACTTTATTTCCACAGTTATTACATCATAATATGAAGGAAAAACTCACAATACCTTATGATAATGGTGTCTTGAGCTTAAGAATCAATAGATTATTCATGTTATGATGAAATATTATTATCTAACATAACAGAATAATGTGTGTGCCATTTCTTCATTCTCGTACCAAGTCTTTTGAAACATGCCACATTAGTCAAATGGTGTCAGATTATCATACTTACCACATTCATTGCCGGTTGGTTTTACTGCAATAACTGATCAATGCTGAAATGACGAATTTGCCCCAGCGTTCGTGTCTCAAATGAGCTGGGGTCTGGACATCCAAGGGCAGCTAAATATTCAGTGTTTGTGACACTTGCTGAATCTCTTGTGATTGGGATAATTTTCATGCTTGGTATCATGGCAAGTAGGGACCACTTTGCTGTTCTGTTTACCGACAGCGAAACCATGCAGAAAGCAGTTGCTAATTTGGCATATCTCCTTGCTGCCACTCTGATCCTTAATAGTGTCCAGCCAGTTATTTCAGGTGCAATTACAATTTCCCCCTTGCAAGTGACATTTTTGTTTCACACGTGTGCGTTATGTGGGACCATTTTCACCTATCAACAACGTTCATAATTCCATTTATGTTCTATTTCACAATACAAGAAATGTCTCTAATAGAACAATTTGATGTATAAAACGACTCGAACATGATATATAAGTACTAAAATATATGTCATATATGTAAAGAATGTTATTTGATGGTGTGAGTTTTCATTTCCAATGGAGTCAAGGACATACTTTTATTTGAGTTTGGAATATGATGGAATAAAGCAAAATGACTCACCAAATTGGCTGCGTTTCTTATATTGTGAAGTATCAGTTGATCGACACGGCTTGACTCAATTTTCATTATGGGTCATTGGGAAACAACATCTGTGTGATTTTAACATATGAGTATGGTTGCGTACATCCGATCCCTCCATACCTTGTCATATATTGAAGCCTCTAAGGCAATGGAGTAATGTTGTTGTTGTTATTTGATGGTGTGGATGCAGGGGTTGCTGTAGGAGGAGGATGGCAAGGCTTGGTTGCTTACATTAACTTGGCTTGCTATTATGTTATTGGGCTCCCTCTTGGATTCCTTATGGGTTACAAAGCAAAATTAGGAGTACAGGTGAAATTTCTTTTAATGCTTCCTCAACCATTTGTATCAAGAAATAAAGTTCTGCAGTGAAAATTGCCTGGATTTTATTGCAAAATAAGTGGACAAAAGAAAAGAAATAATTAAACTTGATGACTGATCTTTTATAATATCATAGTCATGTATTTCTTTATCCATCTTTCTATTTCCAATGAAGTAAAGGACGCACTCTTTCTTGACTTTGGAATATGATGGAAAAGAAAATGACTTCCTAAATTGGCTGCGCTTCTTATATTGTGAAGTAGCAGTTGATTGACATATAGCTTGACGTATCATTATGGGTTATCCAGAAACAACCTCTGTGTATTTCTAACACATGAGTATGGTTACGTATATTCGACCCTATATCCCACCATAGATAGGAGCCTTTAAGGTAATAAAGTAATGTTGTTGTATTTCTTTGTCCAATTATAAGTAGCCTTGGATCTCTTTATGGTTGCAGGGAATTTGGATGGGAATGATCTTTGGAACATTTCTACAAACCGTAGTCCTTTGTGTTATTGTTTGGAAAACGAATTGGAATGATGAGGTGAGATATCTCCTTTTAGTTACAGCATCATAATTTAAAGAAATAAAATGTAAGTTTAAACCGATTATAAACAAGAATGAAACATATAGAGCCGGGGTTTTACTTGAAGCAAACTCTCTATCTCTTAGGATGAAGGTACTGTTTGTCTGATTTTTACCTTCCTTAGACCCTAGCGATAGATATTTTTGTCGTTGGAATATAATGAATATGATTGTTGTTGTAACTCATATATTGAAATGCAGGTAGCACAAGCATCTGAAAGAATGAAGAAATGGGGAGGACAAACTGAAGAGCCACTCGATGCAAAGTTATAATGTGTGTTTGATGATTGCTTATATAATAACCATATGTACAGATGCAAGTCCCTCTTTGGACTATGTTTCTCAAGATGAAGAACGTAAATATTTTCATTCAATTTAGGGTAATGTTTCATGTAAAGATTATGTTAAATTAACCTGTCAAATATTTTCCAAATTTATCTTAATTCTTATTCTCTTTCGAGTGCATTCCAAACATAAATTAGATTCTCGATTGAAAAATATCTACATAGAATATCGTTAACATGTTATAAATATGTATAATATATATAGGGGTACATTTTAAGGTTGACTATCAAGTAAATCGGTGCTACTATTTTTTAATATCAAATTTTCTTTCAATCATCTATATTTATTTTGAATAAAATGTCTACTAATGAAGTTAATGTACGGTGTAACCCCATGCTGGATATAAATGGTGTATTAGTGATCCAACTCATAGGGGACAACTTAATTGTTGTTTCTTGGATTAAACTAGGCGTGAAGCATATTAGTCAAATGTCTCCCGCCCTCTTTCATCAAATTTTCTTTTTTTTTTCTGGGGTTGGTTTCTTTCTTTCTTTTTTTCTTTTTTGCCCCGGGGAGGGGGCGGGGGAGGTCAACGGTGACAAACAATGACATGATTTTTCTTGGGGAAATCGATGTTCCCCTCGGGGTGTTGTGCCCAAACCAAGGGGGTTTCTTTCATATAATAAAAGTAATTATCCATACCTTATGGGATCTCTCCTTTTTTTAGTCTTATAAAATTTTATAAAATATGCAAATTAGCTAATTTACTGGTATTCTAAGTAGGAAAGTATCAGCCTAGTGTCTATAAAATACCGACCTTAAATTTGATTTATAGAGACCTAGCCTACATTGGAGCCGACCTCATACCAGCATTGACTTAAGCACCCACATTGTAGCTGTCAAAACTCAACCTTCAACTTTCATGTCACAACCTGTTACTTGAATACCAACTTTGATTCTACGAATAAACCAAATGGTTTCTTTGTTCTTATGCGGAGTGGAAAAAACCTACTAAAAGACACCTTTTTTTGGAAGTTTAGGTTTTTTTTTTTTGAAAAAAGAATGCACTTGTTGTCTGTAACAATTTCCAATGTGCATACATAATTATTAATTTTTTATACTTTTACGTAATAAGTTTATAATTCTCGATATGTATTCATAACTATTAAATTCTTATGCTTTTACATCTATTTTTATGACTAAAATGGAAAGATAAAACCGTTAAATGACGCAAAAAGGTAATTTTTTTTAATAATTATGGATGCATAGATAAGGTTGTAAACTTATGACACAAAATTGTAAAAAAAATAAAATTAATAGCTATAGTACACGATGAAAAATACATTTTTTTTATGCGGACGTAGGTTTTTTTTTTTTATTTAACGAAGAATATCCTTCTAGGGACATCAGAATTTCCCCCAACCAATCATCAATAGTTTCTTTTTCCCTTTCCTCTACAAATTCACACGCCCCATTAACACTGAACTAACGAAATTCAACTCAAGGGGTTCCTCTCCCCATGTTCGGCTTTTTTATGGATTTTATATGTTGAGACGAACCAATGCATGTCTATAAGATGTAGAAAAATATCAAATGACATGTGTTATTTGTACATGGTTGCAAAATATTGCCACGTGTCAAGCTGCACGGCTAAGCTGTTCGCATGACAAAAGTCTACTTGAGCTGCATGTGTCTAGATGACCTAAAAGGCTTTTGGCACCCGGTCTGTGGATGACCTTCTGAGTGTGGCCGAGGTACACGGGGTTGCCAAAATGACAATTGCGGCCGATGTGGGGACAATAGTTGAGGTGACTGACCTTCAATACTATGTATGAGAAGGGTTGATGTTGAGATCCTAGTCGGTGCCGAGAGGACGTCCTGCGTCTCCTACGCCGATTCAACTTGACTTTGTATTTGGACCCGAATGGCTGACGTGCAACCCTTCTCGACCTACGCCTCTGTAAAAGTCAGATGACGTTAACTGTAATTGGTTGTGATGATTATACTTATCATTTTTTGGATGATGATTTTGTCTTCATCGGTATAACATCATTTCAATCCGCTTATCTTTCCAACACGAAAACTCATGATATGAAGTGCTAGGTTGGATTAGTAATAATGAAGATTTCTGCCTAAGACGAACAACCTCTATCTTATTCACACCTCCCATGCATATGGTAAATGTATGAATATACTTGTGTGTCTATATATATATATAGCAATGAGGTCTTATTTCAATGGTTAAGGTTATGTTCAAAACGAAAAGTCTTTGATTCAATTTCTGAGGCAAATTTCCACATATGTGTGGCATGATAAAAAAATAATATATACACACACGCTTAATATGTTAACATATCCGATTACTGGTAATTAAATCAACATCATCCGTATCCAGTATATCTTAACGACAGCAAAAGCTATCGTTAGGGTCTAGGGAGGGTAAGTGGTAGACAGACAATACCTCTATCCCAAAGAATAAAGAGTCTGCTTCCAGTGAGACTCTCGGCTCCATATGTACCTGTATAAATGACATAATAATAAATATATGATGTGCTAGTGTGTTACTGAGGGAATTCAGGAAATACAAAAAAGATGCTTTCGATGTTAAAATACACATCACGTGTATATGTACATGTAATGTAAAACAACGGTAAAACATAAGCAACCAAGTGCAAAGTCAACCTAAAGTGTAGAAAGTAATTGATGAAGGTAATTAAATATGAAATGTTTTATTAAACATGAAAGAAGTGTAAAAATAGAAGGTAATTGATGAAGACACATCCAAACTTGATTAAGACATAACATTTGTGTTTGATGAACACACAAGAATGATCATGAAGTGAAAATCAATGGTACTAAAACAAGAAGGATATATAAATATCCTAATCAAGTTTTGATGTGTCTTTACTTATTACCAAAAACAATTATATATATATGTGTGAAATTGAACCACACCAAAACCAAAAAGGTTAAATAAATTAAGTTAAATAAACCATGGTTAACCAATTAAGTTAAATAAACCATGGTTAACCAACTCAATTAAGTTAAATAAACCATGGTTAACCAAAACCAAAAAGGTTGCCAACTATACATATAAATAACTCCACCGTCCATATAAAGCTTTATTGCGACATCCCCATCCCCCCAATCTAGGAAGATAGGATTCCTATATCCATTTTTCATCACCAACACGTTACTACACGACACGTGGCCGCAAATGAGATGATGAGGTTAGATGAGAGTCACCCGCATCTAACCTCACCATTCCACCCTGTTGTCACGTGCTATGTGGTCATTCAAGTGAAGAGATTGAGGGGCAGAAGATCTCATCTCCAATCTAGGATACCATTTCTCTCCTCCCAAAACAGCTCCAAATCTCATATTCTTTTATTCTTTGCACTATTCAACTTATACCCCAGTTAAACGATTGTGGGCATACAAATCGAAAAGGGCAGGAGAAGTCTCCCTAATTTTCCTTAACCAGAGGGAAATCAAGAATGATTGCTACCCCCTGGGTGAAGGGTTCTCCCCGAAATCAAAGAAAACCAAATCCTATCTCAAAATTTTACTGGTATGTCTCTCTATTTTCTTATATTCTCTTCCTTTTCCTGGTAGCTTCAAAGTTCTCTATGTTTTCTTTTATTTTCTTTTTCTCCTTACAAGAAGATTTACACAAGAGAAAAAAAGAAAAAGGTATTTCCTTTCATATTGTGTGTGATTATTCACAAGTTAGATACAGCAACAAGCCCAAAAAACGATCTTAACCTAACAGATCTTGCAGGATTTTGCCCCGGAAAACAGAGGAAATTTCAACCCTTTTCTTTTTCCATTACCTGGTCTCCTCTGTTCTCTAACCTCCCAAAAAGACAATCTTTCCTTTAGTTATTTAGTGGTTATCTCAAGCGTTAAAATACAACAAGACAAGCATTAAAATTCAAGAAGATTGAATAAAGAAACAAAATATTCATCTAACAGTCCATACTCCATATCTAAAGGATGATGGCGAAGTTTTCGCTAGAAAATAAAATAAATTGAAATGAAAATCATGTCTTTCCGGTTTCCATTTTCCCCAAGCACCCCTGTTTCTCATTCAATGGGAAAATAGATCAAAATCTTCCCGCCAACAAATCCATCAAATTCTTGGAAGCCCAGATGCCTATGAACTTCTCTAAGGTCCTAAAACATCAATTTCTTTACCTTGCAGCTGCATACTCAACACTACTTCTTGAACTTCTGTTTGACATACTAGGAAACATATGCTTAATGCTTTATTTTTACTTGACAAATTGAATATGCTTGAATATGGTTACTATATTTCATTTATGGTTAATTTCTTTTAAGGATTTGAGCTTAAAAATCGGTGAATAACAGGGTGCTTGAAGATATTTCATGGGTCAGGTCCAGAAAGTTTTTGAAGTTACAAAAAGAAGCCCCTTTTGGATCTTCAATCAGTTTCAGCCCGCAAAAATTTTTGGAAAGGGAGGAGATAGAGCGAGGTCATGATTGCTGGTTTGGTGTTTTCGGTGCTTTCTTTTTTCTGCTGTTGCTTCTAATGCTAGGTGACGGGAAATCCCTGGATTTGCTAATACTTTACTTAACTGTGAGAAAGAAAGGTGGATACATTAGGGTCTCAGAAAATTGTTTATGGGGCTCTGTGGCTGAAGAATTTGGGTTGGATGTAAGATTTGGGTTCGCATTGAAGCTATTTTCCACCGAGTGTCTGGATAAACTCCTTTTGATCTTGCAGAGAGCTTCTGAAGATAAAGGTATAAAGAGTAGGGTAAAAGATAGTGTTTCAGACATTTTTGGTGGATCCTTGATGGACCTGGTTTCGAATTTGGAACCCTTTTTATCTAAAGTTTCTAAGGAAATAAAGAAGGATACAGAATATGTGAAGCTGGACCGTAAGAAGTGTACGCCAGATGCTGATGCAGGTCATAATCGTGTAAGATCGATTAAAGAAATTGAGAATGATTACTACGCAAAAAGTTATCGTAAGGCTGCTGTTGACATGGTAGATCTTCAGTGTGTTAAGGTGAAGGTTCTTGACCAGTGAGGTATTCATAGTGTTAAAGAACGGCATTTAGCTTCAGATGAAGAGAGATCTATTGGGACTGGTGCATTTGGAAAAGAACGAGTTCCTGTTATCAGAGGGTCAGATTCAATTGTAGTCAAGGAAGACGTCTGCTGTGTGAAGAGGAAGAGGGAATGTCCCTCAGGCATGTTAAAGTGGATCTACAGGGTTGCTCAGGATCCTTGTGATCCAGAAATTGGTTCTTTACCAGAAAGCTCTGAGTGGACATCCTACGATACTGACAGCATCTGGAAGCAGGTTCTGTCGGTTCGAGTCGTGAAAAGGAATGGTTGTTCAGGTGACCAACACTTCTCTTGGCAGGTATCAGATTATCTTCATGTTTTTACATAAACCTGTATCAAGTAAAACTAAATGATGAATTAGGATATACATATGTGGAATTGAAAGAAGCAATCCTGCATTTGACATCGTATCTCACTTTGCAAATTGGGTTGGAAATCTGGGTTTTGGTATTGATTTCATGTGGTTTTTGAATTTCGGAATCTAAAAAGAGAACCATGAGGTAATTCTTATTATCATCATGTAATTCTGGATGCATGGGTTTTTGGCTGTCTTGTATCTTATCCTTTTTAGTGGATTGAGTTTGTTATTTGTTTGTATAACATGACAAAAAGTGCACGTTAAACGCAAGTGAGGGAAATCGAAGAAAAGATGGAGACAGACAATTAGGAAAGATATGACTTATATGACATTTGTAGTAGATATGATTTAGGAGGGCACAACGGTGACACATGACCCATATAACCGACACCTTGTGGGATTAGGGCTTTTGTATGTTGTATTTTTTAGAGATCAATATCTTCCGTTGATATCTTTATTGATCTTGCCTAGCCCCTTTTGGTTGAAGTTATCTCTTCAATCTTACAAAGATACAGAGGTGCTTTTGAAGGTTGCCTTTGCACATGGCTTGGTAGATGATATTCTAGCTTCTTTCTATGCATTTTTATCTTATTGTGTACATCATTGCATCTCTACACATTTTAAAATATAAATATATGTTATACTTCATGTCCCAAACGGGACTCAAAGGATTAACGATTGCGTAGTCATCCTATAGAGTTGTTCTATAGTTGTGTTTGGTTAAGGCATTTAAGACATGTTTAGTGTCAGGAGTTTTGAAGTACCTCGCTGAAAAATGTATATACAATAACATCTCAATTTATAACATATCAAATATTCAATATAGTACTGGTTTTTAATAATTGTAATGAGACCTTTGATATGATGTAATCGATTTTTACAAATAATGCCATTATTTTATACAAAAATTATTTCTTTTATGTGGTGAAAAGTATGAGAGAAAAAATGTCGTCAAAAGTCATGTTGGAAAATGTGTTTGTGCTTTGAAGCCCAAAACAAACATGTCCACTTAAGAACAGCTTCGCTGTTACATAATATGCTTGGTTCACCTTTTTTGCTTCACAAGACGTATTTGAACCTTGTGTTTAATACTCCTGAATGGTCCTTCATGTCTTTTGCAGAGTGATTTTTAGAACTGCAACTTATAGTTACATCTTCATTGGCAACCTTTTTAAAGGACTTACTTGTCCTCCTTTTTTTGTAATTTAAAATTTTATATAAAAGCCATGAAAAGGCAAAGTTACAAAAGTTGTTGCCTGTTACATGAACTGACTGCTATGTCCATGAGACTTTAGAAAATAAATCAACAACCAAAACAAAGGTGGCTTACAAAATAAAGTTCTACTTAGTGTCAACCTTTAAGCAAAAGGTGGTTTACTAAACCACATGTCTAATGAAAGTCTAACTATTAACAAAAGGGGACAGAAGCAAAGCAAAATCCAAAATGGCCAGAGGCAGAGATAGCATTCAGTCCAGGAGCATATTTGTTTCGAATCCGTTTCATTGCCATTCAAACAAAACAACTGCTTGCAATCCCACTAACCCCAGGTATTAGAACATCAATGTTGATTTATGCAGCAGATAACTTTCCCCAACTGAATTGCCAATGTTGATCAGCATGCCATCGAGGTTGCTAGAATTTACATCAGATTGTAGCATTGGCTTCTGCCCAATTTTCCGATGTATGCCTACTGCAAGATGTTCTTTGTTTGGTGTCAACATCACAAAGTTGGGATCGGCACTCTGGTAGACTAAAGAAACCAGCAAATGTCAAGCAATGGAGAAACTTGATCTCTGCATCCGAAGCCAAGCCCACAGAACATAGAATTGTTAGTGTATGTGCTCTAGGCCGTGATTTGGATATTTATGTTATACATTTATTATTAATAAAAGAGGTTTTATTATCATTGTTGTTGGTTAGTATGTTACACAATTTTGATATATGTCCATGATTCATTATTGTTATAGAGATAAAATAATTTATAATCAGTATGGGTATTGATTTGATAATCATGAGATGATTATGTGTATGATGATACAAATCAATCTCATAGATACTTGTTAGAGAACAGTGTATTGGATAGACCCATCATGAGATTACTACATGGATTAGCGTCATAAGTAAATCTCATAATAGTCATGTTTTAATCCTTAGACTTGAGATTGTCATAGTTTCCAACATAAGGACTATTATATTTTGACATGATCAAACATTATCCGTAACTGGATAATAATAAAGGTCATGATTGAATGTGATAGAAATTATGTAGAGGATATTGAACAATCAAGATAGAATTTGTCCCTCTCTTTTGAGAGAGATATCTTTGGGCCCCTCGATTAGTGAGACTGTGAAATGCATGGCCGTGCTCAAATGAATTGATAGTGTGATCAATATTATTTGTTTTATCAGTCTACTTAGAGACCGAGTAATCATATGTTTGAACAATATAAGTATGACGCTGACCATGACTTATGTTCAAACTAGATATCGTGTGACAAAGGGATTAATGCATGTGTTATTTCTAGGCTAGTTGGATTGCACTCGTATTAATTGGGTAGTCGTAATGCCTTGCTAGAGGCCAATTACGACTTGTTGGTTTAATAAAGATTTAACTGACTGTCAATTAATATGGGCCTATCGGGTCACACACAAGAATGCGTATGGGCTGATATTAATAATATTAATATTAGATATTAATTATTATTATTATTATTTTCGTTTTTTAATATATATATATTTATATCATCGGATAATAACAATAGAATCCATATCTGATATGGATTTTGATTGGTTTTATCAAATCCTAACAAAATCCGTATTTCATACGGATTATGATTGGCATTAACCAAATCTGATTTGGAATCGGATTTTGATATCTATATATATGTATATATCCTGGTGTGTCTGGTACACTACAGAATACAGAAAAAACGGAACCCTAGAATCGTTTTTGAGAAAAGCCGAGTTCTTCAGCCGCGCCGTTTCAAGAGCTAGCACTCCGGGCGGAAGCATTCGTGTGGATACCGACAGAGAGTGATCGTACCATCGCACCTCCTATGTTCGCACGTTCTACGTCTGCAGATTTCGAATCTATAGAGGTATGGTTTTTTGATTTCTTTCATCGAATTAAACGAACAACATGGATCCTTGGTAGGAAATTGTAGATCAAGTTTTTGTTTTTCGCTGTGCGTTTTTTGTAGTGATCTTGTCGGATTTCCTAACAAAAATTTCAATGACGCAAAAATGCAGCCCATAGTGAGCTGCCCCTGGTTTTACTTGGTGGCTTGTGTGTTTGAAAGGCCTGATATGCTAACTTCAGAATCAGACAGTTACCGAACCTGCAAAATGCAAAAGGAACCAGCAGCAATGCAATGTATTGAAAACAAAAGGACATCAACTAAGCATTAATATTAGAAGCAGCATGGTATGTGATGAGAGTGGGCTTGAGTTGTTAATCTATTATGACCTTGCGGGTTGAGTTTAGTAAAGATTTTCAGCGGTATTCCAAAACTAAGAGCAAGCTCCCAATTTGTTTTAGTGCATTTGTACCCTCTCCAGTTGGTAGCCGAGAAGGAAATGCTATCAAGAATATCTTTGAGAACAGCCGCGCTCTCTCGTCTAGAATTGCTAAAAATTCTACTGTTACGCTCGCGCCAAATATGGTATACCGATGATGCAAACCCAAAGCGAGCAAGGTCAATCTGGAGCTTCGATTTCCAGCGAGTGGTGTTCATTAAGGTTTCCATGATGTCATTCCAGTTGGATTTCGAAACCCAGAACCCAACTTCCTTAGTATGGTACTCCAAATAAGATTGGAGTAATTGCATTGAAAAAACAAGTGCTCCTGATTTTCCACAGACCCACCACAGAGGACACAAATGTTTGTGGTATACAAACCCCACTCATGGAGTTTGTTTAGGGTATTCATTCTCTTCCAACATGCAATTCAAAGGATTATAGCATACCGTGGAAGAGTGTGCTTATCCCACACAATATTGCTCCAACAAACTGTGGCCTGATCCACCTGGATTGCTTTGATTGCTTCCTTAAGAGAAAATTTTTTACATGGTAGCCAAGACCAAGTGTCATCCCCTTGCTTCCTTTTGACATTATTACAGGCATTTTCATTTTTTACTTGTCCTCCTTTTGTCTACACTTGAATACTATACTTTCTTTCTGCTATATTAAGTCTGATGTTTCTTATCTCTACCTTTCTTGCCTTGAATGAGGTATAGAGATAAACTTTTCCATCTGCCTGCTGCAATATTAATTAGCTGACAGGTTAAAGTTCAAGGTCCTTAAAATTGTCACATCTTTGTATTTTGATATATTTAGCCATCCTACTCTAACACTTGCCTTTCTCAAAACCGTTCACATAATTCTCAAAGAACCTCATTGTGTGCCTTTCTGTGATCGATTAATTCCATGTGTATGTCATACTCTTCTACCTACACGTTTTACTAATATCTTAAGAGGAATATGGCTTCTCTCGTTAACCTTACATTATTGTAGATTATTAATTTATCTGACAAAATGAGTTCTATCGCTGGTTTCCTTTAAGTTGCATTATGCGGTTTATACAGCGAGTCCCCATAATTCCCACCATATAGAATATGGCCCTTTTTTTTTTTAATAGTTGTTTCTAAGTTTCATTCTTTGATCAAAAGAGTTAGTTTCTAGAATAGACTTTCAATATTATCCGAATTACCTAACAGCTCTGACTAATACAAGATTCTAGACCAATTAGTTTTCTACTTCTTCACTGGTCTCCATGTCCCAGCTTACTGTTGTAATTGCTTGATGTTTTGGATCTACCGGTATGAAATCTCAAATTCCTCTCTCTCAATCCCACTAGTTGTTGACAATAAGTCCAGCCAGAATCTGTGTGAAAATACTCCGCCATTCTCTTCCAAATACCCACTTGAAAATCATCTCACTGGTGCACATTTTGCACTTTGTCAAGATGCACGGTCAAATATTCTGTGTAAGGACCTGTGAATGACAGGTGCTCTTGATCATCTATTTATAAAGAAGTCGAATAGACCATATTGGGTAGATCCCACCACCTCCTTATCTATTACCTGTACAACTTACTCAGCATTTATGATAACTATGATGTACACTAGTGATATTCGTCCACTGACAAGTGTTTCCTGAATGAATCCATCCATCTCAGACTTGGCTACCCTATAATAGTTTATCATAACCTTACAAGCTCAAAATTTTGATCATATTTTGGGACACCTTGAATCAGTTTGTTTTTTTTTCTTAATTCACTTACCCAAAAAAAAAAAAAAAAAAA